>JANVCC010000020.1:13227918-13420338 GCA_025345505.1 Todiramphus chloris collaris | reverse complement strand
ATTTTTTTTTTCCTGGAGAGGACTTTGGAGATCAAAGAGTTGCTCATCCAATAGGACGTCCCTGAAAGAAATGAGGAAAGACTTATTCAGTGGATCCTATGGGAACAAATAGATGCATTCTAACCTCATACCAGGGTTATACAGTTTATGAGAGATTAAAGGTGAAAACATGAAGTAGCTGAAAATGTCAGACAGCAATCTCATTATTCAGTAAGAGTAAAAAAGTAGAAGTGTATTAGCAGTAGTTCAACCAGAAAGATGGAATTGCACAAGACAAGGAGAAGAGGTGTGTGTTACTCAGTGTCTCAGAGGCAGAGGTTGGACAACAGAAAGAGCAATGATTCACAGCACTCATGACCTAAAACTTCAGTCATGCACTGACCAGACTTGGGAGACAGGCGTTTATGGGTGAAATTGGAAGAAGGCTTTTACATGGGAAAAGATACAGCTTAAATTTTGCCCACATGTTAATGGGGAAAAAAATAATTTTGGATATATTTTGTTCTGCAGGAAATAAGAAGATCAGTGAATGGCATTCTTTAAAGGTAATGTTATAATGTCTTTTCACTATTCTATTATTCACATACATGGAGGACTCATTGCACATCCAAGAAGACCAGCCCTCTTGATGACTGTAAGCAAATCTTTATGAGACCCCAGATAAGTAAGTGATCAATGAAGAACAAAGACTGGAAAGATGAAAGTACCAGAGCTTCAGTAGGACAAAAAGATCTTTAAAATACCATCTTCATCTTGAGTCATAACAGTCCCTAAAAACATACATGCTATTGCATGCTGCTTCTC
The DNA here is from genome assembly GCA_025345505.1 of Todiramphus chloris collaris. Lineage (NCBI taxonomy): Eukaryota > Metazoa > Chordata > Aves > Coraciiformes > Alcedinidae > Todiramphus > Todiramphus chloris. The sequence goes on along the minus strand of JANVCC010000020.1, from coordinate 13,419,534 downwards.
AAGTAACCATATCAGGTAAAGTATGTCTGGCTGTCATGTTTCAAAATGAACAATTTCTATATAATACAGTTAAATAAATAACTATACATTCAAGAAGTCAGGGTTTTGCTATTAATTTCAGCTTTTGTTTATCAAGTAAGGGAATAAGCATTGGTCTACAAGCTAAAAGCCAAACTGATTTGAATTCTGTGACAGATATGTGCTACTCAAAATCAAAGCTTTAATCCAAAAACATTACATTCTTTTTTATCTCTTACTCTCTTTCACAACATTTCTTTTGAGAGCATTTTTTTTTTAATGTCTTAAAATTAATTCAAGGAAATCTATCTCCAAGTGATTGAAATGACAGTCTGCCCAGAGGGGAAAAATCATTAAAATGATCTGAAGTCAATGAAGTTTAATGAAAATTAATATATTGAAACAAATGTAATGTGACATATGATATTTCTAAAATAATTGATTTCCATTTGTTAAATTAAACAATTGCTGTTCAGAATTACGATTCACATCACTCTCTTCTTTATTAGTTTCAAGGAATGCAGCTTACACTTGCATGGTCTATCGACAGTACTGTACCACCAGGTTTAAAATCACAGAATCAAAGGATCACAAAATGTTCAGGGTTGGAAGGGACCTCAAAAGAACATCTAGTCCAACCCCCCTGCCAGAGAAGGATCACCTGGATTTGATGGTGTTACTGAACTCCTGTGTTAGGTTAGCTTAAAGTCTCACAGCCCCTTTTACTTAGTTTTCTCAAGAGTATACACCCAAAGGATCACAGATCTCGAGTGTGAATTTGTTCAGACCAGTCATGTTGAGGTTTGCTATTGACTGTGAAAGTACAGCCCAAAACTAGGGAACAGGACTTGAATGTTGGGAAAAGGCCTGGGAACAATGATCAGGACTCAATATGAGTTACAATCATGTTCAACTTTATTACTGTCTATGCTTCATCTATATGTTTCTTGCTTATTACTGATTGGCTACATACAGTTCACACACTCTAATACATATTATGATTGGTTTACATACAGCAAGCACGCTTAAGCACCCTGGTCCACTCCCCCCTGCAGTGCAGGGAAGCGGCGGTTCTGCCTGCTCCTCCCTGCAGGCGCAGCCTCCCCCTTTCTGCACCCCCCAAGTCTCCTGTTTTTCGTCAGCATGCCCTGGGAAAGAAGCCTGTTCATTGATCGCTTTATTACTTTGTCTTCCTCTTATCACTTGCTCAAGGACAGTTCATTGCCCATTTGCTGTCTTGTTCACACTTGCAGCCACGTCTTCATGTCCACCCTGCTCCCTGAGCCGTTCCTTGACACTTGAAGTGACTTTTTTTTACACAATAGAATTAAATGAAATTCCCTTTACCCACCCTGTCTTCCTAGTATGATCCCATCAGAAGCAAACAATACATTTTAAGATGTGTATGTATGTTGCAGTAGTTCTTGGCAATACACAAGGGAACTCTTGGGCCACAGAGGTCATTCTTCTGTTATTTTAAGCAATTACTTAATTGATTTTTTTTCTTGATAGTTATTGAACTTTGTCTGAAAACCAGACAGATTTCCCTCTCTTCTAACCTCCTCTGGAATGTTTTTCCACAGCTCATCACTCTCATGGTTAGAAACCTTCTTTAAACTCCCATTTTGAATTTACTGGGACCAGTTAATACATTTAACAATTAACCTCTTTTAAAGTACAACGTCTTTCTGTAATAGAAGGAGTAATCCAATATGACTGCTAATTATCTGAGAACTAAAAAGTGGCTGTATTTTTATTGGAAGACAATGTAATCATGCATCATGGCTCATTTAGTTTCTTTGGAGATAAATAAATTAACCTAAAATAAGGTAAGGACATAAGGTCTAGAAATAATCCAATATAGATATCTATAGTTATGGGTGCAATTGAAGACTTAGGTAAATTCTGAGTAGAACCTATGAATGTGCATAACGTTTCCTTTTTATTTTTTTTATTTTTGTTCTTTAGAAATGTTAGAAATGCAAAAGTTATGAGTCTTTCACATAAAAGAATAGCATGAATAAAGCTATTGCATGGGACCTTTTTCTGTATGTCAGGGTAATGCAAAATTTTTAAGACAGAAAACACAATATTTTAACCATCCGCAATACTGGAAAAGGATACTTATGAAGGTAATATTTTAAAACATCTTGTAAAGGGATTCACAAACTTCTTTTAAAATGGTAGAGGGAGGAAAGAGGAACTTCCAGTTTCAGCTTCTTCATATAGTTAAGATATTTTCTGTTACATGTGTAATTGGAATAAACATTAAAATTTGTTTATCTTTCTACAGTGATTTGTCTATAGACAGCTGCTCATACTCATAAGCAAGCTAGATTTTTAATTCAAAACTTCTTATAGTTGAGGAAAACTCCAGATGTTTCAAAGACTTTTTCATTCAGCCTTCCATGCCTGTTTTCACTCTTTGATTCCTGCAGCATTAGTTTTGACAGCTGATTTCCTCTCTTTACAGGTCTCCTCCATTTTCACATTGGATGTCAAGATAGGTTGTAAAGGGAAATTAAATTCAAAGGCTTTCAACATTGTTTATCTATCTGCCAGCTCTTTGTTGTTGTTTTCTTTCTGCTCTATTATAATTTGCTTGTTTGTTTGTTTGTTTGTCATTTTCCTAATAAGAAAAGTAGAAAGAGGAGGAAAAAACCCGAGTGTGATATTTCTGTTCATATATTTTACTAGTGAGCTTAGTCTGGCTAGGTAGAATTATACTGTTTTATTGGACAAATGAGCAGCACAAGGACTGTATTCACACAGATACAGCAATTGCTGAACAGTATTTTAAAGTTGCTACAGGCAAAGAATCTTCTCCTGTAGTGGTATTTTTAAAACTGTTTTTAATGTAATATTTTTTGTTGTATTTTAAAGTTCAGGAGGTCTAGTTAATGTCTGCAAACCAGAAGGAAAAACCAAAGCTTTCAGTGAGAAAGGAACACAAAACACTTTTAGTTCTTGTATTGCAAATGTGAACTGGTTATCTTCTGTGCTAAAACTTCTCTCTTATGCAAAAATCTCCACCAAATTGTGGGGATGTACTGTGTCTCAGTGAATTTAGACAACTCTGGGATGATACTAATTTTACTGTAACCAGGAGATTTCTGAGAAAGGCATGTGCTTACTGGCAATGAGTATACTCATTATCATTATTAAACTACAAGTTTAGTGAAATTACATTCCTTAGTAAAAGGAAAAGTAAGCAGTGTAAAATTCTAGTAGTAAAATGACATTAAACAATTAAAAATTCATCCTTGTTTAGCATACAGTGGACGCAGTGCAGGAACTGAAGTTTCATGAGACATTCCAAAGAAGTTGTCCAACTCACAGTTATTTCTCAATCTACTTTACAGTCTGTATTTGCATGTCTAAATAATTCTTGATCACAGTAAAACTTTGTTGTATGGAGTAGAGAACTGTTGCCCAAGCCACAGAGCATACATTAAAATTGACCTAAGCAGAGAATTAATCTGAGGCCTTTTTAACAGAATCACAGAATCACAGAATGTTAAGGGTTGGAAGGGACCTCAAAAAATCATCTAGTCCAACCCCCCTGCCAGAGCAGGACCACATAGAGTAGGTCACACAGGAACAGGTCCAGGCGGGTTTTAAATTGTCTCCAGAGAAGGAGACTCCAAAACCCCTTTGGGCATCCTGTTCAAGTGGTCTGTCACCTGTTCAAGTGCTTTTTGTCGCTTTCACAGTGAAAAAAAATTGACTCATGTTTCTGCAGAACCTCTTATGCTCCAACTTGCACCCATTCCCCTTGTCCTACCATTGGACATAACAGAGAAGAGCCTGGCTCCATCCTCCTGACACTCAACTCTTACATATTTAAAAACATTAATGAAGTCTCCCCTCAGTCTCCTCTTCTCCAAGCTGAAGAGACCCAGATCTCTCAGCCTTTCATCATAAGGGAGATGCTCCACTCCTTTAATCATCTTTGTCTTTCTGCGCTGGACTCTTTCAAGCAGTTTCCTGTCCTTCTTGAACTGAGGGGCCCAGAACTGGACACAATATTCTGGGTGCGGCCTCACCTGGGCAGAGTAGAGGGGAAGGAGAACCTCTCTTGACCTACTAACCAAACGCCTTCTAATACACCCCAGGATGCCATTGGCCTTCTTGGCCACCAGGGCAGTTTGCTGGCTCATGGTCATCCTGCTGTCCACTAGGATCCCCAGGTCTCTCTCCCCCATGCTACTCTCTAACAGGTCCATCCCCAACCTATACTGGTACCTGGGGTTGTTCTTTCCCAGATGCAAGACTCTACACTTGCCCTTGTTGTATTTCATTTGATTTCTCCCTGCCCAACTCTCCAGCCTTTCTAGGTCACAATGAAAGGCAGCACAATGTGCTGGTGTGCCAGCTACTCCTCCCAGCTTTATATCATCAGCAAATTTGTTGACAGTGCACTCTGTTCCCTCATCCAGGTCATTGATGAATATATTGAATACTACTGGTCCCAGTACTGACCCCTGAGGGACTCCACTAGACTCCAACTAGACTGTGTCCCACTGACCACAACTCTCTGACTTCTTTCCTTCAACCAGTTCACAATCCACCTCACTATCCAATCATCCAGACCACTTTCTCAGTTTAGGTGCAAGGATGCTGTGGGGGACAGAGTCAAATGCTTTACTGAAATCAAGATAAACCACATCCACTGCACTGCCATCATCTATCCACCTGGTCATTTCTTCACAGAAGGCTATCCTTGCTTCCCCTTGCTAAGCCATGTTGACTGCTCCTGATGACCCCCTTGTCCTTGATATGCCTAAAGACAGTGCCAAGGATAAGTTGCTCCATCACCTTTCTGGGGATGGAGTTGAGGCTGACTGGTCTGTAGTTACCCGGCTCCTCCTTCTTGCCCTTTCTGAAGACTGGAGTGACATTTGCTTTCTTCCAGTCCTCAGGCACCTCTCCTGTTCTCCATGACTTACTAAAGATAACGGAGAGTGGTCTAGCAATAAGCTTTTTTTGGTAATGCGTAAACTTCTCCTTTTTATTTTATTATGTCATATTTTACACCACTTTTCAAAATAGAAAACACTTCACAGTTTTACAGAATGACAGAACAGTAAACAATGCCATCTCATGCACAGAGATGGTGAAAACTCTCTGTACAGACAGTAGCCTTAACTGTGTAACATCCCACATGTTGAGAATGTTTCAGGTGAATATGAAGTTCTGGATGAACACAGATAACTTCACTGTTTGGAAATGGACAAAAAACTCTGTGCAGGAAGGAAGATTGTAAATGGATTGTGAAAGAGTTTGAATTTCACATTGCAATTCTGCGTGTTATAATACAATAGCTATTTGGTATTATTCCTCGTTATATGTACATCTGTCTTGGACTCTGACTTCACAAAGGACTTAAGCACACAGGATATGCCCATATATCTACATGACAAAATGAGTACATGTTCCTTTTTTCTCAGAATGAACAAAGAAAATTAAGTGATAAGTAAAGTTCCCCATGGATCCATCTCATTCTCACAGGCATACCTCTGAATACCTCTTATTCCCAGAGGCATACCTCAGATTGTGCAATGAAAAATAAAAATTGCTGAATACATTTTGACTGGTGATTTACAGTGAGTATATAATAATATGATGAGGCTATGTTTACATCTTTAAAATGCACTGAGAAGTACTTTGCACTGAGACAATGAAATAGCAATTGCAACAAGCACAACTGGAAAGAATCAATTCTCATAATCTGATGCATAATTACTACAGGGCATTATGTGACAGATTTCATTTTGTGACTTGGATGAAACAAATCGTTCAATGATTTTCAAACTTAATAGATGCCTGGGGGTATATGGTGATATGTATGTTTTATTTAATATAAGTGTGTGCAAGGGTTTTCAAAGATTCAGGCAATTTAGAACATGTCCCATATACCTAAATCACTTATACACATTTTAAAATTTCTGGTTTAATAATGGAACTTAAAAAGAAAAATAAGCTAGCCTACTATAATTCTTATAACTTTAGTGTGTATTTTTATATTTTAGATTAAGTGCCTTGTTCTAGATTAAACAGCTTTAAAAATGAAATCACGGTGTCTGTACATGGAAAACATGCAGACATCAAGATGTGCAGCATCAAGAAATGTCATTGAATATAGTATTGAGAATCAAAAACATTCTGGGAGATAGTGGAAATTTGGTTTCTGTCCTCAACAATGAGCAATGGCTTTAGTTAAGTGGATACTTTAAATTACAACCCAATTTCAAAATACAGATGAATGTCTCCATCAAGAAAATGTCTTCCTCACAGCAGTCACAAATAATTTTGCCACCTGAGCTGAAATCCTGAAACTTAATTGCCATGACTGTTGGATGCCTATTTGCAGGTGGTGTTATTATTACTACACCTATAGCCATCTGTTTCAATAAGTTCATTTCTTTTTCTGTAATAATCACTTTCACATTCAGCACCTATTTCGTTGTTGTTATGTTTCAAATGAAAAGACTTATTTCTTTTCTCAGAAGAAATATTCAGAAAATATTCCTAAATGTTAAGATAATGCTTGTGTCCCAAGACCTGACACAGACAATTCTGATATTTGTTAGAACCACATCCTGCCCACTAGGCACCAACTCCCCATTTACTACACAGGCTGCTTTGCCACCAGTCCATCAAAGTCTGGCTCCTATTTATGTTTCATAAATGGTCCTCGTGTTTTCAGAAAGAGAGTGGCATCATTAAAAGATAGGTAAGTCTTATAAGACAAGGATAAATGCTGTCAGTAAGACAGGAGAGAGTGAGTATATGTTGGGATTTTGAAGTAAAAAAAAACCAAAACAACTAAATCTTTTCCCAGAGCCTTACACTTATGTCTGAATCTGGGAAACAGAAAACAAAGTTATTGTGTTGTAATTTCATAATTCCTGAAAAACTATAAAATGCTTTGAAGCCTATGTTTGCACTTTCATTTGGGGGAAAAAAAGATAAAAGAGAGGGCATAGGGGCAAGTAAAATAATTTTAGATCTAATACATTTTTTTCTTAAACCCAAGGTACATTTATTTAATTATGCATAGCAAAAATTTTTCCCAGCTCACTGACTGGCTTTAGTATATTCCAGAAAAGACAAGTGGTAGAGATTTTCTGGATCAAAAATATGCACTTAGCTTTGATTGATCTTTTATATCTCCTATGTTTTAATTTGGAGGAATCCTAATAATCACCTGAGCCTGTCAAGTCATTGGCTTTGCAGCAATATTGTCAGAGATTTTAATCAGCAGGCAACAAATCTACACTTTTTAGGTAGGAAACATACAGCAATCCCCCAAGTTTCTTTGAAATATCAATCTCTGCATTGTACAACTTGCTTCAGTAAGACTTATCTTGTCTATTCCTTTTCCAAATTACCGTCATTGTGGAAATATAGTTCATATAAGATAGTGTCATAAAATGCTGGCAAAAGAAACAATATACAGGACAAGAAATTCTGTTTACACAGTATCTTATCTTGTGAAAATGGAGCTTGAATTTCTTCTTTTCATACTCTGAATGAAGCATGCCTCTAAATCTATCAACTCTTAGGCTTGCATAGCTTTAAATAAGAGTAGAGCAGAAATTTAAAGCCATATACCAGATTATTTCCCTTCATTAAGCAGATAAGGACAATGCATGGATTAGTATTGTACTTAATTAGTACAATATGTGATCATTAGGGTTTATGTAATGCAAAGGTCAACCAAATGACAGAAGATTGTCTCTAATACAAAACAATATTGCGTTGAGGGGGAGAGGGAAATGATTTTTCCAGAATATAATAAAAAAAAAAAAAAAAGAAGAAGAATGAGAATTAAAATGAGGCTTTTTCTTTTCCTTTCTGGGAGATACAAAGTAATAGATTTTCTGCTGAAGTGTCACTGCTTCAGAAATATTACAGTCCATATAAAAAAAGAGAGAGTTGAGAAAGTCATATTAACCCTATTAATTAGAACTTATCATAATGTCATCTCCAAACCCATGCACACTGAGCATCTACTCTGGCTAAATCTGCCTGACCCTTGGCCATGGGTAAACGTCATCCTAGATCTTTTGTTAAGTATCCATATCCTGCCTCCTCATTTCTTACGCCACTACCCTCAGGTGTCCTCTCAAAGGCAGCCAAATACATGGCAACAGCACAGCTCTCCATCTGGGGCACCTCACCTTCTAGTGTGCCTCTTCCCTGCCTTAGGAAGAGGTGAGACTCTCAAGACTGATGCACCAAGGTCAGACTGACAGGTCTGTTGTTTTCCAAATCCTCCTTCCAGACCTTCTAGTAGTTGGGTGTCACATTTGCTAAATTCCAGTCAACTGGAACCTTCTCTGTTAGCCAGGAATGCTGATAAATGATAAAAAGTGGCTTGGTGAGCACTTCCACTACTTCTCTCAGTACTTTTTTTTTTTTCTGTTATTAGGAATACAGCCAGTATGGTTTACTAGCTGGGAGCTAATTTACTCAGAGATTTTTGTTTTAGAAAAAGAAATCTGTCTTCCACTTCTTATTTTCTCTAGCAATAACTGAAATGCATCTGTTTTCATGACCTAGGATGTCATACTCTGAACAAAAAGTTATGACAACTTCTCACACTTAATACATTTTCTTATAAAAGTGTTCCCTCTTTCAACAAATATGACTCATAAGTCTTTCATTACAAAATCCCACCTGGCCATTAAACACTACTAATGTTTTCCTATAGTGCTTAAAAATGAATAATTCATATCTTCTATGAGAATAAACTAGGATGATGAGTAACAGGGCAGAACAAACACAGTTATGTCCTATTTTATATATTTTACCACGTGCTGGCTACATGTGGTTTCCTGTCTTCTTTTTAGTTGTCTAGGGTGAATTCTGTTAAAATATATTTTTGTATATATATTAATAGATATGTGTATACATACATGAGTTGTATGGATCAAAATAAATGTGCTTCCACCTTCTAAAATTATAAAGCTTATCTATATGCATAGACAGACGTATACATGTGTATGCCTGTCTGTGTATGTATGTGTATGTATATATATGTATGGTATACAGAAAGATATATATTCTGTCTCCTTTTGTCCTCACTGTGCCTATCTTCCTCATTTGGAAAAATAATGCTTCAGTGAAGACTTAGAGTGATCTTATATGGTTACAAATAATAATCACCTAGTAAGAATCATCCATCCTTCCAGTTTAAGCATTGATTTCTTATTTTAATGGAAGTTATCTCTCTGAAGAAATTTTGCTGAATATAGTATTTTACCACAGTAATAAACAAATAAGAGATGCTGGAAGCCATTTTTTGTCATCTTCATTGCTCTTTCTCCAATTCCCATTTGACAAGCCAGTGATTTAGATGTGTTACGCAATGTTTATAGAAGATCATTTTTTAATGGCAATATGCAATAGCCTAATCTGTTGTGTTTCTGACTCAGTTTCATTTTTATTGGCTGATGCACATTTCATATGAACTTTGTTTTCCATCCACCTATGAGGAAAACAGAAAAAATGTTATAGCCAGAACAAATTTCTCTATCTCACAGTAGTAATTTAGCACATAGAATACCTAGCTGTCTCTATAGATTCAACAGATAAATGAAGCTATCATCAGTAAAAGTGAAAAAATTTCATGCCTTCCTAGCAGATAATTGATTTTTGTTTTCTCATAGTCCTGCTCGCAAACAAAACAGATTTCTTCCAGGTTAACTTTTGATTGAAAGCTGAAATAAAGTGAGAGATTTCTAGATTTTAATCTTAATTCTACAGACAGAAAGTCTTTAAAAGGACAGGTCTGTAGAACAAATGTTAATGTCAACAGAGAGGATTCACATGGAGGATATATGTCTGTCTACAGAGGATTCCACAATGCACAAATACAAGAAAAAATAAATTTCTTTCTTTGCTAGAAAAAGTGATGTTTCAGGATTTAGCCCTAAATTCACTGAAGATTTTGCTATCTGATCTGAGCTATTCTAATGTTAAAACTGCATATAGAGATCAAACATATCCTAATACAGGCCAGTGGAGAGAGTTGCATATGGCTGGCTGGCTCAGCTTCCCCCATAGTTGCTATTGCAGCTTTTTAATTTGTACAGAGTGCTTTTGACAGCAGGGAGACCTTAAAATGGTAGTGGAGACTGAATTAATTTTGCCTCTAAATGGGAACTTTCTAAAATTGACCAAAATTATTAACAATTGGGAAATTAGCATAACTTCTGACAGTGCTGCAATGTCTCTGAGAGTAAGAAAACCTCCACTGAAAGAGGCAGTCTGACTCACATCTCCCATGTGATGAAACTGTGGGGAAAATCCCATTTTCACTTCAAAATAATCAGTTTCACCTCTATCCTGAAAGAACTTTTCAATAAAGAAATATAAATTTGATGTAAATAAATTGAATAGTTATAGAGAAACAAGAGTTATTTCTTATTCTAAATATGCAGGTATAGCTCTTAAAAAGTGTCTCATTTGTGTTAACCCAATTATACATGAAATGTGGGATTTTTTCAAAATAAATTCAGTTGACAGTTTAAGTACTTAGATGGGGAAATGTATGCAGAGAATATTCATAACTGGTAGATCCAAGTCCATCAGAAGTAGAACAGTGATAAAACACATACACATGGGATTTTAAACATTAAAAGTGAGTAAGTAATGCTATAAAACATGGGAATTAACGAGAGATATAAATATAGGCATGTTTACCTGAAAGTTAGGGCTTGGAAGATGTGAAATATGAATGCAGCAAATATGCTTTGGTTTTTTTGTTTTTTTGGTTTTTTTAAACTGCCTTTATTGCTTCTACAGCAGCATGTTTCAATGAATGAATAAAATTATAATGGATAATTATAAGACCTAGATGTTGCATCCCACCATATAATTTTATGAAGAACCAAGTACATTAAATTATTAGCGTAAGCATATTTCTACAGCAGGGTAGAAGAAAATGGAGCTTGACAAAAGCTATTTGACATTAGACATTGTAGAGAAGATCCCTCCATGGATGATGATCCTCCATTGTTACAGGTGGTTTCTACACAAGACGAAATGAGATCAAAGCTTGGATGATAGGCTATGTTTGTATTTTAGTTTACCATACAGTTCTTCGCTGTACTGACAGCCACTTTAAGGCACTGTCACGGTTTAGGGTCAGCGCAGCCTGCTAGACCAATAACACCCCTCCCCTAAAAAGCAAGAGAAAGGGAATAAGAGAGAGAGATTTATCAGTTAGAAAAGAAAACTAGAACAACTGTAATGAAGAAGAAAATAATAAAACTACAATATAAACAAATACATAGAAAAGCATTATCAAACCCAACTCCACCCCCCCCCCCCCCCCCCCCCCCCCACCCCCAAGAGCAAGTACGTCATCAACACCGATGATGCTGTGGAGCATGCACCAGGAAGGTCCCACACTGGACCCAGCAGCAACTGAGTTGAGGAACTGGATTCTGGTACTGGATTTAGAGACACACGAATCAGGATCAAAGGCAGAATGGACAGAGTCCTTCTCAGATTCCAGCCATTGAAGAAGCAACCAAGAAACCAAAGCAAAGTCAAGAGCTTGACACTCATGGTCCCTCAGCTTTATATCAAATATGACATGTATGTGATGGAATACCTCATTGTTCAGTTTAGGGTCACCTGTCCTGTCTGCTTCTCCCTGCAGGTGCAGTCTTTTACTTTCTGCATCCCCCAGTGTGGTACACAAGATCCAGCAGTGGCCTTAGTCTTCACACCAACCCTTGGTACTAATTCTAAATATTGGGTGTTATCACTGCTAGAAGCAGACGCTGCCTGTGAAAACATGCTGCTAACTTCAGAAAGTGCAGTTAAGTTAGAACTGAGCTGAAAAGTAAAATCACTGAACATAATTTGTTCTGTTCTCACTCAGAACAGGACAGGCACCTATGCCTTACACCAAGTGCAGATTCACATCTGCCTTTCTCCATCTCCACATGTGTAGTTCTGAGGTGGCTCCTCAAATAAAAGAAGACGACAAAAGCTCACTGCTGTCAGTGGCTCTAGCCAGCATCTTATGACACTGACTAACATGCTGCACAAAAGATTATGTGTGCAAAATCCACCTGGAAAACTCACTAACTTCTCACCAAGGAAAACACTGGGTTTTTTTAAATCCCTACAATATCTGTTGCTCTGAAACCTGCTTAAATGAATAAATTAGAAGCCTTCTGTCCTGCCTTAAGCCCAGCAGCACAGACAGCAAGGGAGAATGACAGCAATAGCTGTTTTCTCCCTGCCCCCACCCCACTGAGATCCAGCACATCTCTAGCTCACAGTGGTACACACAAGAGTCCGTATTCCCACAGTAAGGACATCAGGGCAAAACACCACTACTAGGCTGAAAAAACCTGAAATGCTGTCTTCAATTTGCATGAGTTTTGTAAAATTTTCTCCTTGTCCTCTACTGTCTGTACAGTACCTTTTGCCTGAAGGCTTTAGAAGGGGTTGGGGAACTGAGATAATAATGTAGTACAGGGAATAGATTGATGACAGCCAAATGGGGGACTAGAGAGAACTGAAATCACAACTGTATATTTGAGACCCAATTACTGGGAAAGTAACAGTCAGTGCTAATTTTGTCAGACCTGTAAGTACTGACCAACTGCTCAAGGGAACAACAGATTCTCTAGGTAGCACAGCAGAAAATTGATGAAGAACTGGCATCAGCCCAAAAATAAGAATGTGTAGCTCTGTGGGAAAACAATAGATGTAAGACTAATGCAAAAATACAGCTTTCAAAATTAAGGTGAATTTATTCTAGTGGAGATAGAAGAGATATAAGAAGTTTAATTCTTGTAATATGGCAAATTAAAGATAATACAACATAAATATTAATACGAGACAGACATTAAATGTAGTGCAAGTGGAATTTGTGGTAACAAGTTCAGAAGTAAGAAGTCCAGGTTGAACGGGGTTCTGAACAACTAATTAAAGATGTCCTTGATCATTGCAGGGTGGTTAGACTAGATGACCTTTAAAGGTCCCTTCCAACCCAAATCATTCTATGAAGAACGGTTCACAAAATCTGTTCTTAACTAGTTGGCTTTCTGTATTTTCCAAATATAGTTTAGGTGCTTACATTGCTGCTTCTGTGAATGACCACAGGTACTGTTGTCTTTATTGAACTGCTAGGTGTCAATTCAATCTTTATCTTACACTGACATCCACTTGGGCTTGAAACTTTAGATGCCCATATGTTAAAACCCTCATTCTGTTAACATTGTGGAGATGATGGTGTAGGCATTACTTTCCAGAAATGTAAGTAATAAGAATTGAAATAGAAGCAAAAAACAAGTACATGGCATTGCAGTAGAAACTGATAATACATATTATAATTGAGAGGGAACTCTTGTGTCTTAAGTCTACTTTTAAAGTTGATCATCAGTTTCTTAAAGTAACAACTTTTTGCATGAAATTTTTCCATTCTGTATATCAGTATTAAAGTAAATTCTATCTGAAAAGATTCTTTTGGTTTTCCTGTATGCAAGAGACCCACAAACCAATTCCAGGTGCAAGTTTAGTCCTTACTGACATAAAAAATATAAGTAGAAATTACCTGAAAACTAGTATTTAATTATTTCACAGTCTATATAACCATCTGTTAAATGGCAATGTAGCATTTACATTCTTCAGTCTCAATTTGATTACTAAGAGGATATTTGGAAGGAAATCCTGCTTGGATGGATTTAAAGCAATAGATAGTTAAGCCAGGTAGTTTATACTGATGAAACTGGACAATTTCCTTGGCATTCTCTGGTTGTTCCTTTCCAAGGAAAAAGTTTAGAATACTGAGAGTTGCAGAAGTTTCAATTTTGCTTAAGCTGTGTGGATTTCAAGAGAGAGCTTTTGCTAATGGAGGTATGCCAGTATGAGAGCTGCATTGTATGTGACCTCAAACTGTACCTGCTAATAGACTGGCTCATTTCATGATGTAGCAGTAGGGCAGGACAAAGCACAGTTTGACTCTCAGATCCAGAGTTCAGACAGTAATAAAAGGAGGTTTTCTTTTGTTTTTTTTAAATTGCTCCTCCTAACCATGAAAGATACTTTTTTCTTGAAGATATATATTCATTGTGCGTTTTAACCCTGCAGAACAACATCTCAGTCCAGGAATAACACAGAAATCTAACTTCAGCAATGAGACCTCTGCTATATTTGTATACTTCAAATGCCTGTATTTGTTTATTTAAAATAAAACATTTTTCTTTATCTATGTCAGCATTAGAAGATACACAGTTTAATCATTCATAACTACACTTGTCTCCAAATCATAATGAATTGCTTCTCAGGCTTTTTGTTGACACTACCAGCTGCACTGAAATGCCTTAGACCTAGGAGAAACTCTTTCCTTGTTATCATATCACTTTATAATATATTCCTCACTAGACTGTAATGATCAGAACTTATCTATGATGTCAATACTTTGCATTTCTGAAGCACAGTTTCAGTGGTTCATGGCAATCAAAGTCTATACAGTTAACTTTTAAATATGCACTACAACAAAGCAGATCAAGTCTGTCTAAACAAAAGGAAAATTGAGAAGCAAATACACAGATATTAATAGCTAAGTAATTATTTCAGCAAACCAGCTGAAGTTGCAAACAACTCTGCAGTATAGCCTACAAAATGCAATTTTTTGGCAAGGCAGCTCTTTCTATTACCTGACTTTTGTGATAAAATGTTTATTACTCTTGGTCATGGAGTAGAACAGGACTAGTAGAGTCTAAGAGCTGAGAGAATTCCATAGAGATGTCACCTTCCTTGGTATAAAATTTCCATGTGTCCTGGTTTGTGTGAGAAAAGTACGAATTCTGTTCAGTGATTTTACTTTTCAGCTCAGTTGTAACTTAACTGCACTTTCTGAAGTTAGCAGCGTGTTTTCACAGGCAGCGTCTGCTTCTAGCAGTGATAACACACAATATTTAGAATTAGTACCAAGGGTTGGTGTGCAGACCAAGGCCGCTGCTGGATCTTGTGTACCACATTGGGGGATGCAGAAAGTAAAAGGCCACAACTGGAGGGAGGAACAGACAGGACAGGTGACCCTAAACTGAACAATGAGGTATTCCATCCCATACATGTCATATTCGATATAAAGCTGTGGGATCAGGAGACTCCTACTGGGCTTTGTTTGGCTTGTGTCTGGTCCTTTTCCAGATTCTTGGTTGTTTCTTCAACGGCTGGCATCCAAGGAGGACTCTGTCCATTCCACCTTTGATCCTGATTTGTGTGTCTCTGGATCTGGTACCGGAATCCAGCTCCTGAACACAGTTCTTGTTTGCTTCTGGTCCCCACCTGGGACTTTCCTGGTGCATGCTCCACAACATCAGTGGTGACGGTGACATAACGGCCCTTGGCGGGGGGAGTTGTGTTTGATACTGCTTTTCTATGTATTTGTTCATATTCTATTTTTATTATTTTCTTCTTCATTAAAGCTGTTCTAGTTTCCTTTTCTAATTGATAAATCTCTCTCCCTTATTCCCTTTCTTTTGCTCTTTACTGAAGGTGGGGTGTTAACAAAGAGCATCTGTTATTGGTCTAGGAGGCTGCCCTGACTCTAAACCATGACACTGGGATAAAAAAATCAACTTCAGTCCAATGAGGAAATAGTTTAATTTTTGTTTGTAATTTAAAATTATCTCAATTCAATTTTATTGTTTTTGTCCTTTATTTTCAGGTGTGTTGGGTAGGATTACACCGCCTGTGTACACTCAGTGATTTGTATACTTGTTAAAACAATTGAGATTACTTCCAAGAGTGGCCCCTTCATTCATAATTTACCATAATATTCATGTGTCAAAACAATCTACATTCACACTGCTACGACTAATAATTATTTCTTACTTTAATTAGAGAGGGTATATGCACATATCTTATTAGTGCTGCAAGTTATTATTTTAAGAGATTGATGTATTCGTTTCCTATCTTGTTTTCAAGGATTAGAAGAATTTAAATAAGAACAGACAAATTAGCATAGGTATTACAGAAATAAATTTATTACCACATTAGTGCAGTCTCTTTCATAGCTGAATTATACTTGTTTGAGATCCTTTAAAAATTGTTTGTTAGAATTTAGGACTCACTGGAATAAGGATGTTCAGTTTTCTGAATTTTGTGTTCTTGGAAGTTCTGTTGTAACATGTGATACATATTCAGCAACATAATGCTGATGTAGAAATTGTTTTAAATCATCTCAACTTGTACATCCAGGTAGATGTTTATTTCTATAGATATGCTGATACCTGCTGTCATTTTAGTTCCTTGAGGACAATGTCAAGTGAAGTCCATTAGTCCAGGATTATAGGAAAATAAAAAGGAAGCTCTGAATTTAGCATTTTACTTCTAATCTGGAAATAAAAGTGTCTAAAATTCGGCTTTTATTTAGACTGGATGAATTTTTTATCTAACCACAAAATGTTAAGCATTTGATTCCTGATATATATGGGTGAAATGTCCTAAAGATATGGATATGGACTGCTAAGCGCTCTCATGGAAATATACTCTTCTCCTTTGTGAATAATGCCCTCTAACTTATAAGTCAACAGTCAGACTTATGCAAAACAATAAAGCAAGGCATTTACACAAACCAGAAATCTCTGTTGATGTCAAGATGATAAAGATAATTGTTACAGTGCATTAAAAATCATGTCTTCAAAACAAGTTAGCTGAATCAGAGTTATATCGGAAAAGAAAAGAAAACACTAATAAATTTCATGGTTAACACTTGAGAAACTATTTATGAGCTGTGAATATTACATAGTAATTTACTAAGCAAATGGAATAACTAATAGTACAGAAAATCACTGGAGCTTTAAATAGGTGATGGTTTGCACAAACCAAATCCATCAATCTCTTTGCTAAACAAGCACTTCATTGAGTATTATTTTCCCAAATGTGTGCAAGTGTATGTATAATTTTGCCACTAAATCTAATATAATGTGTGCATATATATCTATGTATAACAGGGTAAATATGCAGAGTTAGTAGCTTTTCTTAAATTCAAACTTCACAGTTTTTATCTTTATATTTATTTGAATGACTAAACACATAAATATAGAGGTATGTCACTGGTTTCTTAACTGAAATTTGCATCAGAATTTGCTTTTTATACCTTTCTTTCCCTTCCTTGGATTGCATTTCCCCGGTGAAAAAAAAAACACACAAAAAACAACCAACCAACATACACACCTCCTAATACAAAAAAAACCACCTCAACCCTGAGATTATTCTTTACAATTGTTTTGTGCTTTTGAGATTATTTTGGGGAGTTATAGTGTGCAAAGATATGAACAGTTAATATAAAGTCTTTTGTTCATGATAACCATCAAAGGAGTCTTTCACATTAGGTTGTTTTTCCACAGTGCAGCTAATATTTGTAGATGTCTTCTAAAACCACAGGGAAAAAAAAAACCATGTCTTTTGCGGAGGATCTATCAGAACAGGAGCCTAGGTTAGCCACACTAAATTGCCTTGGGAGGATGATATCTCTGTCCAGGGGCTGCACAGGAGCCTACAAAATTTGTTCTCATTCAGCTAGTTAGTGTTTATGAATAACTTTACCTCAGTCCTACATTATGGACTGATCTCAAGTGCTACAGAAGGGCTATAGTCATTGCATTGTGCACACTGATTTCATGATTTCTCACTAAGAAGCTTTATTATTTAAAATTTTTGGAACAAACTGAAAATGTATAAATGCTGTACATGGAAGATTCAGCTAAATCGGCTTTTTGTTTGCAAAAAAATATGACCAGTAGAAAAGAAAACAAAACAAAGAAGCAAAGAGATCTACGCTATTGTAGTATCTTTGTTCACTCACTACAGCATCATGATATTACTGAGATTCTTCAACAGAACAAAGTCTGGGTTTGTCAAAACAACAGTTTTTAAGATTTCAGTGTCCCTGACTTCAGTGTTAGTTCTAAACAAATGATATTCAATGAAGGGGGAAAATATAAGACCATGAGTGGTAAAGAGAAAGGAAGTTTTATCAGACTTCAACATTATTTCTTAGATATTTGTAAAATATTTCAAGTATTTCCAATTGCTTTCACATAGGCAGATTTGTAGATAAAAAGTAGATTCTTAATATGGATGAGTTGAAAAAAGAATACTCAGGGGTACGCTGAGAATGAAAATAAATTCTCCGATTTAAAAGCATGAACTATAATGACAGTATAGTACTTACAGTCAGAGTAACAGCAAAAACATCAATATGATGGTGCTGCAAATCTTCAAATAAGAGAACTGTTTCTTGGATTGTTTTCCAGAGTTAGCTGTGGATCAAGAATATTGCATGCCAAGCACAGACACACCAAGAATCTTTCAGGAAAATAGTAAGCCTCTATCAGGAAAGGATTTGATTGTAATTTATATCATTTTATTATATAATATACATATATATATATATCCTGTTAGTTGACTCCCCCCTCTTAAATATGCAATCTAAGAGTTTAGAATTTGAAGAACAAAAGGTTACAGAAAGAAACATTAGTTAATTAGAAATTCACAGTGCTCTGAATTTGTTCACTATTTTAGTCTTACAGCGAAGAATATTTTTATTTTAGTAAATTCTAAGCAGTGAGGAAAGGTTATGCTTTATGCATTTGCATAATATATGCACACTAAAGCTGTCACAATGGCTGTACTAATGATGGTTTAATTTTTACATTCACAGTACAAATGACACTAATCTTTTTGCCTTATAGCTGAGAACTGAAGCATTTAGTTCATTTTGAATGTTGTAAAAATCTTACTGCATACACAACTATAAAATAATTGGCCATATTTGAATGCTAATTACATTTAAGAGTCTTGCTTCTCTAGAGATATAAATTCAGCCTCAGCCATGAATTGATAATAAACTTACTGGGATGTGGCTTTGAGTATAAACAAAGACTTCAGTGAAGAAACAAAAGACATTAAAGGATGACAGGATGTGGGAGGTCAGAGAATAAAATAGATTGAGATAACATCGGATATTCTTCATGGTCTGAAATAGGTAATAGAGATATGTTTATTAATGTACTGCGATTCTCATTTTCTGATATCGTCAAAGATCAGGAGTCATTGGTATAAACATGTAAGAGTATAACAGATGGATGTCTTACTCAGATGGAGTTTAAAAGACAAATTTGTTCTCTTGTCTTTTCTCTCATTTCTCATCTGTAAGCTACTAGAACTGCAGTTTAGTCCTTTTTTATGTATCTTATACTTAAGCTCAAGAAAGGATCCAGTTGATTCTGCAGTCAGGATGCAGAAGAGATCTCTGTTCAGAAGAGATCCTAAGTTATGTCTTTTTTTCTGGTGAGCCTCAGTTTGTTGTCTGACATTTCTACTGTTTGAAAAAAACATATCTATCACAGCAGAAAATCTCTCTCTGCAATTGAAGTACACTATCCAGTCCATGGAGGACTTGGAAAAAAAGACAAAACACACCTGAAACTGGACATTTTTGTCTGTGATCCAGAGCACAGAAGGGATGAATTGGTGCGGGATGACTGCTCTGAGCTCTGCATAAATAAGTGAATCCTGATCTCTTTTTACAAGATTTTATGGGATAAGTTTTCTGATCATGGTTGAATAAGGGAAAATATTTTCCAGGAAATATATGTAACAACACCAAAAAATCAGAGACCCATATTTCAAAACAATAAGAATAGTAGATGCCATTAACAAAACAGTATGAAAGCTGAAAAAAAAACATTGATATAAATAGTAATAGGTAATCTTGAGAACTGATGGGTTTTTTTGATACATTATGAGTTCTACTTAGTCCTAAATGAATAATAAAATACTTGTGTCAGAAAAGATTAAGCTGAATAACTCTTTCTGAATATGTTGTTCCTGAAATATCACCAGAAGCTGTACAACTTCGAGGCACTGAGCACTTCCCTTGCTACTATTTCCTCACTAGACCATTAATCATTATTGCCATCTCTGAAAACATGTTTTACCAATGGATTGGGTAGTCATAAATAATTATTTATGAATTATAAGCAAATTCAGGGAAAACAGGTATGAGAAGAGTTATACTCAAGACTTGAATATGCAGAAAAATAATTGTGTGTCAAACATGAAAGGGTTAGGATTAATTTATTATATTATTTTAATATATTTATTATATTTATTAATATTATACTCTGGGAGGGGTTAATGGAAGGAGAGGGAAGGCAAGTACCAACAGAACCTAACACAGTTTTGATTGGAAATGCTTTCAGGCAGTAAAAATCAGGACAAAAATCTCTGATATAGCCAATTGTCTCAAACAAACACTGGAGCATCACAAGCACACATCACATCACAGGTACTGTCTAGGCTATTGGATTCTCTGGAACTGTCCTTTCTCAGCCTCCCTTTTTGGACTCATTATCTTTTGTATTGCTAGCTTAAATATCTTTTGACACAGGCACTTTAAATCAATTCTGCTAACTCTGTAATCACACAACATAATATGCAGTCTGTTTTCATCTTCCATCTGTAGTGCTCATATCATTATTAACCCTCAATCAAAATGACTGCAGAAGTTTTCCATTAATTTTCTTCCGGAATAATAAATAAATAAATAACTAGATATTCCAAACGTTTGTAGAATAGAAGAACTTCCTTACCAGATATACAGAGCATTTGGGAAATGGTACTAGAAAGCCACAGACAGATATCCACAGAGAGGAAGAAGGATGTAATGCTTTGATGGTGAGTCTACATACATTTGTCTCTCTTGTGGTGAGTACAGGAGCTAGTGACAGAGAGCAGGGAATAGAATGGGACTAAAAGATTGTCCCTGTCACAAATAGAGTGATGATGCTCCATGGTCCCAGTCACTGAACTCTCCCTCAGTCTCCTGTTGGATACTGTTGGTACAGCCACAAGAATGGGCAGCTCTTCCACTTTTCTGTCTCATAATTTCATAATCTTTTTAGTCACAAGGAGTAGTGTATGCTGTACGTAACCTTTTTATCACTTTCCCAAGCTCCCAGAAGGAGCTATCTACACCTTTACCAAGGATAACTGTAAGGCAGGACTTAACAGGCAGAGCTGGCAACTAAATGATACTAAGAATCTGGAGCCGTAGTCTCTGAGTGCAAGGTTTTCTTATTGCCTTGAATAAATCAATCACCAATTTCTATATTTTTTTCTGTGGCTAATTCCATCCTTTCCATTATCAGAGTGCTCTTCCAGGGATATTGCTGAGCAAAGGCACTGTATAGCTGAGTCTGGGGTGTGAACCCTAAAGCATGGCATTCAAAGGCAGCCACTAGGTTCAGTTTACAAAGAGAGCAGGTATTGCACTTCTGGATCATTTTTCATTTCAAATTACTCTAAATGTGTCATTGATGCTGTAAGAGTGACTTTACAGCTACTGAATATTATTAATACCTTTGCTTGGGTTTTCATTTAGAATTGCTAAAGCAAGGTACTTTAGGGAAAGTATGAAAGTATGAACCTCATGCAACTTCATGAAATAAACCTCCCCCCACCTTGGCCAGAGATACCAACAGCTTCAGAGACTCATGTTACATTTTCTATTATGCTTGCTACTGAGAAGCTGAACAAACTTTTCTGAGTGTCAGGATAAACTGGCAACACTCCCTATAATACAGAAAAACAGAAACTGTAATCCACTTGGTTAAAATGTTCTGGTTCTTTAAGAGAATGAAAAATCTGACCACTTTGCCTACTTTGCTACTGTTTAATTGCCTACTTTGCTACTGTTTAATTTAATTACCTGTAGGCAACCTGTTTGCAGACAGTGAAATAAACCAAGATTTGTGTTTTGGCAGTAAAACAGCACACTGTCTCAGATGAACTGTAGGCACTTCTGTACACAGCAGTTTTCCATAACTCTCTGTAAGTCAGAAGAATACCTAAACATAAATTATGTGGTACTTGGAATCAGTGTGATTCAAAATATTAGTTACTTAATTTAAGAGCTGGATCCAAAAATTACTAAAGCCAGTGGGAGTTTCCTAAATGAGATTAATAATGTTTGAATTCATTTCTAATTTAGTCTCTTTGCATAGTTAATGGGTTTTTTCCCCTATTATTTTTTTTTTCCTGTTTCTTCCTGACTCCTATTTTTCTTGTCCACACAAAAGACAACAGTAAGACAGGGCTGCCTGTACTTACTATTCATCATGAAAGGGAAAATTATTACAGCTTAATTTAAACTTTTGTTTTCATTGTAAAATGCAAGTTTGGTCCTTATATATATCCTCTAGAAAGCCAATGTACTTCACAATACCATTTAGTATTAGAAAGCTTATTAAGAATTTATAATTTGTGATAAAATATTTTTAAAAACATCTCAATAGATAGCAACTCCTCAGTGATAATTAACTTTGTTCATTGAATAAATTACTACCAAAATTTCATATGCTAATTAAAAAAAAAAAAAACCAAACCACAAACAAAAAACATTAGTTCTCCTAATAAATAGCCACAAAAATTATTTTTAAATGTCTGGAAAAGTTGCTGTGGTACCTAAAATGAGTATCTCACTTGTGCCTCTGATAATAATTCTAAAATATTACTTATCTGCTCCAAGTGTAAGGGTCTAACACCAGCCCCGTGTTTCCTGGTGCCACATGGGTGGCAAGGTCTTACCTTCCCCTGGAGGCTGATGAAATTGCTGCTGAGGGTAGTCTTCCAGCAGCACATCCCATGCCATGCTGCAGCCTGGGAGGGCTCTGGATTCAGAGGAATACAGAGAGGGTAAAGAAGGGCATTGGTCCCTTTTCTCTTTTGGTAAAAGAACCCAACACTATGAGGGATCATTGCTTACATCTACTGCTGACTCATGCGTTTTAAGTTGGTGAGAACTCTTGGGTGATTTACATTAGAATTCTTGACTTTTTTAGCCCATATACCTCTAGATTAACAGATTGATCATATTACATATTCCTGGGGTGTGAGTACTTCATGCCTCAAGTGAAGTACATTGGTCCTCATAGATAATGCAGGCTTCACAAATTCAATTCTGATCTCAACTGTTGTCTTTAACACTACCTCCTCTACATATTAATATAATTCTTCTGTGGTGATCCCAGTTAAACATGTTTAAAAGCTGACAAAAAGAGCCTGTCATCATCTTTCACATTAGTTGCAGTGTTTAAACATTCATGTAGGTTAGACTTTTAATTTCATTTCTCTCCTCTGACTCCTAGCAGCTGCCTCATGTTTTGCCTTTCTCCAAAGACATATGAGCAAGACTGAATGCTTACTAGGATGCATGGGCTCATGGGTAGCCCTTTGAAGCCCTGGCTTCAAAAGGTGCCTTCAGGAAGGTATAGTGCTGGGCACACATGGTACCTACATAATCTAGAGTCCCCTTGTGCACGGGTGGTGTTTGAAGTTTCTTGGACTGCAATATATTTCCACCTGTTTCAACGCTAAGTGTCTTCTAGACCAAGGCACAAGTTTTGATAATGAATTTTGGATTATTTTGGTTTTGACTAGCCTGTAAAAGAGCAAAGTAGATTGTTCTTCCCTAATGACTGCTGGGATTGCCTAATAAATCTAATGGCTATACGAAGATCTTTCCTGGATTGCCCTTAAAACTCTTCCCTGAAACAAACCACAGACAATTTTAATTGGAGAGATGGAGACAAGAAAGTAAGGCAAAAAAATACAAGAAAAACTAGAGTAATAAAATCAGGGTGGATGGGGATGAAGATTTATGCTGGAGTATCAATCTTTTTTAAAGTACATAAAGTTGTTGTATATTAAAGTGGACTATGTCATTAAAAAAATAAAGACAAGTATAGTAAAATCAAGGAAGGCTCTTGGAGCACAAAAATCATATTAATAGAAATCCATATTACAAGAAATAGATGCATCTTATACAGAGACATAAACATGGAGGAAACATTAATATTAAAATCAAATACAAAGAGAGACATTTAAGTAAAGATTAATTTAAATAAATAAAGACAATATTAGAAGAGTAACTTCACTTTAGTAAAACATAGAGAAAAAGAAAACAGAGAATAACACTCAAGACTTACAGTAAAACATACATAACCATTATTAGGTATTCAAAACTGGAGTGGTTGAATTTAATGTGGAAGGATTTAAAAATGTTCTGTAGAAGGAAAAAGGGATTAGTTCTCAAACTTTGTCATATACTTGGGGGTTTTTTTAGACCTATTTTGCTCTCTGTGTTATGATCTATGTGTATAAAAAATAAATAGAGATCACTGCCTCTCTAGGCCATCCATTCAAAATAGTCCTTGCTGGTAAATGGTACCAAGAGATTCCTGTCCAAACAAAAGACAAACAAACAAATCAAAGAAACAAACAAAAATATTCCATTTTAAAAGTATAGATAATTCAGCCATAAAATCTCATGGAAATGTGTGTCTCTACTCTCTGTCCCTTTATGAGACAGTGTGCTGGTTTCACAACTAATAATCTGTATTTTGTTGTTAATTGTTTTTATTGTTAAAAAAGCCTTTGGCTTGTCTTACGAATATTTTTGCCTCACCTTATAAACACCCTTATATGGTGCTTACCCTACTTGCAAGTTCCTTTCCTGTGTGCTACTTGGTAATGAAGTAGATGTCCATAAATGCCTGGCTCCAATACTGGTGTTACAAGCAGGGCTTTGGGTTCTTTGGTCATGCCTGGTTTTATAAGACACCACACCTGGTAAAGACTTGTCTCAAAGGGGGAAAAGGGTTCTAGGACAAGAATTAGAAGGGCTAGATCTTATATTCACTAAAAAGGAGGGTCTAGTTGAAGCAGTGATGGTTGAAGGCAGACTTGGCTGCAATGACAAGATGGTGGAGTTCAGGATCTTGTGTGGCAGGAACAGAATATCAAGCAGAATCACAACCTAGACTTCAGCAGGGCCAACTTTGGCCTTTTCAAGCAATTGCTAGGGGAAATCCCATGGGACAAGGTACTAGAAGGTAAAGGAGCTCAAGATAGTTGACTAATATTCAAGGACCACTTCTTCCAAG
Source organism: Todiramphus chloris collaris (assembly GCA_025345505.1). Taxonomy (NCBI): domain Eukaryota; kingdom Metazoa; phylum Chordata; class Aves; order Coraciiformes; family Alcedinidae; genus Todiramphus; species Todiramphus chloris. The sequence continues at coordinate 13,394,521 of JANVCC010000020.1, read as the reverse complement.
CTCAAGATCAGAGCATCCCAACAGGTAGGAAATAAAGAAAGGAGCCAGGAGACCCCCATAGTTAAACAGGGAACTGCTGGGCAAACTCAAGTGGAACAAGAGAGTCTACAGATCATGGAAAGAGAGGTTGGCCACTTGAGAGGAATATGACTGTTGTCAGAAAATGCAGGGAGGCAACCAGGAAAACGAAGGCCTCCTTGAAGTTCTTGCAAGAGAGGTCAAGGACAACAGAAAGGGCTTCTTAAAATATATTTCAGTTAAAACTAACACTAGAGGCAATGTAGGCTCACTGCTGAATGAGATGGGTGCCCTGGTGAAAGAGGATAAAAAGAAGGTGGAGTTACTGAATGACTTCTTTGTCATTGTCAATGCTGCTGGAGGATGTCCTCAGGATGTCCAGATCCTCAAGGGCCCTAAAGAAGTCATGATAAAGGAGGAGTTTGCCTTGGTTGATGGCAACTGAGATAGGGATCAGTAAAGCAATTTGGACATCCATAAATCCATGGATCCTGATGGGATGCACACACAGGTGCTGAGCGAGCTGGCGGAGGTCATTGCTAGGCCACTCTCCATCATCTTTGGTAAGTCATGGGGAATGGGAGAGGTGCCTGAGGACTGGAAGAAAGCAAATGTCACTCCAGTCTTCAAAAAGGGCAAGAAGGAGGACCCGGATAACTACAGACCGGTCAGCCTCAACTCCATGCCCAGAAAGGTGATGGAGCAACTTATCTTTGGTGCTGTCTCTAAGCATATCAAGGGTAAGATGGTTATTGGGAGCAGTCAACATGACTTTACCAAGGAGAAGTCATGTTTGACCAACCTGATTGCCTTTTATGAGGACATGAGCAGGTAAATGGACAATGGTAGAACAGTGGATGTGGTTTATCTTGGTTTCAGCAAAGCATTTGACACCATCCCCCACAGCATCATCACAGTTAAATTGAGGAAGTGTGGTCTGGATGATCGGATAGTGAGGTGGATTGTGAACTGGCTGAAGGAAAGAAGTCAGAGAGTTGTGGTCAGTGGGACACAGTCTAGTTGGAGTCCTGTATCTAGTGGAGTCCCTCAGGGGTCAGTACTGGGACCAGTAGTATTCAATATATTCATCAATGACCTGGATGAGGGAACAAAGTGCACTGTCAGCAAACTTGCTGACGATACAAAGCTCAGAGGAGTGGCTGGCACACTGGAAGGCTGTACTGCCATCCAGAGAGACCTGGACAGTCTGGAGAGTTGGGCAGGGAGAAATTTAATGCAATGTAACTACATGGGCAAGTGTAGAGTCTTGAATCTGTTGTAAAGCAGTGTAAGGGTAAGGGACCTTCATGTCCTGGTGGACAGCAGGATGACCATGAGCCAGCAATGTGCTCTTGTGTCCAGGAAGGCCAATGGCATCCTGGGGTGTATTAGAAGGGGTGTGTTTAGTAGGTCAAGAGAAGTTCTCCTCCCCCTCTACTCTGCCCAAGTGAGGCCATACTCAGAATATTGTGTCCAGTTCTGGGCCCCTCAGTTCAAAAAGGACAGGAAACTGCTTGAAAGAGTCCAGCGCAGAAACACAAAGATGATTAAGGGAATGAAGCATCTCCTGTATGATGAAAGGCTGAAGGAGCTGGGTCTCTTTAGCTTGGAGGAGACTGAGGGGTGACTTCATTAATGTTTATAAATATGTAAGAGTTGAGTGTCAGGAGGATGGAGCCAGGCTCTTCTCTGTTATGTCCAATGATAGGACAAGGGGAACGGGTGCAAGTTGGAGCATAAGAGGTTCCGCAGAAACATGAGGAAAAACTTTTTCACTGTGGGGATGGAACAGGACGTCCAGGGAGGTTGTAGAGTCTTCTCTGGAGACATTCAAAACCCACGAGGACGCATTGCTATGTGACCTGCTCTAGGTGGTCCTGCTCTGGCAGGGGGGTTGGACTAGATGATCTTTTGAGGTCCCTTCCAACCCTTAACATTCTGTGATTCTGTGATTCTGTGGTTGTGTGTTTTCTTCTTCCCTGAAATGTCTTTTGTTTCTTTACCATGTGTTCTATAATTCTTCAAAATGCAGTTTAAAGTTCAAACTGTAGAATGCAGGGCTATATTACACTAGCTACAGAGGGTGCTTCAAATATCAGTAGTTTCACTGAAATTAGGGAGTTTTATAAAAACTTGGTTTTATTAAAACTGATATGCAATCTCACACTGTTCAACCTCCCTTCCCTTATCCAACTTCCTTGAATCAAATCAGCAACATCCATCAAATGTCTCTGAGAGAGACAATCCATGAGCTCAGAGACCAAATAAAACATTTGTTTTATAAACAAAGCTTTTGTTTTATAACCAAAAGTTATATTGTATGAGCAACTGATTACACAGAAAAAAAACCCAGATGGGTATTAAAAGTAAACAGGATTCTGTATATTTTCCAGCCTGAGTAATCTCTGTAGCTCACAAAATTTCAACAGACTAAAGAATTTATTTTCACCCGAGATCAATGAAAATGTACTTTTTAATTTTTTTTTTCTCATGCTTGGTACATTTCTATGATGCATTTCTATATATCAGTATTTGAAACAAAGCCTGAAAACCCAACTGCTTTAAAAAATGCAGATCTTCAGACTTTTGAAAAATTTGCTATCACTGGATTTGCTAGTAAAACACATGACTTTGTGTGGAGGAAAAAGAAATACTTAAGTCATTAAAATTAAATAAATACACCTCCCCTCCCAGCATCAGCATGTAATATTAATAAGAATGGTATTTGCATTTCCTTGGCCACACAAAGGCATATGGCAAGACCATGACATACAATTTCCTAAGTGTTGTATATAATGCATTTTTGAATTATCTCTAATGCAACCAATGGTTTTTGATATGATTAGCACTGTAGAAATAGGTCTTTCTCAGAATCTTTTATTTATATATTCAGCAAAGACAGTGCACTTTTAATTCTACTTCAGAGCCTCGCAGATATTGAAATTGTGTGCTTGGAATCACAGAAATATTTTGTATTCTATTTATAGAAGATATCTATTTTAATGAAGCCCAATAGAGCTTTTTATGCAGACAATACATGCATTTGAAAATATTTGCCTCCTAGACAGTAAAGAGTAGCATTTTAATATGATACTTGTTTTCATATCACTTTTATTCTTTTCAGCACTAAATTTCTGAGAAAATATCCACCTACATTTTCCATAAATTACATTTATGTTTTGATACTGGATTTTCCTTATGAAAAACTGCATACAGCACTAATAATGGCATTGAGTAGCCTAATAAAAGTTGCAGTAAAGCTGAGAAGGGAAACATAGTTTTGGACATGGTAAATGATATCCATTTATGAGAAATGAGCATTTAGGAACAACTGATCTAATTCATTGTGATTTTACTTGGTTCTTTTTCCTGTCTGTAAGAATACAAATCTTCATCTCTCACTTTTGTGGATAAACATAGAAACAAGTAAGATATATAAATATATAAGATATATCACTTTCTTATTATTTCTTTTACTAAATTCAACTGTTGGTGGTACTGAAACATTTGATATTTTCTAGGAATTTTTCAGTAATATACAGTATTTGCTTAATAGTTGTTGTCAAACAGCACTCATTTTGGACTGGGTTGTTTGGATCAACATTTTATCCTCCAAGAATGAGACTGCCCCAGGTTTCCTATTCCCTTACTTGAAGTAACTGTGTGAGAAAAAAAGCATAATTTTTTGGGTGTCCACAGACACACAAACACAGAGCTTGCAATAACTTCTCACTGTGTGTGCCTGGCAGAAAGGGAGGAATAAACATGCTGTGTTCTTACTTTCTCTCTTTCAATATTCTCAGTTTCCCATCAGTGTGTTCAAACTTCTACCTCTCCTTGTCTGTGTGCTGTGGAAGCTAAAAGAAATGTTTTGGTTGGTTTCCTTCATGTGGGAGAGTGATAGCAACTAAGACAATGACAATCAGATGCCTGTGGTGTCATAGTAGCATTCAAGGGAATGAACCAAGTGTTGCATCTGAGCTGATATTAGAATTTTTCACCCCAAACAACATTAGAAAGTTAGTGAGCGTAGGCCTGAATGGAGTGGGTACACTTTGCTCATAATCTCATCCAAGTAATACAGTGAGATGCCTGTGATGCTAATTTAAATTCTTAGAGCCACTGATTATTTTGCTCTAAGCCTAGCTCTGTTTGTTGTTTTTCTCTCCATAATCACTTCTTTTACTGTGTGACAAAGCCTATCAAATTGATTACTCTCTGACAGCAGAGTGACAGCTTACCACTTGGGCAGCCGCAAGCAGTTAGCTGTCCCTTTTGTCACTCCTGGCATCTGACTCAGAGCTGCTCAGGCAATAGGTTTGGATGAGATTTCAGGAAGGTGTGTAGTTCAAGCCTGACACATTCAATATGCAATCCCTCATCCAAAATAGGCAGAACAGGAGCTCTGTGCTAAAGCACAATTGCAAGGGAGTAATTTCTTTGCCAGCTGTGATACTCTGTCTTGATGGAAGGGAAGTGGGTGCCAGGTTATTACATAACACAGCTATTTAGAAGAACCGACAGCTTGGTTTTTGTTTTTGATTTAGATCGTTGTCTAATGATGAAGGCAGTGAGATTTGGCTTTTCAGATCAAAATGTTTTAAAATAAAAGGCAAGGGTCAATCTATAGCCATATGTCTTTATGTTTGACAAGACAAATATAATTATCCATGTAGTACATATGCATCTACTCAGAATGTGCAGTTGATTATTCCACACTTTTCAAAGTGTTTTCTCACTGAAGAGACAGGCCTATAGCTTTAGTCAATGAGGGGAACATAAATTACCAGTCATCGAGACTGGTTTTCAGACTCCTCTGCTCTTTCCCTGGTAACATTCTTACTTCTGATGCATCTGGCTCATTTAACTTACTAATGTGAAGTGAATTTATTATTTTGAATAAACAGGGCAAATGGCAATCTGACAACATTTACTTTTTTCAGAAAGTGATTTTCTTAATATCTTAGAGAGTGCTAGAATTCACAAGTAGAATATTTTTAGCATGATGTCATTTATGAAGATCCATCCGAAAGGAAAATAAAAGTTTATTCCGTAAAGTTAGTTTCCATTTATAATTAAGAGATATAAAAGCAAAACTAAATTTATATTAATAACTTCAGTCTGAGTTACTATTAGAAATTTTGAATACATAGGCACTTTCTGTTCTACCAGAAGCAACAGTTTCTTACAATATTTAAAAAATTTGAGATTAAAATTTTGCACCTTTAAAACAAGGAGTTTCAGGCAATTTTTCCAACCCACGGATGCTAATCTGTAACATCTTTAAGAATGTAATGTTACATTAAAATTAATACTAAAAACCAGATTTTCTCATCATTCTTCTGCATCCATCAGTATATGTTGCATGAGAAACATCCAGTGAGTGGCTTTTTCAGTAAGATGTTAGTGGAAGGAGATATTCACTATGGTGCTAATTTGCATTAAAAACAGATGCACTTTTTGCAAATGAAGTAGCCAGCATCTCTTGGTGCATTGGTAAGGAATGGTGAGGAAATCCTGCATGATCTCTATGTCTCTGCAGAGTTCATGCTGAAGGAACCAAACCCCTTTCTTTCGCCTCTGGCATCACCACAACTAAATGGTATAAATGTCCTTCTTTACACAGTCTGAAGGTCCATACCAGTTTTGGCACCAGTCTATAAAATGACAAGATTGGTACTTTCCTTAGTCTTGCAGTACTCGAAATACTAAATCCTAAAGAAAAGGGAGGCTCACCAAGGTTTTAGAGAAGATCTGAACATCTTCTCACAAATTGAGATAAGTGAATATCCCTTTGTCTTGTCCCACTTGGTGAACAATGAGGGAGGTGAATCGTTTGGATCCCCCAGAAGAGTCCATCCCTGCAGGGCAGAGTCACAGAGGCAGTAGAGTCATGATAATAACTCAGAGGAACAATACAAAGCAAAGTATTGGTTTCCCTTAACAACAATCAGTAAACAGTACAGATAAAGGTGTTTTGACATAGGTGTTATTTTCTTACCAATTACTTTAAGGCACAACTAGGTATCAAGAAGAGGAAAAGAAGAGTAGCAAGAGGACAAAAGGAAGATAGGGAGAGAGAGAGAGAGTAAAATAGAAAGACATCACCACCCTTGGATCCAGCAATGCTTCATGGAATCAATACAAATCTTGAATTCTTCAGTGGTGGATGCACACAGACCAATATTTTACTGTCCTTTTATACACTTGTGATATGGGTGGCATCTGCAATTTACATAGGAAGCATAGAGAGGGGTACTAATTTGCAAGAGCTCCTTCTAATGCGGTGTCCACTATAGATCTTCCCTTGGTGAAGTCACAGTGGCTAGCAGAGGAAATTAACTTCGAGAAAAGGCACCTTCCTGACTACACAGAATTTATCTCTTCCTATAGTTAATTTATCTACAAGGAGCCAGGGGAGTATGGCAGAGCCACTGAGGGCCATTGAGGGCCATTGACACCTCCTCCTGCCATTGACACCTCTTCCTGCCATTGACACCTCCTCCTGCCAGGCAGGCCTTGCTCACACTCAGTTCAGATCTTAACAACACATAAGGTTTGAGACATAAATAGTCTGTCTTTTAAACCACCCCGTGGCTCAAACATTGGGTGTGTTGTTTTGTCTGTCTTGCCCTAGGTATTCATCTTCTAGGGTGGTGACACAAACATTGCATACAGCAGGGAGGGAGAGAGGAGAGGACAGAGAAGAAAGCAAGCAGCTAATCATGCATTTTACAATGGCTATCTCTATCATTTAAAATATGAATTCATCCACCAATCCAATTTGCATTGACCACTTTCTCTACCCCATGAGTCACAAAGATTTTAGTACAGATGCAATCCGTGCTCCTGGGGCAAATCCAAAGAACCAGTCCTTTGGTTGTGATGGTTCAAATAGATTGGCATCCTAGTCGACGATTACCTTCATCTTAGCTCAGGCCTCATCAACAGAGGTGGTGGCACTGTGGGTAGTGATGCAACATTCCCCATCAGTAAGATTTACAGCAACAGTTCCAAAGCCAATCTATTCTGTTGTGTCATTTTAGAAACTTCTGTAAGCACAAGCCAGAAATCTAAATAGTGACTTCTAATGTTTATCATCCCTCACTGCTCAACAGTATGTCTGGATTTTACAAAGAGTTGAAAAAAAAAAAAAAACCAAAAAAACTTATTTGCTTACCAAATAAAGACAGTGAGGCCACTGAATGCTGCCATCCATGAATTCTGTGAGAGATGAAAGTCTGGATTCTTCATCTCAATTCCCTAATTCTGTCAGCATTTACAACAACATCTTCCAGGCAATTTGTAGTAAAAGAGTGGGCACCTGGACATTGGGTCTTAAAAGATTTTCTGCTGCATAATTTAGCTTCAGGTTATGTTGGACAATTGTTGGTAAGCTCAAGTTGTTGTTATCCTTCATATTTTCACTGCTTCTTAGTACAGTTGGACTCTACATCTCTCTGCACTTAGTAAATGGTTGCAGGTTACTCCCAAGTTGCAGTTTGGATGACATGCATTTTGGTTGCTATTCAAGCATGTAACCCTTTTTAATCATAAAGTTTTCATGTACTGATCATGTACTGATCCTGTGTAGCATCTTTAAGTGCTTGCTGAATAGTTTGCAAAAGCAAATAAGTGGTAACCATTATTCATGTCAAAGCTTATGGACTTTTCAGGGTTCACAAATATTTTCTTGAACAACTGTTTTCTAAATATTTTTCATTAATAATATGTCATCCCAAACAGAGTCTTTCTAGAACTTATTTTTTTCATGAAGATAATGCACAAACCATTTTTCTTCTCATAAAACAGCAAATGCCCTGATAGTATCCTGTGCTGTGAGAAAGTGCATGAAAATTATACAAAACAGCACTTGAAACTTCTCTGTGATCTCTCCTTCAAAAACCATGTGCAGCAGTCAGCATAATTCTATCAGTAGGAGGTATGAAGAAAAGACCAGAACAGTGCCCGTAAAATTGTTGATAGAGGACTGAAATTATGTATACTGCATCACTGTTCAGAATATACTGAGAGTAGAAACATCTGGGTCAGTAATAAGTTTTGAGAAGTTGAAGAGATAGAATGGAAACTACTATGTGCTGAGTTGTGAAAATAGAGCTTGGATCCTGAGAAAGAGAAATGGAGAAATACTGGTATTCTGGTGAGAGTGAGGAAAGAATTTAATGCTTTATTAAAGTATTAATAATAGATTAGGTAGTAGAGATGGAGTGCCAAAGCTGGACACACCATGGTTCTGTCAGCATTGGATTTTCTTCAGCAATTGTCATGAGGAAGAAAGGAAGTAAGAATTAGCCAGCTTTTTTTGTCATCTGAGAAAGAGGAAAAGATGACTCCAAGTCACTTTCTGATTCTTGGACTTAGACACTGGCCATTATGTTTCCTATAAAGTCTAAAATTATAACCTTGAAAATGTTGTAAAATAGTCATTTAGGATGACTATGGAGATGGTCTTCATGCATGGCTCACTGTACTTCATCACAGAAACAATATGGGCTGCATATCATTAACAGCAAGAACATACTATTAATATCAGGTCATCAGTAGGAACTCAGGAACTGTGACTTCTTTAGCAGTTATTTATTAAACCCTTTTTCTGGAAGACATACTTTTTTTTAAATGAATTTCTAGCATATGGATTATAAAGCAGTTTAGGGAGAGGTTTTAATACAAAAAGAGTACATTTAACTTTCCATCTCCTTTTACCACTGAAATACTACAGTAGAACTAAACTAGGAGACTAAGATGTGGAGACAGCCCAGACAGATCCCCAGCTAGGAGCTGAAAACTTTTTTCTCAGAAGCAGGAGCATTCCCTGTGAAGGGCAGACATTTCTTCCAATATCAACAGTAGCCCAACCTTGAACTTGAGTTCTGCTGAACTTGGAAGACACTCGTGCTCCTTCTCCTTGCTGCTGGCATTATACATCCATTACAGGATTCAGTTATACTTGACACAAGATTGTATAATTTTGGTCTGTGACCAGTATTCTTTCCTAACATGTCCATAGAAACAGTGAAAAATAGGCCTGGAAAAGAATCCCTTTCTCCATGGCCAGACCATTTTTAAGTGAACTTTACTGCTGCTTGTCTAACATATTCTCAAAGACTTCCAATGATTTCTACAGCCTCTGGGGCAATTTATTCTAGTACATTACTACTTTTATTGTTAATAAGTTTTTAGTGACAGCAAAATAATTTTTCTTGCTGCCATTTAAGCACATTGTTTCTTGTTCTGTACAGGATAAAGAGCAAAGTGTTCCCTTCCTCTTTGCAGAATTCTTTTATTTTTTTAAAGACTATTGTCACTCTTCTTCACAACCTTATCTCCCTTCAGTTTTAGACAACCCATTTTCAACTTTTTTTTCATTGTTTTTGATGTTTTCTAAACTCTGATCATTCTCTGGAGTGTGTTCAACTGATCAACAGCTTCCATGAACTGTGGCATCCAAAATTGGACAATGAATTTAAGCTTAAGATAGGCTACTGTTTTTACATATTATTTATCCATTTATATGTCTTCTCCAAAAATGTTAATGTTTGAGTTATATTAATGCTGTAATCCATTTTACTTGAAGGATTTTTTCTGTAACACTGCTACCAAACCAGACATGGCTACGGATTACTCACACCTAAGAAGAAATCGTTATGTTCATCTTTACTGACTTGCATCTTATTTTTATAGGCCATTTCTCTAGTTTATCAAGATCCATTTCAGTTCTACACTCATAACCCACCCTCTTCCAGTTGAATTTTGCTTATCTACAACAGACAGCACTAGAGCCAGTAGACACTTGTAGAAGTTCAGTTTATATGTTCTTCCCTTTAACAGTGGGCTCAGTTAAAGGTTTCATAGCCAACATCTGATAGTGTCATCTAGACCACATGACCCTAACTTGCTTATGAGAATCTCCTGTGAAACAGTATCATATTAACATCTACATAATGGGTATCTGTTTCTTGTTCTCTACTCCTGAGTCCTATTTCTCTATTATATCTGGGTTTTTTTTTATATTATTTGTTCTCAGTGAATCCATGTCATCTGTTGATCATCTTTGATTCTTCTTCATATTCATTCCCAGGATTTTTCTGAAAAATTAAAATTAGGTGGTTAATTTATAATTCAGTTTTTGCAGATCATGTTTTTCTCTTTGTTCAAGATAAATCTTATTTATTTTTACTCTTCAGTCATCTAGTATCTCACCATATTCAAATAACTCTTTAATCACTGAAATATATAGCTTATGTCACCTCTTTAAATGATATAGGATAAGATTCATTTATCAAATAATTTCAAAATCTCTGACTTCCATAGGTGTTCACTATCCCCTCTACTTTCCTTATTCTAGGCTAAAGTAATATATTTTTGTTATTAACAGAACTTGTTTCAGTGACCTGATTGCAAATAACATTCAATCTTTGAAAACATTTATGCAAGGAATGTCATATATCTGTTGACCTTCTTCACATCATTGAAAAATAAATGTCCCTCTCTGTTTAACTGTGTCGTAACATTTTCCTACAGCATATATTACAGCTATGTTTCCCACAGCACTTCCCTCTGTCACTTATATTGTATTGCTTGTTACCTTTTATGTCCTTTGTTAGCTTTGTCTTTATTGTGCCTTTAACTCCCTGATTTTGTCCCTTTGTGTAATAATTCTATCATTTTCCTCCTTAATCTGACCTAATTTCTGCTTTCTGTGAACTTCCCTCTTATTTCTTGAGCTCCAAGAAGAACCTATTGTTTAGTCAGGCTGATAGCTCCCATAAAAGTCCTTTTTTTTTTTTTTTTCCCCCCCCTAACTGGTGTTTCTGATTCTGCGTTTTTTTTACGTATATCTTATGTCTTGGACTTGCTCCCCGTAATATCTTAGATGCTGGTTATCTGAGATAAAAGAAGCTTGCCTTCTTGGAAATGTCAAAATTTATATATGTAAAATATGATTTCTGAGCAAATCCATAGTATGCTCTTGTACCTGTTGAATTGATACATATTTGTGACAGTCAAGGAAAATCATGTCATAAAAGCATCACTTCTCCAGTTCTTGTTCTTAGTGTAACAATCATAAAATTCTTTAGCTAGATGATAAAATTTTAATAGTGTAGTTCAAATCATTGTTATTAGCAGTAAATATAAATATATATATATACACACACTATAAAAAATTGTAAGCACCATAAACACAATCTTACAATAAATTGCTAGAAGTACTATTTTTCTGATAAAGTTTACAGCACCTTCTTGGAATAGAATACATATTGCTACTCTCCACTAAATATTAAATACAACCCTTGTTCAGAGGGTTCATATTCAACAACTGTGAATATCATTACAACGTCACCCCTAGTCTGGATCAGGTGCTATTTAGGAAGGCACTCTGAATGAATTGTAAGACCTATAACACAGTCAGCATAGCATGCATTTTAATATGTATGGAATGGTGAGTGTTTCCTTAAATAGATTCAGGTACCTCAGTGGCAAAGATCTGTCTGTGGAACTCTGAGGATAAATTGGTTAAATTTGTAATAATTATAGGTGACAAGAATTAAGATTTGGTAACCCATTTCCATGAAGTGCTGTGGATATTGCTATATCTAATGAAATACAAGTTTTTAATTTTGAAGTTGTGACTCTAGGAGCTCTTAATGGAACATTTTACTCTATGTGCTAAATGCATTACTAGAAATAAGGTATAACTACTGTTGGATGATCAGATAAATATTGCTGCTGTGCTTTTAGCATATTGCATATTAGCATTTAAAGGCTGCATGACCAGAATCTGAATAAAATCAACTTAAATAAGGCATCTGATTAAACCAATTTTAGGAAGCTCTCCAAAGTAATTTTCTAGCAGTGTTCTTAAAAGAAGGCAATATTTTGTACCAGATATGGGCAGCTCAAGTAGGTCTCTGTATGCTTCCTAATAATTCAGGTAAATTAAAATATATTACTCTATAATATATAATAGTCTTGTCAAGACACAACTCTTAAATTTGTCTTTTGGCATGAAGGTAAAGAATAACTTAATGAAGTAAATGGTCATAAAGACTAGGTTTTAGGTGAACAACAGATTTGTTGAAGGTGTTCCAACCGAGATTTACTTTTAGTTCCGTAGTTTAAAGAGACAGGGGATCAAGACATAAAAGTTTAAAACTCCCAGACGTGATATTTACATGACTTTGAGTGAAACTCAGAAAGGATTGGGGCAGCTTTGAGACATTTCTGAGTACTCCAGTTTGCTGAAGATGACAGACACAGAGCCAGTCCCAGGTGAGTGAGACTGAGACCCAGAGTTTTTGCCCATTTATACCAGAGAAACCTGATACATAGGCTAAATATATGACATAAACCCACAAATAAGCTCCTGGAGCATCAGGACAATTTATAACATTCCTTTAAGGTAAGTGCTGCTTACCTGGAGGAGAACTGGAAGCAAACCCAGGGAAGGAATAACTCCAGGTGCCAGAGAAAGTCTTATACCAGGTTTAAGGTTAACCCCCAAAATCACTGTCTTCATAGGAGTGACTCTAAGTTTTTGTAAAGCAAAGGTTGAGCTAAGAACAAGCAGCGACAAACTTCTGCCACCATCCATATTCAGTCTGTTAACAGTCATGGCAAAGCTAGCAACTTAAGGCACATGAAACATACATAGGAAAGGAAGTTTCATTTGTCCATGTTTCAAAGAACTGATCCAACTTGAAAAAAATCCTTCAAAGAAATAAAAATGGCTCAGTGTTTGAGATACCCATATCCTGCATTCAGCTAGAGGAAAGGTGAATGCAGACTGTTTGTTTTCAGAACTTCAAAAATCATTTGACATTCATGAGGCAATCCAGTTGTAAAAAAAGTATGACTATAATTGCATTTCAATCTTCTCCTACTATAAGCTAAAAAGAAAGGTCTCATTTTTAGGTAAGATGTCAGAGGTTGTTGATTAAGCCAGTCATGAAATAGTAAAAGGTCAAGGCAGTACTTCAATTTCATTTCATGTTGTAATTCTCAGCACCTAAATTTCACATAAGAGAGATTTATTCACCTTTCTATTACCTGCAGTTACATAGCACTTGCCATGTGAGTCACCCCAAACTACTCATCACCACAAGTTCAGATTTGCTGCACCCCAAGGCAGAGCAGAGACGTGGGCAAGGCTGTTGTCCAGGGTCCCATGGAAACCCAAGTTTCCATGTAACCCCAGTGTCCTCTCCCATACTGACTGTGTTCCCATTTGCAGCCTTTATGTTTAGCTTTTACCATACACCTTATCTTCCAGTAAGCATCTAAGACAGACCAAGATGCCTGATGTGCTTTTGTTACTGATATTCTTTTAGTAGTGATGACCACTCTTGAGCATTTCTGTGTTGCTTTTCTTGAACATTTTCCCATGAAGCATGTAAATGTCCAGCCTGGTACCTCCCACTGCATAAACATGAGTTGTCTTTATTTTCTCAGAGAAAGTATGCAAGAAGATGCTCTTTTTAAGATGGTGGCAGAAGGGAAAGACTAAATACAGGAAGGAATTTCACTGTCAAGGAGATAAATGCAGCTACTTCCTGATCATCTCTAATCTGTTACTCAAAAGAGCTTCTTGATGCCAGACAGCACTGAGGCACAAGGAGACATTTTAATAGTAAATGAAGGGAAAAGCTTATACTGTGATAGTCTGTCACTGATATCTTTAATGGCAGAAGGAAGCAAGCTATCAAGATTAACATCAGGCAAGAAATTGGTGTCACTGGTAGAAAATATTTTGGATTGCATCGCTACTACTGAAGCCTGGCTGACAATTGTATCTTTGCTGAGCAAGATGGGTTAGTTTTAAGGAAATAGCAGTGTTTAGTAGCAACGGACAATCTACACAGATCAATTAATTGAAATACCAGTGAAGGATTTTGACAGAGAAAGATAGCTGAGAATGTAGTGATTCAATCAGTTAATGTTCTCCATTTATTTGCTAGTTGCTATCAAATAGCATGCTAATGCAGATAGATAGATGCCTAGGCAATATTTTCTTATTTGTGACTCAGGCTGGACACAATTCCTTTATAAGTTAGAAAGGGAAGAAAAAGAGTGGCAGTGAACAATGGAACTTTGAGTGCTACATCTATTTTCTGTAGATCATGCCATATTTTTAATCAGTGCTTTGATCTTCTGAATGAGATAGAATAAATCCAGCTACTAGATTGCATGCAACATGAAAAAACAAACCAACCTTGAAGAAAAAGGAGCAGCATTGGGCAGCAGCACAGAGGGCATTTGTGTAAGACTTGTGCATGCTGAAAGAGGTGATGAGGGAGAAGAAGGGAAGGGAAGGGAAGGGAAGGGAAGGGAAGGGAAGGGGGGGGAGGGGGAGGGAAGGGAGGGGAAGGGAAGGGAAGGGAAGGGAAGGGAAGGGAAGGGAAAAAAAAAAGCAAAGAAAAAAGGAAAAAAGGAAAAAAGGAAAAAAGGAAAAAAGGAGAAGGAAGGAAGGAAGGAAGGAAGGAAGGAAGGAAGGAAGGAAGGAAAATATTTGTCACAAATCCTCTTTGATTTAATTGATAGAAAAAGTAATCACTGGGCCCCTTTGTAATCTTTTATTTCATTCTGTGTTACTGCACAGTCTTGCATTTGTAATAGATGACTCCTCAGATGATGTCTCTGAGCATCACATACATAGAGAAAAGGACTGTAGAGAGACAAAAGCAGTTCTGTCCTGGTTGAGGCCTGCAGTCTTGCCTATAATAACTTCTCCTTTCGACTCTGACTGCTCCTTCCCTCTGAGTATACAGAAATTACATGAACTGTCACTCTTGCATGTTCACTTATTTGAAGCAGTGCACACTCCATGATCCTTCACACAGATATGTTTTATATAAAAAAAAAAGCTTACCAAACTTCATGTAAAAACAGTTGGTTTGGTTTTTTTCTTTTCCACCTGGAACCACTCTCCTTTGATCATTAATAACCTTCTCTTTGTTAGCTTGAATTTATTCATAACCAGTCTATATTGCTTAGATTTGTCTTGTTCTATTTCTAGTAACTTCAAAGCAAAAATATTTTCAAGACCTCAGTTTTGGGATGTACAGCCATAACAGTGGACCTGTCTGAAGACTGAGTCATTTGTACCTGGCTTTTATCTAAGTTCATCCTCCATCTCTTCTCCTCAGCTGTATGCTGACACATCAGTAAACCCCTTTGTTCAAAATCATTTCTGAAAATGAAGAAAAATGGATTGAAATTATGACAAACTCTCTAATATTTTTTATACCACAAATGATGCTTTATAAAATTGTCACTGATGCAAATCATTCAGAGGAGCTGAGGAAAACATTTAGAGAGAGAAATTATCAAAAAAATGTTTTAATAAATGGTCAAGTAGATTTTTCTTAGGAAAAAGAAGTACTGAGACCAAGAAAACTCAAACTGCATATTTAGATGGATACACAAGTAATATATTCTGGTTGGTGCAATACATAGTAATGTGTCATTTTGTCTCAGCCAGTGAACCAGAAAATTTGAAATCAGCTGGAAAATATAAGAGCTGAAGTTATGTAAATCAGCTGTGAAAGAAAAAACTTTTATATTTTGCTATTAATCAAGATCATATGGTACTTGAATCTGAAATATGATATGGAGTTTGTTATTGAAATCTCCATATTAATTAATCTTCAGCTGTTGTTGCTGCTTTAGTACATCATGAAAAAAAGGACAATGTTGCTTTCATCTTTTTCAGTCTTCAGTAATGAGCATTTCCACAGTGAACAATATATATAATTTATATATTTATTGTCCTCTCATGATTTGCAATTTCATTTAGAGTGACATGCAAGCTCATGTCTTTGTAGAACATTCTGCACAAGGTAAGATATATTTTCAGGCTGTTATGCAGAGGCATAGTAATTATGAGCATCTATTTTTTTAATAAAAATATCTGCTAATCTTGTGATAAATATTTGGCATTTCCTGATAATGTAGCTCCTTCAAGTTCACCAAATCACTTCAAATCTTTAGAAATGTGAAGGGCATAGAATGTTACTGAGAAGCAGTAGTAAAATCTGTGTGTACCCAAAAGTAATTATTTAGAGATGTTTGAGAAAAGGTGTTCTTAGCCTATAGGATGAAGATGTATCAACATTTCTTATTCGGTGTGTGTATATGCAGTAACATACAGAAGCAGTAGGAATAGCCCTTGAGACGCTGGATGGAATCATTTATGATATGCTTATGATAGAGTTTGTCCAGGAGTCTTAGGTGCCATGGTGCAGTAGTACTTCAGTGACTGAGAAAAGTAGCTGGATTTGCCACAGAAAATATTGATGTGACCCCGCAATATGGAAGGAGGAAAACAACTTGAAGGAGGTAACAGAGATTTAAAGGCCCTTCTTTAGTTTGTCACTAAGGTGGATTGCACTTAGAGTCTAAGACATTGTTTTCTTCATTACCTGATACTGAGAGTGTTGTGATAAAAGAATTACTGTTCTTTTATCCCTTTAGGATTACACTGCTGAAATGAAGCATACATGAAGCTTTAACTAAATCCAGGCAGAACCTAATACTGATTTTCTTGCTGAGTTTTCAAATTTTTAAAGGAAGATAATAAAAACTTTAAAAAGTTTTCGACCTTTATTATAAACAAATATGTCTGCTTATAGTATAGTTAGAGTCTGAAATGAATGCTATAGCATTCCAGGACAAAATTCTTTAAAATCTGCACTGCCTGCTTGCTAATTCTGACCTCTAAATGGAGCATATACTTCTTGATGGTTGTGCCTATCCCACATGTTGAGATATACTGTTTCTCCCTTCTAGCACTCATTCCCAGGATTTTTTTCAATGAATACTGGAACAGAGTGTGAGATGGTTGATGGAGGTGGACAGGAGATGGAAAAGGGAACACAAATATGACTACACAGCTGGGGTTCTCATTCCATATGAACCTGGAACATAATCAGGTCACCCAGCTAAATCTATGAACTAGGAAGTACTTAGCTGAAATTCCTTCTGCTCATTTGTCACACCTGAAAATCTGACACTTAAATACTTTAAAGAAAGCTTGCATTTTGGTTTAGTTCTTACGGATTGTCATTGAGAAGTAGCTAATACTTGTGAGTTGGTTGGCATTATTGACCAAATTATAGGTAATTGCCAGTTGCTTGGAGAACTTCTGTATTAAGCATGGAATGAGTCTTGATATCTAGTAAATCTAGTGTCTCCTAAAGGCAGACCAAGTGAGCAGATGAAGCCGGAAATATGTTTGAATTAGAAGTCATTTGATGTGCTTTCTAGCCTACAAGGAGTTGTTTTCATTGCAAACTACTCTTTATAAAACTGGAGTCATTCACTGACTTTAACCTTCTAGCATGATGAAGTAAGACATAAATGTCATATCAACAGATGTTTGTCCTATTGGCCTCAATGCTATTTTGTTCATCTGAAGGAGACATGAATTATATTCCATGATGAATCAGTTATGTGTTAATCCTTAGACTATTGCTTGATACTATTACTGCTCATGACGTTTATTGATGGCAGAGGAATTCTGCCTTCAACAACTCTCTTAGATACTACAGGTCCAATTCTTTAATCCTTTCAATTCAAAGAATCATTTTTGTTTGGGATACCAAATTCATTGGAATTCGTATTTTACTCTGGATTATTATATAGAGTGAAAACTACTGCCTGATTGTGATTACAAACCAATAATCTACTAGGTTACAGGATTAATTTCTCCCTGTGTCCTTAAGAAGTTACCTTTTTCTTTCTTTCTTTCTTCAGTTGGTATAGTTTTAAGAAGAGAGAAGGTGACTAGCTGCATTTTTTCATTATTGCCTAGTGGCAGTGCTGCGACCATTTGATTATTGCATTTGGGATATGAACCAACAATTCCTCCCTCTTTCATTCAGACATTATGAAGACATACCCCTGAATAATGCACCGAAGTGCCTTTATGCAAATGCACGCTGCTTGGGCAACAAACAGGATGAATTAGCCACTGTGCTGTTAGAAAGCCATGATATAGTGGCTATTAATGAAAATTGATGGGATGAAAAAGACTGGTTGACTAGTGTAGATTCTTACCCTGTCACTTTATTCGAGACAAAGGCTAGAAATTTAGAAATCATGGAAGCACCTGAAAGGGGTTTGGAAGGAAATAGGGGGTACACTCACAAAAAGATATTGTTATCATTAACTCATCTGAAGTGCATTTATACCAATGCACGCAATATGAGCAGCAAACGGGGAGCTTGAAGCCACGGTGCACCAAGAAAACTATGACATAGTGTCCATCACAGAAACATGGTGGGATGCCACACATAACTGGAGTGCCACAAGTGAAGGCTACAAGCTCTTCAGGAGGGACAGACAGGGAAGGAGGGGTGGTGGAACGGCCCTATATGTTAGAGAATGTCTTGAGACATCAGAAATCAAGTATAGTGACAATGGGGTTGAGTCCATTTGGATTAGGTTAAGGGCTAATAAAGCTGATATAGTTGTAGGAGTCTGCTATAGATCCCCCAATCAAAGCAGTGAGATGGATGAATCTTTCTATAAGCAGCTGAGAGAAATCTCGCAGTCACTTGCTGTTGTGCTTGTGGGGGACTTTAACCTTCCAGATATCTGCTGGGAATACAACACATCAGAGAGGGAACAATCCAAGAGGTTCCTGGAATATGTGGAGGACAACTTTTTCACGCAGCTGGTAAATGAGCCATCCAGGGAAGGAGCACTTCTGGACCTGTTCCTTGTGCACAGGGAAGAACTTGTGGGGAAAGTAAAGGTTGGAGGCTGTCTAGGGCATAGTGATCATGAGATGATTGAGTTTTCAATCCTCAGGGAAACAAGGAGAAGGGTTAGTAAAACTGCCACCTTGGACTTCCAGAGGGCAAACTTTGACTTGTTCAGGAGACTGATTGACAAAGTCCCTTGGGAGGCTGTGCTGAAGGATATAGGAGTCCAGCAAGGCTGGACATATTTCAAGAGAATAGTCTTAAATGCACAGGAGAAGGCTGTCCCTACCTGCCAAAAAACAAGCAGGCGGGAAAAGAGACCGGCCTGGCTAAATAGGAACCTTTGGCTGGACCTCAAGAACAAAAGGAGAGTCTATGACCTTTGGAAGAGAGGACAGGTCTCTTACACAGACTATAAAGACATAGTGAAACAATGCAGGGAGAAGATTAGGAGGGCCAAAGCTCAGCTAGAGCTCAACCTAGCTATGGCTGTTAAGGATAATAAAAAATGTTTCTATAAATTCATTAACAACAAAAGCAGAATTAGGGAAAATCTCCATCATTTATTGGATGCAGAGGGAAACTTAGTAACAAAGGATGAGGAGAAGGTTGAGGTGCTTAACACCTACTTTGCCTCAGTCTGCAGTAGTGGAACAAGATATACCCTGGACATCCAGCCTCATAAGCTGGGAGACAGGGAGGAAAAGCAGAATGAGGCTATCATGATTAAAGAGGAGGTGGTCAGTGACCTTCTACGCCACTTGGATGCACACAAATCTACGGGACCGGATGGGTTACACCCAAGGGTGCTGAAAGAGCTGTTGGATGTGCTCGCCAAGCCACTTCCCATTATTTATCTGAAGTCCTGACTAACTGGGGAGGTCCCAAGGGACTGGAGGTTAGCAAATGTGATGCCCATCTACAAGAAAGGGAGAAAGGAGTATCCAAGTAACTATATACCTGTTAATCTGACTTCGATACCAGGGAAGGTCATGGAGCAGATCATCTTGAGTGCTCTTACAAGCCATATAGAGGGCAACTAGCGGATCAGGGTCAGTCAGTATGGGTTTAGGAAAGGCAGATCTTGCCTGACAAACCTGATCTCCTTCTATGACAAGATGACCTGACTACTGGATGAGGCAAAGGCTGTGGATGTGGTCTACCTGGACTTCAGGAAGACATTTGACACTGTTCCCCATAGATTTCTAATGGAAAAACTGGCTGCTCATGGCCTGGATGAGAATATGATCTGCTGGATCAAGCACTGACTAGACAGACAGGCCCAGAGAGTAGTGGCCAATGGTACTAAATCCAGCTAGTGGCAGGTCACAAGTGCCATTCCTCAGGGCTCAGTGTTGGGGCCGTTTCTATTTAACATCTTTATTGATGATCTTGATGAGGACATAGAGTCTACCATCAGTAAATTTGCAGATGACACCAAGTTAGGCAGACGTGTTGATCTGAGTGAGGATAGAGAGGCTCTCCAGAGAGACTTAGACTGGATCGCTGGGCCAATGTTAATGGTATGAGTTTCAACAAGGCCAAGTGCCAGGTCCTGCACTTGGGCCACAACAACCCCATGCAACGCTACAGGCTTGGGGAAGTGTGGTTGGAGAGCTGTCTTGCGGAGAGGGATCTGGGGGTTCTAATTGACAAGTAAATGAATATGAGCCAGCAGTGTGCCCAGGTGGCAAAGAAGGCCAACGGCATCCTGGCCTGTATTAGAAACAGTGTGACCAGCAGAAGTAGGGAGGTGATTGTCCCCCCGTACTCAGTACTGGTGAGGCCTCGCCTTGAGTACTGTGTACAGTACAAGAGAGATATCGAGGTGCTGGAGCAGGTGCAGATGAGGGCAACGAAGCTGGTCAAGGGACTGGAGAATAGATCATATGAGGACTGTTTGAAGGAGCTGGGTCTGTTTAGTTTGAGGAAGAGGAGGCAGAGAGGAGACCTTATTACTCTTTACAACTACCTGAAAGGACATTGTAGAGAGGCTGGTGCTGGTCTCTTCTCTCAGGTAATTAGTGACAGAACCAGAGGGAATGGACTGAAGTTGAACAAGGTAGGTTTAGATTAGACACTAGGAAAAAATTCTTCATGAAAAGAGTGGTGAGATGTTGGAATAGGCTGCCCAGGGAGGTGGTTGAGTCGCCATCCATGTTTAAGCATCGCTTAGATGTGGTGTTAGGGAATATGGTCTAGGGGTGAACTTGTAGAGTAGGGCTAATGGTTGGACATGATGATCCCAAGGGCCTTTTCCAACCTAAATGATTCTGTGATTCTGTGAAATTAGGGGTTTATTATTCATAGAGGTGTGAATATGCTCAGGATTTTCTCTGCCTCATTAATGGAGACTCCCAGTGGAGACTCCTCAGGAGGATTCCCCATTTGAGGTGCCCAACTCACTGGGCTGTGCAGGGTGTGAACCCTGCCTGTGCCTTCCTTGGCAGTGTTAAGCTATGGGCAATCTGAGCCCACTTGGTCCACACTGTTCCCAAAAGCCACCACTGTCAGCTCTTCCCTCTCTCCACAAACCATGCCCTGGTAGTAAGAATGGCAAACAGCTAGTACTGTGCGTCAAGTTCAAACTCAAGTTCAGACCAAAAATCTCCATCCCCAGTGCAAAGATTTCCCATCTGAGTTTACTTTTCCTTTGTATCTGTCCAACCCAGAGCTTCTTGAGCTCTGTTAGACAGCATGTCCTTATGGTCAAGTCTTCCATTGCATCCATCCTTAATGTTTGTACCTGTACCAGACTCCATGACAAGCCTGACACCACTTGGTGTAAGGGCCAAAATATCATATTGCAGCTGGAAAGGTTTTAACACAAAATTGTAAGATGACCTTTGACGGAGCTTGTGGGATGTCTGTGGCGGAGGAAAACACAAAACATAGTTCTTCTGATTGCCAGTCACATTTGTCCAGACATCTAAACTCTCTCTCAGCATGGAAATCACATAAAAACAGATCAGTGCCCACCACAGAGTGACGAAGAGCTGGGTGATATATTTGCATCCAGTAATATATGCAAAAATTGGTTTACATTTTTCCTTTTCTATTAGAAAAATTTAAATCTGTAATGAGCACTTACATTTCTGATTATCCTCATCTCTACTGAAATGTCAAATATGCTTAGTAGATATTCTCAGATTAGAAATCCAGAAGGAGGATATTTAGTTTGTCTAATTAGCCACAGCATACAATATTCACATATGCAATAAATAGTCTGTGTAAGATTTTCCATCATGTTTTCCAATTAAGAATGTACTCTACTCCGAAAGTCATGTCTTGTGTCTCTTAGTGAAGGCATAGTGGTTTTTCCCTGTAAATGACAGCTGTCTCATCAAATACAGTAACTGTAAAAAAACATGTCATGATGCTGATTTCCTTGTTTGTTACATGCCCTAAGGCATGAGAAGCAATGAATTATTCATCATAGAGGAGCATTACACCGAAGTTACACTATACCTGCCTGTGAAGAACATGGCTTACTGAGACTGCAGTGCCACCACAACCAAGTTAGTTTAGTTAGCTTCAGCACAGGACATAAGAAATGGTTTGACTCAAGTTCCTGATTCCTTTTCTATAAATGAAACTGTGCTTTGTATGCTTTTGAAAGTATTGACAATGTGAGAATGTGGGCAGAGTATATTATTACCATTTGGAAAATCTCCTGAGTGGTAATAAGGGAAAAATTTGCATGGAATATGCACATGATTTCTGAACAGATAATTTTCATCACTAGCTAATGTAGTAGGTATTCATGACTTCTTTTCCCCATGCAAATTTTTGGTTTTCTCCCTTTGATGCTGAATTTGCTCTTTACTGTAGAGCTTCAGCAGAAACAGCTTTAAAGTATCTTTTCTATTGTTTTTAATCTTACTCTAAGGAACAATCTACATGGAAGTTTAGCTTACTTTGCAGGAGATCAAGAAGCAAAGAACACATTTGCCAGGAACCTGTGGCTTAGAAATTTGGTGTGACACAGGTGCCTATACTACTGCTATTCCTAAGGGACCATGAAACATTTAAAACTAGATACTGGATAAATACTTTAATTTGATGGGTAAATGAAAAGGGATTTTAGAATTTTATCAACAGTTCTAAGGAAGATGAGCTGTTTAAGTGAAGTCATTATATACTCACTAGGGAAACACAAAGGGATTGAGATGTCAACGGTTTTGTGCTGTTATAAACATTTCAGAGATAAAAAAGAAAAATGTTTGTCTCAAACATATTCTCTTCCTCGATCAAAAAATATATAGGAGAAGGATTTGTTTTAATAGAAAATCTTGTCTTAGGGCATATTTTGAGTAGGGATGATATATTTGCATATTTTAATGATATAATAATTTCCTACAGTATGTAGAAATCTTACATATTTTTCATACAGATTTTTTTTTTCCTTTGTTTCTCATTTGCATGACACTTCCAGCCAGTTTGTTCCCATTAAAGACACAGATGAGATGGAGTGAGATACAGTTGACAGGATATTCATCATGCATTCCTAAAATCTTAAAGTTCTTTTCTTTTGTAGAAAGGAGTGCGTCCTATATTGACAGAAACCAACTGTAAGCAACTAGTAGTAGAATCATAGAATGCCCCAGCTTGGAAGGGACCTTCAGAGGTCATCTAATCCAACCCACCCTGCAGCAACCAGGGACATCCTCAACTAGATCAGGTTGCTCAGAGCCTCATCAAGTCTGACCTTGAATATCTCCAGGGATGGGGCCTCCACCACCTCACACAATACTCCCTTTAATGACAAGAAATCCCATTATAAACAGATAGAGCCCTGTAGGGCAAAAGCACAGTTTCAGTGTTTGCAATTAAATCTTGTACATTACCTTCTATAGGTTAAACTGTGCTAGAAAAAAAAGGGAATAGTCTTCAGCAGTGTTTTTTTCTTGTGCTGATACAGAAACCCATGTGTGTGGAGGAATATGGAGTAATACCAGAGAATTACAAGAGAAATCTTGCGAGTCATCAATTCAAAAGCTACACTACTATAGCCTTTCAAAGTAAGTTTGGTTGGACAGTTGAAATGTGACAACTATTCAATACCAACTTGTATCTTATAGCAATACCTTTGTATTTTATGGTTGCTAAGGAAACGGAGACCTGGACCTGTGAGTGATCTTGATTTAGTGCTAATTTTGAAGTAGGAAAGTCATTTACCTCCTGATTACTCTGCCTGTTCTTATTACTGAAGCTGCTGGTGTGAATGAGATTTGATCTTATTCTGAATAACAGGTTTCTCCAAGGGATCTTCTGATGTCCTTGTGCCTCCTTCATAACATACCTACATACCAGCAGGGGCACAGACCTGTCCTAACTTCAATTATAGACTGTATTGTTTATCCCACAGATACCGTGGGATGGAAGGGCAGTATGCAATTCTGAGATCAAACAGAAAGTAAAAAAGGTTGTGAAAGCTCCTTTCCAGGATGTCATACTTTGCTGTCAGACTGGACATTTACTCAAATCCTAAATCCAAAAACAGTTGCATTTATTTATCTTCATCCTTTCTGGAGGCCACCAAGCACTTCATGATTTTTTCCACTTTGAGGAAAGGTTTCACAGAATGTTAAGGGCACGTAATGTCAATTTTTCATATGAAGTGTTCCCTGCCTAAAGGTTAGTCTCAGCTGTCAGGATGAGGTTATCGCCTCATCTTCTCACATTGGTAAATATGAGGAGGGGATGAGGGACAAAAGATGTTTCTCCAGTGAGATACAGAGATCTCTTGCTTTCTTTTCTCACAGACTGATGGCACAGGCATACAACATAATCATGAGCTTGATGAATCTCCAGGGAATCTAATAAACCATAATACAATTATATTAGATTAAAAACACCTGAATAAAATAAATAATTTAAATATTACCCATGAAGTTATCATCTATAGTTAAACTGAAAAATGATCTTAGAATTTCAGGGAAAATTAATTAATTCTGCATTTTTTTCCCAGAGAAAATTCTTGTTCATCTGTCACTCTTCAAATGTGACTTTTCAAATGTTTTGCACAATGAAGCATATAATTAACACTAATGTCAATCTTGCAGCTGCTTTTCAGAGTACTTCCATCCAGCAAAATGTTGGTAAGGAAACAAGAATCTGTATGAATTAAGTAAAAATGGAGGAGCAAGATTTGTAAGAAGAGGACATATCTCTTTACTAGGTTAACTGAAACAACTGGAAGAATTCAGATGTTTGAGAGCTGCGGAAGAACTTAATGAAGAAACTGCAAGCCACAACAAGTTTCTATCTGTTTTGGTTTTTTCTTTCTTTCATCTTTGCTACAGTAGGTATAAATTTCTTCAGAAATGTTGCCCTCTTCACATGCTTTATTTCTTACAGTTACCATAACACTACATTTACAAATAATAGTGCTCCCTGATGCAATTTAGAAAAGCTAAGAAGTAAAAAAAAACCAATTAAAAACTCATAGTTCACATACAACCTTCTTTTAAGTCTGGACTTACTTTTAAGACATTTAGAAGTAATATTCTAATCTGATATTACCTGAGTCTCATCCCAGGTCTTCTGTTGAACCAACACACTTGTAGTTCTTGTAATTTATTATTATTAATTCTTGATAACTGATTAAGTGTTGACTTTTATTGATATGTCTTAATCCCTGATTTGTACAAGATGGTGATAGATATTCTAATTAAGAAGTTCAAAACTATACGATTTACTAAATGCTGAAAACACCTGCTGTCTTCATTTTTTACTTGCTTTAAAGTAAACCTCACAGCATAAATAGTAATGCTTTTCTAATTAGTTATCACAAAAATCTATAACAGGAGTTTAGCAATTGTTCATTTAAGAAATGTACATTTTAGTCTAAACACATAGTAAAATTTCCCACTTTCATGAATAATAGAAGTACTTTTTCAGTCAAGTCTGTTATCAGAGAAACTTTTTTGCACATATACACTGATTTTGGTTTCAGTAAGATGTTGAAAAAATGTTATAGCATCAGACAACATAGTAAGTTAATATCTGTAGTGAGAAATTTTTTTAAAGCAGATTATTTTAAGAAGCATTGTATGCTGTATCAATTTTACTCTTCTTTCCACAGAATCTTCTGTCTCTAAACTTTTACAGTAGCATGAGAAAGTACTTTTATTGTTTGTTTTGTATGTCTAACAGGTCAGTTTTTATTGGGATGGTGGACCTTTCTTTTCCCTTTCTGGTATTTCTGCAATACTATATGATGTATAAAAGAAATGTATTTTTTGATTTTCCTTTTTTTTTTTCCAGCATTATTTTTAGAAGAGAGTCTTTTTCCAGAAGTACAGCTTCTTTCTAATTGAGAAGTTACACAGCTTTCACAACAGGTCATCAGTTAATGAGGGAATTTCATTTATTTGTATTGTGATTATTTAAAAATATGACACTCTGTTCAGTGGTCCAACCAGCCAGCTGTACAGTCTCCTTAGGCTCTCTTTTGTGCTAAGGACTGACATAATTATATCTAATGTTTCTAGACTTTGTAGCTGGAAGAAAGCCTTCAAACATCATTCAAGCCACGATATGCTCAACTAATGGCAAAACTGATAGATAAGGAAGTAAGTCATCTGTTTTCCAGTTACCTTAAAATGCATAGTGATTGATTCTAAATTCAATCACAATGTCTCAGTGCCAGCACTATTAGTAGCTGCATGGCTGATTGCTGTAGGAAGAGAATCCTGCTGCTCTGAGACTGTCTGGGAAACCTGAGTACCCTTGAGGCTTACTTTTGCCCCAAATCAATTTGTAAATTGAAATAGCATAAGACTTCCATTATAATGTAATAAATATTCTGTAATGTCAGTTTAATTATATACTCATTCAATACGCATAGGTTATTTTGGAGGAAAAGGTATTAGTCTATTTCTCAGTATACTGTATTTTATAATGTCTTTTTCAAGTTGTCTAAAACAAACAAACAAACAAAAAGCCTCAAATTGATCTCTTTGCAAATACAGGCGACAATAAAAATCTTATGTTTGAGTGTAGGCTATTCAAGCCCATTACTCATATTTGTCCTTTAGCCCATCCACGCATTTAGTGGGGGAGTATCTGCCTTCCAAGAAGCTATCTGCAGTTTGATGCAGAAGTCTCCTGCATCACAGAAGTGTCACATTTTTTTGCATAACAGGTAGGTGAACAGTGCTTGGATCTGTTTGCACTCTGACTTCCTCTTCTGACATGGTGAGCCTCCATTCAATACATTTATTTTTCCTGAAACATGAGCAATCAACGGCGTACGTGTAAACAGGTTTTGTAGAAATTGTAATTATTTTAGTAAGCAGAGTTAACTTGTTTCCCACTCAGTGCAGCAAATGTTGTGAGCTGAATGGTGTGCAAGTCTCACTGTCCAGCTAAATTATATACTATAAAACAAGTCACTTGTAAAAGAAACTAATAGTTGCTTCTGATTGGTAGAGGCAAACTAATTTCTCTCACACATACACTCACAGAGTCTTCTTTCACTGATAATTTTGTTGCTGTTCCAAGTAGCACAGCAAATTCAAACTCAGGCCCAAGCAGCAACATGGCCATAAATCTTAATTTACATTGTCACAGACTTTCCAAACCATAGCATATCCAGTTCAATATCCCATTTCTGGAGGCTAGTACAAAGTTCTATATGGGAAGATATAACCAATTATGCATGAAAATATGCCCATCACATTTCATTTCCTTTTAATCGTAATAGAGTTGCACCTAAACCTTCAGTGAAAAGAGTTATTTTTTTAAGTATTCTAGTCTTAACTGTTGCACTTCAGGGTTGTCATCTATTCAGTGCACCTTTTGGAGACTAGATAACCATTAAACCATAGCATCTTATCAGTCAAAAACTTCCTGGCAAAATCATATTGTGAAAAAATAAAACAAGTAAACAAAACTGTAATTCCCATCTGCTTTGCATTGTTCTCCTTTTGTTCTCATACTCCTGTTTAAATCAGTAGTTTTAGAAAAGATAAATCAGTGAGACACTAGTATGCTGTACTTCCTTTTCTCTTCCTAAGACTGATGAATGTCCTGGAACTATGTTGTCACTAACACACTGCAATTAATATGCAATAATATCATAATATTTATAAGTATTACAATGAAACTCATTGTGATATCTATTTAAGAACTCCTTGTGAACATCATCTATCAAATCTATAGCTATATCAAATAAATTCAGGTGTTGCATCACAAAAATTAGAGATCTTTGAAAGGAGTTCTATACCCATTCAAGTATTGTGCATATAGACCACTCTTGCATGAACTAAAAGCTATCTGAAACTCGTTAACTTGTCTTGAAGAAGTTTTTGCAAAACACTTTTTTCACATGTGTAAGAATTTGGGGATCAGCCACCTCAAACTGGTTTTCAAGACATTAATTCCTAAGATATTTATATAATTTTTTTTCTAATCTACAGTTTGATAAAATAATATATCTTGATGAAATCCAGAGATAATCAAAGACAGAGAAGAGAGTTTGATGTATTAAAAAACTTTCTATTAAGCCGTTAAGTTGAAGACACTCCTAATACAACAAAGACACATACAAGAAGGGAAGAGCCCTGATTCCACTTGAGGAGAGAATGGAATGAGTTTCAGGATAAAAGATTAAGTAGATCAAGACACTGTGGAAGACTTTCAAGGCAAATCTGACAATAAACCCCAACAAGTTTTCCTAAGAAAGAAGAAAAGGTATATTCAAAGCCTGAACCCCTGACTAAAACCTTGTGAACAGAGAATCCAAGATTAGCTTTGCCACAGGAGAAGATTAAAGTTTGTGAGTAAATGTCAGGTCAAACATATAGATGATAGAATCGATTGAGTTGCAAGTGGTTCGGGGAACTGAAATATATGGTTTTCAGTGTTACAATTGCTGCTTTTGTGGCAAAAGCAGCAGAACAGAACATGAACTACTGATACTTCTGTGACATCAAAGTTTGTGTATTTGGACAAAGTCTGAAGTGATGGATAAATAAATATTAGTATTTTGATCACTGATGTCTAGGGATTAAAATTAATCTTGATCCCTAAAAAAGAATAAATTATCCCCAAAGAATAAAGTGTCAAGCTTTGTCTTCCATTTTAAAATATCATAAGTTGATAAAGTCAATATCAAATTATTTCATCTGTTTTAAGAGCATTGGAAACAGAATATGAAATGCTGCAGGTATTCTTGTGTTCAAAGGGCTTGATCTCATTGTACTAACAATAAATAAAGAGCAATACCTTTCAGATTGTCAGCTGAATTTGTGTTAAACAGCATAGTATCAGAATCATCCCTCCACTATTTAAAGAGAAACCCTTTTTGAACTACATGACACTGGAATAAATTCAGCAATTACCACATCTCAGCACCACAAGAAAGAGAGAGGCCAATTTGAGACTGGCTAAAAATGGATCACACAGAGGAGTTGAAAATATTATATCTTGAATCAGTTAGAAGGAAAGAAAATGAAGATATTGATAAAGGAACAGGAAAGGTGGACTGTAAGAAAGAGGAAAAAGAAGTCTCAGTGGAGGCAGTATGAAAGGAAATCTTGAAAAAGAGGGATTAATATGCTATTTTAGGTGGATACAATGCAAAATGAATACCAAATTGATCTAAGGTCTGATCGAAGCATCAGAGCAGATGTTTGTTATTCACCCAGAGAGTCTTAAAATCTACCAGCAAGAGCATCTGATCCTGACTCTTCCCTTTCTACAACCTGGTCTGTGATCAAAGAGTTTGCCATATCCAAGAGTGTATGACAGAGCCTTTCACGTCCACACTGCATGTCACGTTGCCTATCATATTTGCACGAAAGGGTGACATGCCCAGACAGCCAGCATCTCATACCTTTCTAATAACATGAATGTCCCTGCACTAGATAAAGATAATAATAATGATAATAATAATAAATAATAATAATTCTGGTGGAATTACCTGGGGCAATGGGCTAGCAGGAAAAAATCTGAGAACTCTATTAGTATGATCAGAAGAAGAGAGTGATCAGGGGAAAAGAAAGTCTAGAAAATAAGATGAAGGGCATCAGTAGGAGCCCCACAGTGTTTAGAGAGTAGAGGCAGGGGGAAGGGAGACAGAAGGCTTTGCTTGAGCTGAATTTTTGAAAATTACTCCATTTTCTACATGTGCTTCAGAGATGTGAAGATCTAGCAGTCAGCTGATTCACTAACTATAGGTGCAGAACTCAAAAAATCCAAAGATAATTACTGAGCTTATGAAATGGAGTCAGGGAGAAAGCTAATGATCCCATAGCTAGGGAAAGGTAAATGTAGAGAAAGGTACATGTGAAAAAAGGCTCAGCCAAGAGGCACAAGGTGAACATCAAGGAGTAGAGGGGATCTAACAGTGCTCCTTGAAAGTGATTGTAAAGAAAGATTTTGGCAATGGAGTAATCCTTGAGAAGCCATAAAATAAGGACAGATGGATACATGAAAACAATTATGTAGAAAGAAAAGAAGTTGATACAAAGCAGACACAAAAGAATAAATGGAGAAAATGAAAATCAGAGGAAGCAAAGCTGGTAAAGGAAGAAAATTAAAACAAAAATGCGACTCAAATCCACCAACAGACATAAATACCTGTCTGACTGCCTCAGCAGATACAAGATCTAGGTGCCTAGAAAACATCTGGACGTATTTTGGATGTGCAAAAGCCAGAGCACTGTTAACCACAGGGGCAAGGAAGTCATACACCTGTGATTACTACTTCTTGCTATCAAAACTGCTCACTGGACAGCCTCCAGGTCTGTTGGAGGCTGTCAGTCTGAGGAGTCTCAAAGGATGAGTGTTGGGAAAAGGCCTGGGAACGATGATCAGGACTCAATGTGAGTTACAATCATTCAACTTTATTACTGTCTATGCTTCGCTTATATGTTTCTTGCTTATTACTGATTGGCTACATACAGTTCACACGCTCTAATACATATTATGATTGGTCTACGTACAGCAAGCACGCTTAAGCACCCTGGCCCATTCCCCCCCCCCCAGTGCAGGGAAGCGGCGGTTCTGCCCGCTTCTCCCTGCAGGCGCAGCCTCCCCCTTTCTGCACCTCCCAAGTCTCCTGTTTTCGGTCAGCGTGCCCTGGGAAAGAGGCCTGTTAGTTGATTGTTTTATTGCTTTGTCTTCCTCTTATCACTTGCTCAAGGACGGTCCATTGCCCACCTGCTGGCTTGTTCACACTTGCAGCCAGGTACCCATGTCCACCCTGCTCCTTGAGCCATTCCTCGACAGATGAGTGTCCCTTCGCAATGTTATACATCCTGCTACCCTTTCACCAAAGACCACAGTGGTTAATATACTTCCTGGAGAGGTGGGATCACAGCCCTGCTTTGTCTCAGGTCCAACACACATTCCACATTCATGGCCTACATAAGGACTCACCTCAATGGAGAGAGAAAAAAAGCTTTGAGTTACAACATCTGTGTTTGAGGAAGATGTTCTTGAAGCTTCTTTTTTAGAATATTTTAAGTAGCAAAGAATAATTCCCTATTCCCTTAGTGACAGTTACTCTGGCTATATTCCAGCTGACACAGTAACTGAATATCAACCAATATTTAATTTCCAATCATCTGCCATCTGAACTGAAAAAACTGTTCTAAACTATATCTCCTAAACATATTGGAATTCTTTTTTTTTTGCTGTCTCAGGACAGCAGCTGCACTGTAATATTGAAGCCACTTGCTTATTTATTTGATAGATAGTTCCTGTCTCTTTATTGGTGTTCAGTGTCAGAAAAAGCATAGAAAAAGCTCATGAAAAAGCTCATGACAGGACAAAAGATACAATCCTCTGGTCTAAAGTGGAGCAGAGAAAACTCTGCCCAAAGAGACAAGCCCAGTATCCCCAACAGACAGAAGGCAGGACCGAGGAAGGTGGATGAAACTAAGTCCTTGATTGTCAAATGTTTATTGGCAAATTAAAGAAGCCTTGTGAGGTATCACAGCACGGGATAAAAGATGGCATATTTTTCTTCAGGTACTTGCTTCCTGTTTGAAAAATTTCCCCTTTCTCCAAACCGGAGCTTTACCTTTGCAGATATTTCACTACCAGCAAAATGCTGCTTCCTCACTGATCTCTCAACATTTCCTGATGAGTTTCCAGGCCACATGTCTTTCTATCTGCAACTACTATTAGATTTTGATGATTCAAAATTAGTCCTTAAATTAATGAGCTCCTAGGGACTGAAAATCATTCTAAAATTCTGCACATTTCCTGCTAAGAAACAGCCAATTCAGAGCTGTTCCTGACTGAAATGTGGGGACTGATTTTGTTTTGTAAAAGGATTGGTCTCCTACCATTACATAGTTTTGATGAAGCCAAACATCCACTGATGATGGAGCCATGACAGGGATAACATGAATGTTTCTTCTGAGTTACGTCTGCAATGACAAATCACACAAATTAAAGTTACTGAAAACTGAAAACTCCTTATTTTTGTAGACACTTTTGAAACAGTATAATGCATAAACCCTGAAAAGTTACTAATTAAGAATTGTTTGCAAAATGGGCAATTTTCTTAAAATCCTTGCGTGTAATCTATGTGCATAGCATTATTATTCATGTTTTTAGCATTGCATCCTATTTAGAATATTTATTTCAAGATGAACTTTGATCAGTAGACTAATTTTCTCTCTTAAAAGTGTAAAATGATGTAATCTGTTTAAAATCAAGAGTTTACTTAAATCAGTCAGTTACTATTTATCAGCATGAGGAATTTGTGTCATGGTACCATGAGAAATAACTTATAATGAACATACTTTTTCTAAAGTGAATAATGGTCTGGAGACAACAAACTCTTAAGGCACCTTCAGAGTCCTTATTTATTAGAAAGGGATGGATTGTGTTGGTGCAAAAAGCATGTCACTGTTATCATAACTCCAGACAGGATTCAAGAACAGTACTTAACTCTGAAAATGTAGAACAACCAGCTTTGAAGCAAAGCTCAAGGAAAAAAAAAAAAAAGTGAATATGATGCAGGAAAAAAGGGAACAAAATAATTTAACAAAAAAGGATTATTATTACTGCTATAATATTTAAGACTATGAGCTCATCCTGTTGAATTCAAGGGGAACTTTGTTGTGGTTTGGGATAAATTCAGTTTCTTTCAATTCTCCACATTTATCCAGACTCCCCCAAAACCCTCCTTTTTTCACAAATCCATTAGCAATCATTTCTATTCAGGTAAAAATGGTGCAGTATCTCTATAGCATAGAAGGAAAAGCATACTATTTATAATTTAAGTTTGGTATTTGAAAGCCTATATTAACTAACCAAAATATTAACAGAGAAGAATTGTAAAGGAACACTATGTTGAACCTCACTGCTAAGAACCTGTCCTTGAGCATGGACACTTGTGTAGACACATGTACAAACCACCTTTCACCAGATGCAACTCTAAAGTCAGAGTGACACCACTTTGTCCCAAGGATGGTGACTTATCAGTGATGTCAGTCTGATACAGTCTGATACAGACTGTAGCTAAAGCTACAGTCTTCATTCATACAAATATGGACCAAAAGAAGAAAAAATTCAACCTGAATGTCAAGATTAAGAAGTCTTTCCAGTGGTCAGTCTGAGGTACATAAAGAGCATTCCCTGGAGCAAACAATACTTGCCTTGGTTGGATGTGTCGCTTAACTTATATATAACTTAACATATATATAACTGAACATATATAACTGTCTCTTAACTAATATATAACTTATATATGAATAAATGAAAGAAGCCAAATCTGAAAGTGGGTTTCAAATAAAGATATTAAAAAAAATAAAACCAACCAAACAACCCAACAGAACAAGCACTTAACAATCTTGAACTAACTGAGCCTTTATAGTTGTAATTCATCCACAGAAACCTCACATGCCTACTTTTCTGTAAACTAACTTCACCAAGATTTACCAGATATTGTAGTGGTTATTTTTCTGATTAGAGATTTTCTGTTTATTCCTATGAATGATGTAGATAGCATTGGTAGATAGATGGGTTTCTACTGAGCAGCTTGTGTGACCGAAATTCTAGAGGATTTTTTCTGCTCATAGCCCAAGCACTAAAGAATGTCTTTAATTAATTTTTATACAACATCTGGGCATCAAATGATATACTCCCTTGAAGATGGTAAATCACAAGAAAATATTTAACTTGCATAAATTTAGTTTATATGTTTATATGGTAAATATATCTGTATAACATTATATCTATTATCAATAATTTTTGCATACAAATTATTTGAATTTAACATCAATCTGAAGTGTCTTTATACCATGTCTCTGAAACAATAATAACTAAAAAGTATAAAATACAAAGGCTTTTAGACTATTATTAGACTAATGGAGTTCAAATACAGACTTGTTGTATAAATTATTTATTTCGCAATTATTATACCTTGTAACCTCTGCCCTGTTTTGATAGAAATTAAAATGTAAATATTTATCTTTAAATAAGATCTATTATCAATTTGTGTTACAGATAATCTGCTCATAAAATTCAAGTGCTTTATTTTCAAATATTGATACCACAAAGCAAAAAAAGGAAATTGAAGTAATACCTGTGAAATGCTTTGGGAAACAATTAAAGACTTACAAATGTAAACAAACATATTCCCAGTCTAGTCCAGTGAGGAACGTCAAATAAAAAAAGACATCAGATAGAACAGGATGTAACCAGAGGATCCTGTTGAGAATCTTTTTCTTTAAAGAAATTAAGGTTAAACAATTACAACACTTTCTAAGCATGTGTGACACAAGAAAAATACAAATACTCCATTTTCTTTAACAAGCTCCATGTCTGTTATTATCCTTGCATATACAGAGAGACAATACTCTCTGTCTTCCCACAGGAGTACATCCATCTTAACATCTCTTAAAGCAATAATGATGCTTGAATATGTTTGTCTAAAATAGGTATATATAATCAAGTAGTATTCTTATGCATTCAGTAACTGCTCAGTGTTGTCCTTCTTTCTGGATTAAGTATTCTAAGATACCTCACTGCAAGGATTCAATTTTTAAATGATTGATAGATAGTTATCTTTGTGTTTGATATAGAAAAATAGAAAAAAAGGAGAAAGATACTCCACCTTCTTTCTCTCCATTCCTGTGTTGGTTTTTCATATTTTCATTACTCAAAAACAATGTTGAGAGTATTTGGCATTCTTATTAAAACAATATACAACACATGAAAATTAATAATGTTAAAGCAGAAGAAAAAAAACCCCTCTGTTTAAAAACAAAACTGTGGTGGGAAAAGGTAATAAGAATGAAAGAGAATCCAAAAACACTTGCCTTCAGGATTTTTATACCATCTGAGCTTTACAGAGCAAAAGACAAGACAGGGGAAAACAAAATTTGGAATTAAAAAAAGAGAAAAATGTATCAAAGACACAAATTCTACCACCTATAACTAATTACCATGAATTCAAAAAACTTAGACTCTAAAATTAAATATATTTCATGATGTAGCAACCTTCGACTGAATGGATCAAAGCTTGAAAGCTGAAGTTCAGAACATGAGTAGTAAGTGAAAGACAAGGGAGCCATGTAAGCAAATTCTTTTATTTTTCAAGGTGGAAGAGACCAGATTTTCCCCCTCTATCTGAGTTGCGTGAAGCCATGCCTTTTAAATACTTCACCTAGCGTTAGTCAACCATTTATCCATGTTTTTAATTGATGTTCTTTAAGAAAAATATGTTGTGTAAATCAATGAGGCTGAAGCTAAATATGTCATCAACTATCACTTTAATCAACATGAAAAATAGAAGATATGTAAAATAACTCAAAAGTGACATCTACAGCAACACAGAGGCTTATAGATGATGTTTCAGGCAGCTCAGGATTCCTCCATTTGTGAATTTTAAACATCTGTTGCATTATATTAGTATGTTTTTCTTCTGCTGCATTGAAGTGTTTGTCCCTCTTCACTGTGCACCTTTAGCATTACGTTAGTTAAGATCCAAAGAATAAACCTGGGGAAAAAACCAAACAATTCTTAACATTCAAGCCATGTGGGGAAAAAAAAAAGGTAAATATAAAGTATTCAAGGCATGTTCAGTAAAAGGTTGTAGTAATGAGTTTCTTCTGTAAGTAAAATTTAACTCCACTTTTGAGTCAGACAGTGCTCTCCTATGCCAAGAAATCTTAATGTGCTCAGAAAAGATATTTCAAAGATTTCATAGCAGAGTTGTATGAAGCAATGACAGTTTAAAGTGGAGGGAAACTTCTGTATGTTCAGTTCAAAGTAAATGAAAAAGCTAAAACACCCTAAATATCTTAGTAGTCAAGAACTCAAGACAAAGGTTGCGGTTTAGAAGAATGTTATATGATTTGACCAAAAAAAAAAAAAAAAGGCTGATCTGTGTAAAAAACTTTTAGCAACTTCTACAACAAAATTATTTTTGACTTGTTCTGTGTAGTTCAGCTTTTCAAGTTTGAGTCATAAGCCAAACACTAACTGGGAAAATCAGGTGAGCAAGGTAATATTTAGCATGCTTACTACTCAATTCTGTCTTCTGATAAGCAAAAACAGTGATACTTTACATTTTCTTTGCAGATAGAAGATGTGGAAACAACAGAATTGTACAAAGAATATGGAAGAAAAAGTATCATTAGTAAAGATCGATAAATGAGAAAAAATATGAAGCAGAGATATCAAAATCAAGCCATACCTCATGGAGCCCTGGTCAAACAGGAGATGTGAACACACTTCATCAGAACAAGTAATTCTCATCAAGAGGACAGACTTGTTTCTGCAAGATCACATTACATGAAACATTATATGAATGTATTCAAAATGAATCTGAACAAATAATTATTTGAGTGAGTCAATACATACCATAGATTAACTGAAAGCAGAGGGACAAATAACAACTTGAGTACACTGAGATGAATTTCTAGAGCTGAATTTTCTAAAAAGTGTATCTATTGCCTGCTTAGAACTAGGTAGACAACTGCCTAGGTAAATTTTCAAAGACATTTTATATCTGTATCTGAACGTAGTTAACATGAATAAAACTCTGTCCAATATTCAGCAGTGTATCTCACACTTTCTGATCTATACTGATGCTGTAGGAAGAGCTTTGTTTTATAAGCAGCTTTGTGATTGGTACTCTGAAATCTTTGAGGATGAATCAGTGGGTACTTAGAAAAATTATTTTCTTTTTTTGGAAAATAGTTTTTAAAATATGTTATTTGAAATACTACTTGTCAAATCTCTGCTGAGAAGCGAATAAATCTTTTTCACTTTATGAGCTAATAAATTCTGACACAATGCTAATTATATCTGAACAAATGCTGATGGTATGAAAATAGGATGTTTTCCTTAAGATATGCAAAATTATATCTAACTTCTCTTACGGGCCTAAATAAGACTTCTAAGGACAAGAAACTCTTGAAGATTTTGTATCACTTGTGTCACATTCCTTAAAGTCTCCTATTCATATTACACACTGGGAAACAAAAGGACTTTGGAAAACAAACAAACAAACAAAACCAAAAACCTCCTGAAAATACTTTTAACATATTTTACATTGTTAAATCAAAGATTGCATAGCTGGAAACCAAGCATACTTGTGTTGAAAAGCTTTTTGTTGAGACTAAGATAATGACTAGACTTCTCATATTTTTAGAAAAACATTTCTAAGTCACTGCCACACCTTTCCTAGTCGTACATCTTTCACAGATGCAGTATACACTTTACCAACAGGTCGGATGTACAGTCCATACTGACAAGCACTTGTGTGATGGAAAACATTGTGCCACATTGAACAACTACAACAAGAAGAATGTCATTAGAGAAAGAAATAAATGTTAAGAGAAGAAAAATTTACATTATAGACAGAAGACCATCAGGAGCAAATGAAGAATTGGAACAAGTGTGTTAGAAGCAACCAGTGAAATTATCAGTCAAAAAATTTGTGCAGTTCTGGTACCAGTCCTTAAAAGATGGTGACAAAGTGAAAGGCATCTTGAAAAGAGCTACAAAACTTACCTGGTAACTGCATTACATAGTATAGGGAGAAACAAGTGTTTAAATTTGTAATACTCATTTGGATTATTTCTTTTTTAAAAAAAATTATTATTCCCAAAAATACAGTTTTATAAAAGTTGAATATATTTGCAGGGGAAAATAACTTTGATACACATTTAAATAATAAAAAAAAAAAACTATAAAGAAGAGCTAAAATTGTTGAAATAACCTTCTCTGTTTTTCTTCTAAATGTTAAAAGAAGTAGGTTTTCCCCAGTGTAATGATTTTTCCTTATTACTAAGCAACTAACACTTTAAAATTGAAAAAAAAAATCAATATTAAATAAAAACATCTCTAAATTATTTGAGTTTTAGTTTTTAAGGTTTTACTGACTCACAAAACATCTTAAGATATGAATCTTAAAGATTTTATTGATTTGCAGACATATAAACAACTTATTCACAAACAGTTTATAGAAAAACCACACATATATATTTAACTCTGAATATTTTCTTGTAACCAAAAAAGTCAACCACTACAGCTGTACAGTTTAATAAAGATGATGTTAAAAGATGTCTACATTATAGCCACAGAAATTACCTGAGCTGGAAGTAGAAAAGTTTCTTTATTCTCTCCAAATAAAATCCATAACAAGAAAAAGGCCCCAGTAAGCATTCAGTAAAAAGTTAGAATCCAAAACTAGAAAAATTAATCTAAAGTAAAGGCATGAAAAGGTTCAGAATCTCTCTAAAATATAGCTGGCAACTAAGGCCCGAGCTGGCAAGGATTTAATGGAATTCTGCAAAAAATGTAAGGATTCTAAAAAAAAGATGTGTTTTTTCAAAAATCAAATGACATAGTCAGAATGATCCCTCCTGGCCTTAAAATCCATGCCTCCCCAAATACGTAATTGATGATTGTGCAATCACATGTCTGTGGGGAATATTTCTTCCTACTTTGTTAAATAGGTAAGTTTATATTTGATCCCACATCATTAGTATTGATGTCTGTTATACATTTTCAGCTTAGCTAATGGAATTATGCATACTACAATTAATCATATATATCCAATTGTTTTCTTCTTATTAGGCAATTATCCACAGTATCTTCTTACAAGCAGTTTCAGTGGCTAATTATTTGTTTTACAAAGAGTAAATTTAATGTGTTTTCATTTCAAGAAAAATTCAGAACATGTTAGAACTGACTTTTACTTAAATATCTCAGTTTATCAGGGTCCTAGCTCAAAAGACCTAATCTGTTTAATTAAACCTATATTGAACCTGCAAATGTGCACTGTGTTAAGGGTTAGGGTTGAGCCAGCCACTAGACAAATGACAGATTGCTCGCTATTAACCCCTCTCCCTTCCCAAAGGGGATGAGAAAGGGTGTAACAGAGAGAGACTTACAGATTGGAAAAGAAAGCTAAAAAGAGCTTTAATGAAAATAACAAAATAGAATATATACAAATATATACAAAACTAGTACTGAACCCACACCTCCAGTGGCAATTAACTATCACCACTGATTCTGTGGAGCAGGCACTGCGTAAGTCCCAGACTGGACTCAGCAGCAGACTGAAATAAGATTCAAGAACTGGATTCTGATAGTAGATTCAGGAACATGCAGATCAGTATCAAAAGCAGAATGGGCAGAGTCCTCCTCAGGCACAGGCCACTGACGAAGAGAGCTTGATAGTCATGATCCCTCAGCTTTATACTGAATATGATGTATATGGGATGGAATACCTCATTGGTCAGTTTAGGGTGGCCTGTTCCCTCCCCTACTCCCTGCAAGTGTGGCCTTTTACTCTCTGTACCCCTAATGTGGTACACAAGATTTAGCTGTGACCTTGATCTGCAAAGTGGCAAGTATAAGCAAGAGCTTTTCTGAATGCTAATCCTTGGTAGTAACTCTAAACATTGAGCATTATTTCTGCTAGAAGCAGACACTGCAAAAATATGCCATTAAGTTCAGAAAGTGCAGTTATTTAGAAGATACTTAGCTGAGAAGTAAAATCACTGAACAGAATTAGTTCAGTTATAGCTAAAAGCAGGAGACACTTTATGAAAAATCTTTGTATCAAAAACACAGACAAGGAATAATACATAAAATTAAAAAGCAGTTAATGACATCACATAATCTCTATTTTATTGTCCCTCAGAGAGCTCAGGGCCTCATAAATGAATACTGATTTCATCATCCTCATTTTGTGTTTCTCTCCTTATCTCCAGAAGGAAAGATCATACTGAATGTTACACATACAATGAAAAGGACAATGAAGGAGAGCCCTGGATCCTTTGCCTTGCAATCCAAGGCTCTTTATTCCTTCATTGCCTGTATACCACTAAAAAGTTTTTGCCAAAGACATAACTTTGCCATGCACATCTGAACCTTCATTCTCATTCTTACAGAATCCTTACTATGATACTTAAGTAGTGTGAACTGATTTAAAATTTACTTTAATAAAATACCTTCCAAAGGCTACCAAAAACTACCAACTGGTTATAAAGAATGGACAGGAGAATTCAAACATGACTTTGGAAAAGAAAATTCTTATTTGATTACCAAAATTATGTCCCAAACAGTAGCTTCAAGCATTACTTCACCTGTGGGAAATACATCAAACATTGCTTTGAAGACAATTAGTTTTGTGACAATAGCAGCTTGTATGGGTTTTACATAGTATAATTTTTATGTCTGTGCTGGAGCATCTGCTTATCCTTTAAATTATGCTATTCAAATAAATCCCCAACAAAAGGCCTTTTACTTCCTTTTCGTTCTCTTTAAACCAACCATATCACTTGACTAACTTTGGGTGCTGCTTTGCTGTATTGTATACAACAGTACTCATAGACCTTGCAGGAAGTGTAATATGTTAGATGTTTTATTTTATCTAATGTGAATAGATTTAATAGCTAAGGAGAGATTCAATAATTTTACTTGTAAATGAGCACTGTCATAGGTTACCCAGAGAGTCTGTAGAGTCTCTGTCCTTGGAGATATTCAAAATTTGACG
Organism: Todiramphus chloris collaris; assembly: GCA_025345505.1. Taxonomy (NCBI): domain Eukaryota; kingdom Metazoa; phylum Chordata; class Aves; order Coraciiformes; family Alcedinidae; genus Todiramphus; species Todiramphus chloris. The sequence goes on along the minus strand of JANVCC010000020.1, from coordinate 13,353,793 downwards.
GGACATGGCCCTGAGCATCCTGTTCTGGGTGACTATAGTCTGAGCAAAGGGGCTGGAAATCTCCAGAGGTACCTTCCCACCTAATCCTTTCTTTGATGCTGTGAGCTCTTACACAGCTTGTGTGCCAAAAGCCCAAAGTCTCCCTGGTACAGCAGGTTCAGTGGGCATCTTTTGTGCAGCTTCTACAAACAGGATAGAGAACTGTCCAAAACTGTCAGCTAGAGAAAAGTGATAGGAAGAGAGAGAACAATGAGAGATAGGGACAGCATGCATGTGTAGCTTTTACAGATGAAATCCTTAGTACAACATAAATTCAAAACACTCATATTCTTTAAAAGCACACTGACTTACACACTAGATGCCCTGCACATTATACAAGGAACTTTTGCTCGACATCCAGGCAGCTAGCTTGATGGCGTGAATACTCCCCTGAGAATTAAAACAGGGATTCTCACCCTTTTGGAGACTGTGCTTTCATGCAGATAAAACAAATTCATTTTTTACAGCTGAAGAAGTTACCCCTGTGCACCCGTTTCTGTTAAGAGAAGAGCTGAAAGAGAAAACGCAGCAGTAAATTATCCATGAGAAGAAACAGAGTGAGCCTCTTGCCCTGCAGGCCACCCTGACACCAACATTAAGCAGCTGCTGGGTGTGATAAACAGCAGTGTTTCCCAGAGATTTAAAGACAAAGTACACAAAGCCGGAGACACAGATACAAGATTCGTAAATAATTATCATGTAATAGTTCAGAGGCCTCAATGAAAATTAATGGCCTATTTATGAATATAAACTTGTACAGATATACATCTCCTGCTTCAAAGAGTCCAGTTTCTGAAAAGTATTGCACCGATGACAGGTTTCAGGTTTGAAATGTATTCTTTCTCCTCTTGTCATTTCTCAGACTCTATCTGGGGCAAGCTGGCACATCTCTGAAAAAGAAAGAAAATTACAACTATAAACCAAGCACCCTGGTGAAAGATCACATTGTCAAGAAAGTAGTTTTCCCCTTTGCTGATGTCTTGGATGGCTTCGTGTATAAAATGTCTTCTGCTGGATTCATTTGAATTACAATGAACAAAGAGAAGAGGAGAAGGAAAGATTTTTCCTGCTCTGATGAGTTCAGATGACTCTAAGATTGACAGTGTTGGAGATGGACAGAGAAATTCAAAATATGTCAGTAATAAGTAGCTAATGTTTTCTTAGAGGCTTCCTGGTAAAGATTGTATGCTTACATTAAAACAGAGCTCTGTGCACATAGGTGTGAGTGTATTCAAATAGCTAACGTTGCAGCTCTGTAATTCTGAGAAATCAACAGAATGTAATGGAATTAGTCCAGACTACTGAATTTGCTTAATTGTATAAGGATTGCCCAATAAAACATGAGATTTGCTGTATTGCACAACTCTGTAGATAAATAATTTTTGAGTATGTGTAAAATCATTGGCTTCAAGAGATCACGTGGCTCACAGAATTGTAGGGTCAGAGGAAATCTGAGAATAGGAAGTCTGACCTTTGCACTGCCATCCATCACACCTCTGGAGCAAGTGCTACTGGATTATTTCTCAAAGACATTTCTCTAAACCATTGCTGAAAACCTCCACTTATGAGGAATACACCACTGAGACACACAGGTCTATGAGGCTGGATGGGATCCACCGAAGGGTACTGAGGGAGCTGGTGGAAGTGCTCACCAAGCCACTTTCAATCTTTTATCAGCAGTCCTGGCTAAATGGGAAGTTGGCTGAAGGTTAGCAGATGTGGCACCCATCTACAAGAAATTACAGGATATAGGGAAGTACAGGCCTGTCAGTTTGACCTTGATGCCAGGGAAGGTTATGTAACAGATCATCTTGAGTGCCATCATGTGGCATGTACAGGACAACCAGGTGGTCAGGCACAGTCAGAGTGTGTTTATGATAGGCAGATCATGCTTGACCATCCTGATCTCATTCAATTGCAATGTGACCCACTTAGTGAATGGGGGAAAGGCTGTGGATGTTGTTTACCTAGACTACTGTAAAGCCTTTGACATCCATTTCCCACAGGTCTCTCCTGGAGAAACTGGGTCAAATGTGTGTACCATTTGCTGAATAAAAAATTGTCTCGATGTACAGGTCCAAGGTGAAAGGAGTTAAATCCAGTTGTTGACCAGTTTGAACTGTTGTTTCCCAGGGCTTGGTACTGGGGTCAGTATTGTTTAACATCTTTATCAATGTTCTGGATGAGGGGATTGAGTGTACCCTCAGTAAGTGCAGATGGCACCAAGCTGGGCAGGAGTCTTGATCAGCTTTGGAGGTAGGAAGCCTCTACAGAGGGATCTTGACAGGCTGGGTCAATGAGCTGAGACTAATGGCATTAGGTTCAACAAGTGCAAGTTCCGGGTCCTGCACCTGGGTCACAACAACCCTAAGCAACACTACAGACTTAGGGAGGAGTGTCTGGAAAGCTGCTGAGGGGAAAAGGACCTTGGGTTGTTGATCGACAGCAAGTTGAATATGAGCCAGCAGTACGCCCAGCTGGACAAGAAAGCCAACTGCATCCTGACAGAATTAGTATGACCAGAAGGACTAGGGCAGTGATTGTCACCCAGTACTCAGCACCGGTGATGCTGCACCTCAGATACCATGTGCATTTTTGGTTCCTTCACTACAAAAAAGACATTGAGGGGCTGGAGCCTGTTTAAAGAAGGGCAACAAAGCTGGTGAAGGGTCTAGAGAACAAATCTTACATGATAGAGCTGAGGGAAATGGAGTTGTGTAGCCTGCAGAAAAGAAGGCTCAGGGGAGATCTTATCTCTCTCTACAACTACCTGAAAGGAGGCTAGCAGAAAGGTAGGGGTCAGTCTGTTCTCCCAAGTAGCAAATGATAGGACAAGAAGAAACAGCCCAAAGTTGCAGCAGGGGAGGTTTAGGTTGAGTATTAAGAAAATACTCTTCACAAAAAGGGTTGTCAATCACTAGAACAAGCTGCCCAGGGAAGTGGTGTATTCACCATCCCTGGAGGAATTTAAAAGATGTGTACATGTGGTGCTGAAGGACATGGTTTAGTGCCAACCTGGCAGTACTGTGTTAACAGTAGGACTTGATCTTAAAGATCTGTTCCAATCAAAACAGTTCTATGATTCTATGATCCGCAATTTCCCTACAATATCCACATACTTTTTCTTACACACAGACTACATTTAATGCAAGTGAACTCTAGCTCCACCTATGAGTAGGATAATGACTTCCCAAGTTTGAATATGACATCCTCTTAACCCAAGAAGAATAAAACAGGAAATCCAAATGCTAAAAAAAAAAAAAATCAAGAAAGATCTTGTTAAACTGTGGAGTCTCCCCTGTTTAACAGGAATAAAAGGTATATATAATGCATCTCTATGCTGCAGAAGCAGCAGTAACATCCACAGTTGTGTCAGCTGTTCTAGGAGCAATAATTTGGTGAATGTGAAAAATTAAGAAATTCCTTCTAAGGATGTAAAAGGCTAGAGGCAAATGAGGCCATTTTGCTTAGAGAAATAGAGACAGAACACAATCTTCACTTTAGTGACTTCATGAAGAAATCAGGTGTCATTTCTATTCATATTGACAGAAAAGATTCTCACAGCAGGTAGGTGCCATAGTATTGTTATAGGGGTGTGGCTTGGATCTTAATTACCACGTGTCTCAAAATGGAAGAGACAGATATTAGAAAGCAACACAAAATGAGATTTTCTTGGCTCACTTTGTTCCTTTTGTGCTTCTACAGTAATCCAAAGGTTGCTTCAGAAAACTTCCCAACAGAAAAGGCTCCTCAAATAGTATGAAACCATCAGAGGATAGTCATAAATCTTTTTTTTTTTCCCCCTGAAAAGGAAAATTCCTTAGCATATTCCATGATCCATTCTTTGCAGTAAATAAGGAAAAGCAGCTTTTCATCACATTTGTTGACACAGGAGATCAATGACTGTCTACTGCTTTACTAACTCAAGAAAGTAAGTACATAGTACAGTTCTCCTGGCCATGAGAGAAAGAAAAGATCCAGAGTGTATTCACTGACCGTGCCAGCTCATTCTTATTTCAGTGACCTTTCAGCACAAGAAATTAATTATTTCAAGTGTATTAATTCTTTAAGGTGAATTGAAAAATTAAGGTTAGTCCTTTACAATGAAAGTGAGCGTAAAATTCTCTAGTCAACCTATATTTGACTGACTATTTCAGTTTTAAGGATATTTTCATTAAAACTTTGGGGCTCATATTTTATCTGAAAAGATGAATAAATACAATTCAAAAGGTTCTGATAGATCCTTTAAATGTTCATCAGACCAAGACTGTACTGCAATATTAAGGTACAGAATTTGCAGTTTGTTTTAAATTTAAGTTCAGTGAGCAAGAGTACAGGATGCATCACTCATTAACATGCATAGAAACTCCTAGTTTGATGCCTTCTGCTGAGTATAATTAATTTCACAATTTAATCAGATTACTTTTAATGAAGCTCACGTTTTATAAACTTACCAAGGATAATAGCATGCATGTCTTGGTAGGCACAATTACACCAGAAGGAGAATCCTTTATCTATTTTTAACTTTTGCATTCCAATTAGTAAGTATAAAATTCAGATTTTGATTACTGTATATTAACAAAAATTGTAATTGTTGGCTAAATAGCAAAACATGCCTCACGACTGAAGTGATATGTCATTGAAATATGTCTCTAAGTCTTATCTTCACAGTTTATTTTTCCAAATGAATGGTCTAGTTGGTAATCAAAGTGTTACAAAGCAATAAGAAAACATTTTGTATCTGCCGTTCATCCATTTTTTCCTATTACAGAATCAGTGTAATTACTGCAGGTCTGTCTGTGCTTCCTTCTGCTGAGAATGTGATCATCTGTGACCTTGAAAACTTGAGTTTAAAGCCCTGACAAACAGAAATGGGCCTTGCATAGACCTAAGGGACTGGTCCTCACTTGAGCTTAGGCTGCAGTAAGGCACTCAGTCAAGGTACGGGACTTGTAAGGGAAGGGAGCCCTTCAATGTGCTCACATATTTCAGGCTTTTCACTTTGCTGGACTGCACTAACTGAAGAAAAATTGAGTCAGATGAAAGTGTTGGGCCTGTGCAATTTTTGTGTGAATAAATATTTCCTGCCAAACAATAAACTCTGATACTTTATCTTTTATTGCATATAAAGGAGGTAAAATTATGATAGCCATTTCCCTGAGCACGCAGCTACAACATTGATTTGCTTGTTTACTACTGAAGAATTATTAAAATTTATTGTGTAGAGATACTTCCTGTGAAGAAATGGACTACATAAACCAGTATTTTTTTTTTCCAGTGTATGATTTGTACTGAAAGTATTAGTAACATAAAAGCTTAGAAAAAGGAAGTTGAGGAGTACTTTGTGGTTTTATGAAGAGAGCTGACAGCACCATGATGCAGAGTTCCTTCTTATATTTCCATCAGGCCCTAATTGATATGTCCTTACTTGTTACTTGTTTATGTATGTGAGTGCAACAAATGAGGTGATGTAAAGAGAGGAAAGTATGAACCTTGTCCAAAATATCTTACAGTTCTGAAGAGAAAGATTAATATATATTCCTAATATTAATTTTCCATTAAATTTACTACTTTAGTTGCCAAAAATAGTTATGTTACTATTAAGATTACTATTAACATATCCATGTTACTATTACTATCTGTGTTCACTATTAAGATCACACTCTGTTAATTCAGGGGGTGCAACTTGCAGAGCAATACAGCAAACACACACTATTTAAGAAATGACAATAAAATAAATGATTCTACCCTCATTTTCCAACTGTAAATGTTCAAAGCACCTTACAAATGTTGTCAAGATGTCAATACACTTTTTGGACAGTGAAACAGTATTGTTCCTCTTTTATAAGTGATGATGTTCAGAGCACATAAAACCTCACTTCATCCAAAAGCTGAGACCTAAACAGGTTATTAAGACATTATGTTGTAATCAAAGAAATCAAGTTATTTTAAAACAATAAACCTTGTTATTTTAAAATTGAAGGATAGCGTAGAAGAAGACACAAGCATAGTATCATGTGCTTAAGGGGGATAAGAGAAACCCAACTCCTATAAACTATTTTGCTTAATCTAATCAACTGAACAGAAAATCTGAAGTCAGGACATTTTGTGTCAGCACCTCATGGCTTTTGCTCTGACACGGCAGGGAAGCTAAAATCTGGCATCATTCCATAAGGGGATTTTTATTCTGTTTGCTTCTGCAACCATGTTCTGCTCATAGAAGGTTTTGGGCTTTGACAAGGCACATTGTAAAAATTTCATGCTACATTGAAATCAGCACTTGCTTCTAATTTTCCCCCTTCCCTTTGCTTTATCATGGTTCTTTTTAAACTGAGTAATTGCATTATTTAATTTACAAAAAAAATCAACCAAGCAAACAAACAAAAAAACCCAAAACCAAAGCATACTTTTTACAAAGCCCTTCATCTCTTTTATATAAACAACATTGTATTACATTACTGTTCCCAAAGTAAGTGCATTTTTGGTTTACTTGTAAGCTTGCTTCACCTTTCCTACTAAAATTTCTCTGTCTTTTTTTGGTCTGCATTTTAAAGCACAGCAAACAGTGCTACTGATTAGCAGGTATATGTATAACATACATAAAATGTATAAAAATTGATAACATATTTTATAAAATATTCATATATATTGTGAAATGATTGTGTGTGTATGTCTCTATATTGAATAACTATATTTACAATAATAGATTAGGTCTCAAAGTTTGTTCTGTTTTTTATGTCTTTATATATTTTATATCATAAAATTCATCATTATTCTCATGGCCTGTTTGAGTCACTGATATGCAGCTTTTGCTCTTTCCTTTCAAGTAAGGAAGATAATTTTGTCAGTAATGTACTTTATAACTGATGAAATTATCTCAAATAGTATTTATTTTATTATTCAATCTCAGCCTCTTGAAATGATTTTTTTTAATTTTTTATTTATTCAAGGCACTCAATCCTCATTCATGAATTATTCATTTCCTGCAGTAGTATTTGAAATACTAATTTTTTTTTTTCTACTTTATAACTCAAAGGCCAACTGGTCTAAATGGATTCAATCTGCTTGCAAACTGAGACCAGGTTGACTACAGTACAGTCTAGAGGAAATGTTTGTTTCATATTTACTGTTTGTTACAGCAAATCAGATAAGACTGAAAATTATATTTCCATTTTAAAAAGTTAAAATCAATAATTTTCAAATATGAAACTTTCAGATTAATTTTTACCTTTATCTTTTGTTTCATTTTTCTTCCCTCAGTCCTCTTTAATTTTTTATTCTTTTTCTATGCCATATTTTCAAGAGGGACATAGTAAGATGTCGCGGTTTAGGATCAGGGCAGCCCCTTAAACCTATAACAGACGCTCTCTGTTAACCCCCCTCCCTCCCCAGAGGGGAAGAGAAAGGGAATAAGGGAGAGAGACTTAGCCATTAGAAAAGGAAACTAGAATAGCTTTAATGGAAATTAAATTAATAATTATAAAATGGAATATATACAAATATATACAAAACCAGTATGGAACCCAACCCCCCCTGATTTTAATTACATCACTGTCACCACTGATGTTGTGCAGGCTCCGGGGGAGTCCCAGACTGGGCCCCGCAGCAGACGGGAGCTGTGTTCAGGAGCTGGATTCTGGTACTGGGTTCAGGAACACACAGACCGGATCGAAGGCAGAACGGACAGAGTCCTCCTTGGGTGCTCCGAGGAAGGAACCAAAAGAGGACCTGAGCCAAGCCAAGCAAAAGCTGGCAAAGCAGTCCGCGAGGAAAGAGAAGAGCCCAGAGACCCTTCAGGTCCCTCAGCTCTAGACCAAATATGGCGTATATGGGCTGGAATACCTCGCTGGTCAGTTTAGAGTCACCCGTCCTGTCCGCTCCTCCCTGAAGGTGCGGCCCTTCACTTTCTGCACCCCCCGATGTGGTACACAGGACCCAGCAGTGGCCTTGGTCTGCACACCAATCCTTGGTAGTAACTCTAAACATGGGGTGTTATCACCGCTAGAAGCAGGCACTGTCTGTGAAAACAGGCTGCTAACTTCAGAAAGTGCAGTTAATTAAAAGAACCGAGATGAAAAGTAAAATTACTGAACAGAATTAGTTCTGTTTTCACTCAAACCAGGACATAAGAGAAATTAAAATTAAATATTGAAACTTTGAAAAAAGACATAAATTGTCTCATTTTTGTTAAACATCAGTTTTGTCGGGTGAAGGAGGATCATTTTTTATCAGCTTTTCTGTACAAAACTCTTTTATGGTTCCATAAAAACAGAGCATTATTTTAAAACCATATTAATAAAACTACCAAAGTCCATTTGTCTTGGGCCTTTAGGAAAAAATGACTGTGCAAATCCTCAGATGGAGAGACTTTTGAGAGATCTCAAAGGGATTGCTTTTGTACACCTCACTGACAGGCACAGAAGAACATTTATAAGGAACATGGGCATAGCACCTCTGATATAAGTGTATAACAGTTGATCACTAATGTAAGGGAGGATATATGAAATTTTCATTAAAGCAATATCAGTAACATTATACCGAATTACTGTACTAGTGGGAACTATTTGCATACAAGACAACAAGCTGCTTCTTGAATTAACATTCCTTATGAGACCTTGGTGAGGTCAGACCATGGTTTTCAATGTAAAATTGTTTGATAACCCTGTCCTTGGTGACACTAGAATGCAGATGATGTCAAATCAAGGGTAATGAAGATCATAAGCATTTCAGAGTATACTGTGGCATGTCTAACTGGTGAACAGAAATGCACTTGTATGGCAGATGTCTGTGGGGATAAAAGAACGTATTTACATACATTTACACATATATTAAAGGACAATCTGTTTCCACATGCAGAGATACTTCATTTCTATCTTTTTACATGTTCTTGCTAAACCAGAAATGTTTTGAGTATAACCATCAAGGGTATGCTTTTTTGTACTGTTTTCTAGACACAGGGAAAAAAAATGTATTTTTAAAGTGTAACACATTGGGTTTTTTTCTATAATGATTGTAATAGCATTCAGTTGCCCATTTGAAAGGATGAATTTCATTAAAGAAATATTTAATACTCCTTTCTTAATTAAGAATCTGTATTCATGCAGTACAGACCAATATATAGTATAGACCAAATATAAATATCATAGTAATACCAATGGAAATAATAAAACAGCACTAGGGTAAATGTCAAGGCCAGGACTATCACATAGGCCAGCTTTCATATAACATTACAGTAAAGTTTACATACTCTTCTTAGTAGATCAGTAGATAACTAAAAGAGTTGTCAATATGTGGGAGTGCCAGGATGAAGCAGCAGTAGTTTTTCTGACATTAAATTTGAAATTAGGTAAAAAAAAATTAGTTTTGTATTTGTTTTTTTTTTGAGAAACTAAATTCCTACATGTCACATGATCTCCACAGGACAGAGAGAAGAACAGGCAGATTATTAATCTTTAGTATAAAATTGTTCTTTAGCAGAAGAACTTTGAAAACATTCACATCATTAAAAAGAAAACAAGCCAACAAAAAGCCCCAATGCCTTTTGTTCAATATTTCTAAACAACTTGGTACAGTTGAGTTCTCAGGGACCATAGTGTTGCAGAGGCAAGTTTCCTTAAAGCGCTTAAAACATCTTGGCATTTCTTAACATTTATTTCATCGGAAGGCATATTTTGTGTCCTGACTTGTTCCATGACACCTACACACAGTTGAACCTCACTCTGTAAAAAATGCCAGAGTATCTCCTTGCAAGAGCAACCAGTGAATAGTTAAATAACAGCCCAGGAGTTGAAAACAGAACAAGGAAGATCATGTGTATAAAGCCTAAGATCTCTATTGAAATCGATGCTAAAAACTGATTTGTAAGAAGGGCTGTGTGAATGATCAATCATATTCTACTAGATAATGTCACACAATATTATTAAACATGTAACCTGCACATCCTTGCGGTTGTATGGACAATAATCAGGAGATAATTTCATCTGCATTGTCATCTGTCACATAATGGTATGTATATATTTCTTGTAGCTAAGCAGCATCACAGAATCAATCATAGAATCATAGAATCACAGAATCATACAATGGCTTGAATTGGAAGGGACCTTAAAGATCACCTAGTTCCAACCCCTCCTGCCATGGGCAGGGACACCTCCCACTAGACCATGTTGCTCAGAGCCTCATGCAGCCTGGTCTTAAAACACTTCAAGGGATGAGGCATCCACAGCTTCCCTGGGTAACGTATTTCAGTGTCTCACCACCCTAATGGTAAAGAGCTTATTCCTAATGTCTAATCTAAATCTACCCTGCTCTAGTTTAAAACTGTTGGCCATTGTCCTATCACCACATGCCCTTACAAACAGTCCCTCCACAGCTTTTTTGTAGACCCCCTTCAGGTACTGGAAGGCCACTATAAGGTCTCACCAGAGCCTACTCAACTCATTCAATTTGTTCTTGTAGGAGAGGTGTTCCAGCCCTCTGATCATCTTTGTGGCCTTCCTCTGGACCCTCTCCATTAGATCCATGTCATTCTTGTGTTGAGGGGTCCAGAGCTTGATGCAGTACTCCAGTTGGGGTCTCACAAGAACAGAGTAGAGGGGCAGCATCACCTCCCCTGACCTGCTGGCCCCTCATCATTTGATGCAGCCCAGGATAAGTTTGGTATCATTATGATTGGTAATGGTGGATATTACGTTTCTTATATATTTCTCCAGAAACATTCAAAGATAAAGTATGTGGTATCCAGCTTCCTGCTGTAAGCAGAAGAAAGTAAAAATGGAGAAAAGTTAGTGATTTTGCTAATGTTTTCTATCAGCCATAAATGCAGTACTCTATTCACCTGGCAGTTCAGATCCAAAAGTTCATAGGTTAGTGGAGATGAGACAGTATTTGAGGCATTAAAATCAGCAAGAACAGAAATATGAGACACTGTTCTTCCTTCTCTTTACATCCCCTACTGGAATTAAATCCAGAAGAAAACAATCAACAGAAAATTATAGAGCTCTGAAATATGCTAGTACACCCTGTTTTGCCTTAGAGGATTTTCTCTAATAATGAAATAAATGATGTGGGGGGATTTATTACTTTTCTTACAAAGATATAGGTCCAGTAGATGATGATCTAAGAAAAACTTTGCTACATAAATATTACCCTCTATACATCAGACAGCATGCTATTTCAGAATATACCAAAGATGTATCATTAACTGAACAAGGACTGGCATTTTATTGGAAGACAGAAGGTGACAATACTACACCAGGTAAGTGATGGGAGCACATTGCCTATCTGCTGCCTGCCAAACTTGTAACCTTCCTCCCATGTGTTCAGCTCTCTGATCCACAGCTGAGCTTTGACCTGACACAGATGCTTAAACTCCACTCAAATATCTTCAACAACTACCATGTTTCTGAGAAAGTTGAGAGGAAATATATAGACAGGAATCAAGCAAGTTAAGAAAGGTAAAAGTGCAGGCAAGATTGTCAGAGGCTCATCAGCAGAGCTACATCTAGGCACGGGGAAATGTATCACTCCCTGCAATAGCGTATGTCCCACTTTCACAGTCTCTTTGTGTGCAGTAAATGTTGCCTCAGCAAAGTGACCAAAATAGGGAGATCTGCAGGGTTTCACCTGTTCACATATGTTTCAAGGGAAAGAATGAGTCTGTATAATATCTAACATTTTGATACACTGAAGACAGGATGATAGTCTATCCTAATTGTCACCATTTCCTTTTGGATTATTCACCCCAAAATGGTCCATATAATATTTCTCCAGTGTCTGACTATATTTCTTTTTGTCTTTGAAAATACACTGGCAATGGCTGCCCAGAGTGAAAGATTTTTTACACTAAATGTTGCTGATCCCACTTGCTGCTGCTGCTGCTGCAGAAGTTTTCCATGCAATTGCTGCTGAGTGCTGTTTAAGACCTTCCACTGTGGTCCAGTACCTTCATTAAGGTAATTGAAACCAGAAGTTATTTATTGCTACCCAAATAGATTTTGTATAGCATATAGATAACTAATAGTTTTGGAGAAAGTTGTTCTCTCGCAAATCATTTGAACTGTTCAACACAAAGTTGTCTTTTTACAGTAAAATACTGACCCATTGCTGTTCAGACTGTACGTAATTGTATTAATTTTGGATATTTAAACCACTCCAGGTTGATTTTTATCATCTTCCTTTACCAATCATTACATATGAAGGTTAGAAATTGAGAAAATCAGTACTTCTCACTTATCAAGATTTTTTTTGTAAATCTCAATAAGCTGAAATGGTTATCAAACTATTGCACTGAAATTGTTACATTGAGAATATTTTTTTTAAAAGCACTCTAGCTCACTATAGCTCACCTTGCTTTCTGATAAGTAGCTAGATATAGTCAAAAAAATGCTTTTTTTTTCCTCAAAGGAAATTTTTCTGACATTTTTTCTGCTCTTAAGTCTTACTTTCAGTTTCTTCTTCTTAAGTCTTACAACCTAAAAATAAATTTTTGTCTATTTCTTAATGAGAACCATGAAAAGGCCAATAATTGTATTTGTTTCCAGGGCACCAGACAATACGCTTCTTCCCACCAGAATCTGAAGACAAGATATGGCAGAGAATTTAAAGACTGCGTTGTGCTCTCTGAGACTGTTGTGAAATGCCTGCAGGAAGGATTGCCTCTGTGAGTCGAGACAATCATTACAATCATTGTGAAGATGATGCTTACAGCTTTTTTTCCTTATTGAGAAAGCTCTGACCTGTGTTGCTGTAGAAACATAATAGGAGACAGCCAGTATTGTGTAGCCCTGTCAGAGAAGCTACATCACTTTCATAGATGTAAGACCCAGAAAAGTACAAAAAGATGCTACAAGCTTCTTCAGGATGCTGTAGTTGGATGAAATATCTGCAAGATTTCCTGCTGCTTATTCAGATAGCAAATCACTTGAAGTGGGAATGGGGTGGAATTTAGACATCCAAATATAAGTCTGTTACTTTGAAAAACACTCTGCTTTCAACTGCGAGTAACTGAGATCCATCAGTGCCTTGCTGCTTTTCAGAGCTATAGCTTAAAATTGCACTGCTGTGTATGCGTAATACAGTCTCTATATTAACTAGAAAGACTATCCCAGATCCCAATAGATCCAGAAAAAAGACATAGCACTGCCAAAATCCTTTTTCTGAACTCAAACTAGTAAGAAAGAATACAGTTAAATTAGATGTATCACAGATTGCTGGTCCACTTATCACTTTCAAAAGGTTATCTGGAGGAGGAGGGGGGTGACATTTGTCTTACTGTGATACCCTCATGGCTGGAGCACTCCCTGAAGCAGTGTGAAGTCAGTGATGGCTCCCTTTTCTTCCTGTGAAGATCAGCTCATGCATGCAAGTATGCCTCAGAAGCCAAACACTGACTTCGAAACTAAGGTTCTGTGCCTGACACCATCAATATTACAACATATTATGAAGAAGCAGTAGGGGAAGCAGAGTAAGACTTTAACTCCTGAGTCAAGTATTTTTCCAAATAAATACTTAGTTTAAACCCAAAGATGTCAGGATACTGAGCTGCAATATAATGAAAAGAAAGGGACACTTTGTACTGAAATTCCTCTTTAAATCAGGAAAACACAAGCAGTGTACCTAGATTAAAACATGCCCATGGACTATTATCTGTCACAGAGAACCCCAGAGTATCACCTGGTAAAAGTAATTGAGATGGATCTATTTATTTCAACATCTGATTGCCAATTTCATCTAAGGTTGGAAAGGAGCAAGGAAATATCCCCTAAGACTAATATCATCCCATCAGGGCAGAGAGCTATCAAAGTAATGAGTGGTACCTGGAAATCATGCAGATCTTCCACCCAGCACACCAGGGAAGGGCTCTGGGAACAATGACAGTAATTTTTTTTTTTTTGCCATCTTCTGTTCTCATGATACAGTCAGATAAGCCTGTGTTTTAGTTTCTTGGGTTGGATTTTTTTTCTGTTCATTTTTTCTTTTATTTACAAACTGTAGTGTCAGAATATATCCTGCATAACCGACACTGAAATTATTTGTCCTGAAATTTGAATCGGCAAGTACCAAAATCACTGGGCCAGAACTACTTACATTGTATGTTCTTTGCCCAATAAATAGTAACAGCTGTTCATCTGCAATAAAATAACTTGAGCATTACACTATATAAAATATATTGAACCACATAAAATGTGAGAAATTTTCAGACTTTTGTTAGGACAATTACCTACTCATTGCAAAATAAGCATACTCAAGAATGAAGTTTTATTTAGAAGAAATATTTAAATTATTGGGTAATTAGGTCATCAGCCTTTTCCACTTCTTTAATGCTTTTTTAGCCTATCTTGTCTTAAACCCCTTTAATATTAGTTGAATATTCTCCATAATACATTTCTAATACAGCATTGTCCCAATTTTACAAATGGGCTACTTGATGCGCAGAAACTTTTAAACCAAGATTTGCAAAATTTTCTTCCTAAAATTAGGTTACTACCATGTGGGTTACCCATGTAGTTAGTAACCCACTTCAATGCTTCCTGAATACATATAAATTGTTATTCAATTTAATAATAACTTCTGACACTTGGCTGCTGTGAAACTCAGGACACATTTTCAGTGAAGGAATGTGAATCAGAGAAGAGAAATGTAACACAGTGTTCCTAACATGTACCTAGGTTCCTAATTTAACTGCCACATTAACATTAGCTAAAAAAGGCCTTTGTTTCCCTGATCTCTCCTGAATACTTTATGCATCTCCTGAACAATATTATATTTTTCTCTTCCCTTTTCTTGAACAAGATTTTTTTTTTTCCTCTTCCCTTTTCCTTTGCTACCTGATATCCTATTCACAAAGACATGGTCATCATTGTTTACACAAAAAATAATGATTTTGAAGTCATATTAATGTCTAAATTAAGGGGTCTTTGCATTTTTATAATTCTTCCTAGCAGATATTTATTTTAAGAGACAAGCATCAAAAAATATATTTATTAGTTGATTTCCAAATAGTTTTTTATTTCTGGAAGTCATTTCTCCTGCAAATCAGTGTTATTAACTGTGACACTGCCATATGCTGGTGAAAAAACCCATGTATATAGCAATATCATGGTAGTGCAGATTTAGTTTCAAATAAGAAAAGGAGATTTTGAGCATGCAATATGTAGGAAGTACCCATAATTTTAATTATTCTCCACTTGACAGAGCTCCAAAGCCAAGGAGGCAATGTGTGGAACAAAAGTGAGTTGTCCTTGTGCCCTGTCTTGGCTGATCCCCTTGTCACTCACACCTGGGATCACCCAGGTATCACACTCACACCCAGGTATCACACCTGGTACTAGCACTTTTCAAACAGAACTCTGTACAGCACAGCTAGGAGCAACCATCCAGATGGAAAAAAGCAAGAACAGGATGATTTAATACACTCTTCCATTTGCCAGCCTGCTTCTCTTTGCTATTGCCCTGAAACAATGAACAAGACAAACACTTCGCTTTTTGGTGTTTGTAACCTGGGAGATTTGTTAAGACTGTGGAACCCATAAGAAGTAACATTTCTACCCACTACCAGCTCTCTAAGTTAATCTGTCACTGGTCATTAAATCTGCTACTTGCAGACAACAAACGCCTGCTCAGAGGTCCCCAGTGGTTACAAACAGAAAAGCAGCAGCTTCAGACAAATGTGGCATATCAGGCAAACTCAAACTGGTACTGATTACATCTCAGACCCTTTCCCAGCATGATATTGATAAGTTTTGTAGAGGTTATTCAAGTGGTGCCATCGTAGCCAAAGACAGATGTGAAAAATGCTTTCTTTTTGGGACACCATAAGACTTTGTCCCTTTTCTATGCTTACACAGAGGTACATATATGCAATTAAATGCAGCACTTAAAACAGATATGAATAAAAATGTACGTTAATTTGTTTCTATTTTCTGTGAAATTTTATTACAGTGATCTTCAAATGTCACAAGGTCTCCCCCAGAACCAGATTAAAACCAGCTTTTGTTGTTTTTGATAGCTACACTTGTTGGTATGTGCTTTTTAAAAGCTGGAAACATGTCACCAGAGAAGTAAGAAGTTTTACACAACAGATCTATACAGACTTCTGTGTAGTACTAAAACCAGCTAAATATATCAAAACTATATATGGACTATGTATTACACCAGCCCATATAGTGAAAGAAGTTAATGTTATGCAGAAAGAAAAAATGAACTCCCCTGCAATATAGCAGGGATTCTCTTTAGATGACATCTGCAGCATTCCCCACTTTCTCCACCATTATTATCAAATAGTAGGAGCCCCAGAGTGCAATAGTGAGGGACATTCCAAAACTGAGATCTCTTTTATCCATGACAGACAGTGACTGTAAATGCCAGTGTTAACACCCAAAAGCCCATTCACAGGAATCTTTCTCATGGACATCTGTGCTCCATTATCCCGATGAACCTGATTTCTATAGGGGGTGCTGCTGAGACCAGGCTGCTGTAGCTCACTCTGCAGCCACTGTCAGCCACTTCTGTATCCCTCTTCTTGTCTGCTTCTCTGCCCTTCCTCCCTTTATTCTCTCCATACATGAATTTCCTTATTTCTCTTTATCCCACTCTGCAGATGCTATGAATGCTTTTTTTTTCAAATCTAGCAAACCTGAATGATGTTATTCAACAAACCAATCTTCTTGCTACACATCTGAGATAGGCCAGCATCAACCCTATGTTACATATATGTTTACAGATCAATGAAAGGACTTTCCTAATCATAAAAGACTCTGTAGCATGGGGGTAAGATTAATCCTATGTATTGACCCCTCCAGTCTTCTTCAGAAGACTCAAAATTTTCCTTATGAATTTTTAATGAGGGAGTCTAGGAAATTAATCAATAATTCATGAGAAAAATATAATGGAATAAATCTCAGGCTTAGTAAAAAGAAAACTGTCAGGAAGCAGAGAATAGAGATGCACTGCATTGAAGGTAAAAAAAAAAAATGGTGAAAACAAAAGGAAAAGAAAAATTTCAAGTTAAATTTGGTCACTGAAACTTCCATATCACAGATTCATTTCTATCTGAGTGTTTAAGATGTAATTTCTGAGTGGGAAAAAAAGGCTGTAGCTAGGTATGAGAACAACCTTGTTTCTCTCAAGAATCTCAGCAAATACCACAGCAAATGATTCCAAGATCAAAATCCATACATCACAGTGTCAAACCTTGAAAACTAATTAAAAGGGTTTTTTTCAGAATGCAGGAGGAAGCAATAACACATGGTTCCCCTGCTTATAAGTCAATTGTTTCCCTTACCCACTTTATTCTTTTGCATAAGATCACATACAAAGCATGCACTTTAACATTAACCACCTTAGAATGCTCAATAGAATCTCTCCTGCTGATTTTCCACATAGGTTCACAACTTTCCAGAAAAAAAAATAGGTATAAGACACAAATCATTATAAATATCATCTTAGGGTTTGTAACTGCACTTGAAATAGCTGATAGGAAAAAAACAAACCAAAACAAAACACAAACAAAAAAGCAAACAAACAAAAACAATCAAACAAACCCAAAACAAAAAAAAAACCAAACCAAAATAAAACAAAAACAAAAATCCCACAAAAGCCCAAACAAACAACAACAAAAAAAACCCAACAAACCCACCCAAAACCAAACTACAACAAAAACAGAAAACAAACAAACAGACAAAACCCACAAACACAAAAAAAACCAAAACAAAAAACCCCAAACAACCTAAGACAAGCAAAAAACTGAACTAGACTGCCTTAGTGAGGGAACAAAAATCATGACTTTAACACTTCCAACACCTGCAGTTGAGAGACTATAGAGTCACACACTGCTGAGGTGGAATGGTGCTTCAGTAAATGAAGTAAATAATTGATTAATACAAGAAACTTATGAGAAGGGTTTTTTTAACCCCTCCCTGCATTAAGCTACCAAAAGAGAAAGGAAAAATAACAGAGCCGAAGCGCCTTAGGCCAGTTCAACCATGTTGTGTGCTACAGGAGTAATATCCTCCATGCTTCTGCTTTAGTCAATGCACTAACCATATTCTACTTTCTCTCTGTTTTTGATGTTTCATAAACTATTACTCCCCAGTCTTTTGCCATGAGCCAGACAGGAGAAGTGACTCATATGTTCTGGGATTTAAAAGGCACATTCTGTAAGCACAGTTAGTGAGTCTTATCTGCCAAAAATAAAGCTCCCCAAAGTTGCTGCAGAGATGAGTAGCCCTGTCGTCTTAATACCTTGACTTAAGTAACAGAATTGGTATTTACAAGTATTTTATGTTTAATTTCTTTGTTTTTTAATGTCTTGAACTTCAGTGCAGCCCAGAAAGCCAACCGTTTCCTGGGTACATCAAAAGAAGAGTGGTCCGCAGCTCAAGGCAGGTGATTCTGCCTCTCTATCTGTGATCTCTCTGATCTTGTGAGACACCACCTGGAGTACTGCATCCATTGCTGGAGCCACAAACACAAGAAGGATGTGGACTTGGAGCAGGTCAAGAGGAGGGTCATAGACAATATCAGTGGGCTATAACACCTCTCCTATGAGGACAGGCTGAGACAGTTGGGGCTGTTCAGTCTGGAGAAGAGAGGCTCTGGGGAGACCTTATTGCAGCCTTCCAGTATCTGAAGGGGCCTTCCAGGAAAGATGGGGAGGCACTTTTTATCAGGACTTGTAGTTACAGGATAAGTAATGGCTTTGAACTGGAAAAGGGTAGATTTAGGTTAGAAATTAGGAAGAAGTTCTTCACACAGGGGGTGGTGAGACACAGGAGAGGGTTGCCCAGGGAAGTTCTGGATGCTCCATCACTGGATGTGTTCAAGACCAGGTTGGATGGGGTCTTGAACAACCTGGTCTAGTTGGCAGGGGAATTCGAACTAGATGATCTTCAAGGTCTCTTCCAAACCAAACTAGTCTATGATTCTATGATTCTGAGCTCATGGCAAAGTGCAGTCACTGTGTTGTTTGTTCCAGCAGCCATATGAAAGGAAGTAAACTAGGAGGAGGTCAATGCCATAGCTATAAATGACACCTAGGAAAAGGAAGATTAGTTGAATACAAATGCCTGATAGAAGGTGAGGAGAAGAAGTGAAGATAAAGTTATGCAGTTATATTGACACTGAGGGAAAGTGTGTTTTTAAAGCATTGTGATGCCTGCACATAGTTTCCATAACCAGACAATTAGGTAATTGCCCCTAATTTCTGTCTCAGGAACAAAAGACATCAGAATTTCAACTAGTGCAACAGTGAAAATGAGAAAACATTGGGGATCACCCCCAATGACACCAAGGTGACCCTTGGCAAAGGAGCATAAGAATAAAAGCTTTTTGAAAAACATAGACTAAGAAATGTCTGCAGTGGGAAAAAGGTAAAGTTGCTCAAAGGACAGTATTAACATGTGTTTATATATCTAATTTGTCGACAAATATGCTCTTATCCACCTTCTCCCACACTAGGGAAGAATTAGTATCATGAACAGAATGATTGCAACATTGTTAACATCATTAAGACTGTTACCATATACCATGATGTATATGGAACATTCTTTCTAACATGTACATATATATGCATTCTTCTTAAATAGTGATGCATACTTATGCTAGTTCAGGTAAAGGAGGGCAAAGAAATGTCATAGATAAGAATAACATCTGGTATTTTTAGGATAAGGTCAGTACAAATTTATTTCTCATGCTGTTCCACACCTGAGATTCTTTTCCCTTCAAAAGTGACCTGACAGCTAAGTTGAGTAACAGTAAAAGTTCAGCAACAGCAGGTGGTTTCTTAATTGAACTCTGTTGAGTACTTGCAGCCCACTGTAGGCACAATCGTTCATTAATTTCTTTTCCTATTCATTTTTTCAATTAACCTTTCTTTTTAGGAACTTGGAACTGAATCATTTTATCCCAGAAAAGCTGCTTCTGTTCAGTGGGTTGTGCAAAGATGCTGTCATACAGAAATCAGGAAATAATAATATAATACTCCTTTGGCTTAGCATCCTCTGGAAATCCTGAAATGGAAGAAATCCCAACAGAGAAGCATGCTGCTCTGTCAGACTCAGCAACAATCTCATTCCTTCCAATACCATACAGGGAGATGATAGTGTTGTGGCATATCTTTTATGTATGAGAAAGCATTTGGTCATGTCATAAGGTCATCTAGTCAAACTCCCTTGCAGTAAACAGTACTGGTCCCAGTATGGACCCCTGAGGGACACCACTTGTCACCAATCTCCATCTGGAGTTTGACCCATTGACCACTACCCTCTGGATGCGACCATCCAGCAAATCCCTTATCCACTGAAGATTCACCCATCAAATCCATATCTCTCCAACTTGGTGAGGAGGATGTCGTGGGGGACTGTGTCGAAGGTCTTCAGAAGTTCAGGTAGATAACATACATAGCTTTTCCCTTGTCCACTGATGTAGTCTCTCCATTGCAGAAAGCCAATAGGTTGGTCAGGCTGCCTCTGATCACCTCCCTGTCCTCCATGTGCCTTATTAGAGCTTCTGGGAGGATCTGCTCCGTGATTTTCCCAGGCACAGAGGTGAAGCTGACAGGTTGGTAGTTCACAGAGTCCTTCTTTCTACCCTTTTTAAAAATGGGTGTAATATATCCCTTCTTCCAGAAACTAGGGACTTCACCTGACTGCGAGGACTTTTTGAATATAATGGATAGTGGCTTGGCAACTACATCAGCCTTGGGACTCTGGGAATGCATCTTGTATGGTCCCATAGACTTGTGTATGTTCGGGTTCCACTGACTGTGGTGTAGGTTGCCCATCATCCACATCTTTGTTTGGCTGGATTTTTCCAACTGGAACCTCATACCTACTTTTTAGTGGCACCTGAGGGGATGAAGTGGGCAAAGAAGGAGTTTGTCCATTCAGTTTCTCATAAGCAGCTTTTGAAAGGAAACAGGTAGGTTGTCTTTCTGTTGGTAGACATAATGCCCACTGAACTGACACATAAGACCATGCTACCTCTCAATGTTTCTGTATAAATTCTGAATAACTCCACTTCAAAACCCAAACATACTGGATCTAACTTTAGTGAGGAGGACAGCATTTTTTGTGCCCATGTACATTAATTCAGGATACTGTTTTGTGGTTTTGCCTGTAAGTTCAGGTACTGACATGTGTCAGTTCTTTAGTCACAAGATGAATCCCAGTTGAGCCTGATTACCCTTGAGTGGAAATCTGACATAGTGAAATACATAATATGCCTTTGTTCACATTTAGATTTGGATGCTGCTCAAGTCATAGAATTTAGAAGTTTAAAAGTGTTGCGTATGTAATAATAGTATAAAAATCTAGCCATTAATTAACATTTTGACAATGCCTGCACTGTGAAAATTAATACAGTTAAATCAAATATGTTAATAAAAGCCAAACGCACAAGAACAAAGCAAAGCAAATGCAGTCTTATGGAAATTCTTCACTCTGTTGTCACATAAGGGAATTTAGAATATACACCTTCTGAAAGGGTTTTGGATTTCAGGTGAGAGCAAAAAGAATATTTTAAAAGTACTATTGCTAAAGACACAAATATTCCTGTGGTTTTGCACAGCGTGCGAAGAACTATCTATAAACTATGAAGTGTATTCACACATAAAATGTTTCAGAACTTCTGAAAATGGGCAATACTCCATATTGTTATTGTTGGTCCTTTGCTTAATTTTTTTTTTTTTTACAGCATTTCAATGTTCCTCTGCTAGGTCTGTTCATGATAGAAAATGAACATGATCTTAAATTTAGTGTAATGCATGGTCATACAATCAAAATAAAGGACAACATGTTTTGTCTCTGAGCATTAACTCTCCTAAAAACTTCGTGAAGTTCTCTTTTTAGAGAACTGCAAGAACAGAGACGACAATTTTTTCAGATGTATTGTGAGAATTACCTAAGATTAGCTTTTAATGTCAGCAACTTTGGAAGTGTGAAGTCCCATTAAACAGAGCTCTCAAATGATTCCATTCTCTTCTCCCACAGAAAAGACATCTCTCTTTCTGGACAACTGAATACCAGCTGTGCCTCATTCTCTCAGCTAAAGGACATGTAATCACACATACTAGACTTTCCCAAGTGACCTGGCTGTGGTATCTCAGCTCCTTTTCCAGACAGCATCCAGAGCTTCCTAGGCTATGCTCATGTCATTGAGGAGCATAATGTTGGGCCCAAGGCTAAGTACATGGCCTGACTTGCATTCACATTTCTTTGGGCTATCCCTCATGATAGCAGGTTTCAATGGAACTGTCTAGTTTGAGCAGAACAAGACATAGTGTGATGTAACTACTATGAAGCATAGAAGCTTGTGCTTACTCTTTCATCTTCATTTATTTAACAGCATAGATGTTTCAGTAAATCTCACAAAATATACTGTGATGTGGTCCTGGCTATGGGTTTCCTGCAAGTCTGTGAAAGGATTTTTTAGAACTGACATCCAATTATCAGTCATCATTCAAAGATAAAGTGCCAGATAATTACTGGAAGGATGAAGATCTTAAATGACAAGTAAAGGAGAATTAGAGTGTTTTCTTATATATTTTCTTTTCCTTTATCTGTCAAATATAGAGAGAGAGCAGACATTAAACTCCAAATTTAAAACTGGTATTTGGATGTATTGTTTAAAGTATGTATCTTTCCTAGCACAGACAAATTGCAAGCATAGATTTTTTGTAACACTGCAGGTATGTGCTGATATCAGTTGGGCAATCACTGTAGACAGTCTTGATTTCTTCACTTGTTTTTATCTCTACAACAATAAATCCAGGTGTCAGTTTGCCAGCTTTTTAATTTATCTATGATTCTGCTCCTAATTCTGGGGAACACTACAGTCTGTTTTCTATCTTGCCGCATGTAACTTGCTTTGTTTTTCATACAGGTAGTTGAAACCTGGTTGGTTATTTTTTCCCAGGTATCTTTGTATGATAATGCTTTGCTGCTTGACTTGGAGGGGGGGGAAAAAAAAAAAAAAAAAAAAAAAGTATAATTTCTCTTATCATTTTACCCTGTGTGGAATCCTTGCTAAAGTGAGACTTTCCAGACATACGATACTCCCCATCACCCATGAATTTGTGGAAGTGTTTCCTAACAATTTCGGTATACATCAATAATAGTGAAAAAGATTGACTAAGCTATGTCAATTTCTTCACCTAGGCTATTTCACTCACACAGTTACAGCATCCAGTACATTCCATGAAAGAGAAGGAATTTTGATGCAATATGTGTTTTATACTTAAGTAAAATAACATATTCCCAAGCTGAACTGGCATGTATATGAAAATCATCTGCAGCTGATTTGATTTTAAGCACATTTTTCTACAGATGTATGCTGATAATTCTTAGCTTCATCATAGTGTTTTTACATAGCTCTTATTTTTAGATTATTTTCTTGGTTTTGTGGTCTTTGTCCTCCTTAATAAATTTTCCAGTAAACTTTCCTCACAGGTAGCATTGCTGACACTAGCTGGCATCAATTTCCTGGTCCTCAGGGATCTACCATGCCTATTACTAATAATTCAACCAGTTTGGCTTTATAAGAAAACACTGTTAACATATAATAGAGCATTGCGGTTAGATTCCACAGATATTAAAATTGCAACTTGTAAACAAATCCACAAGACAAATATTCCTGCCTTTTTTTCTATTTCCTCCTTTTGAGTATTTTAGAAAATGAGAAATATCAGGAATGCTTACAGAAAGAGTGTTTTAGTCACATATTAGAATCATAGAATTGTCAGGGTTGGAAGGGACCTTAAAGATCATCTAGTTCCAACCCCTCTGCCACAGGCAGTGACATCTCCCACTAGAGCAGGTTGCTCAGAGCCCCATCCAGCCTGGTCTTAAAAACTTCCAAGGATGGGGCTTCCACCACCTCTCTGGGCAACCTGGTCCAGTGTCTCACCACCCTCATGGTGAAGAAATTCTTCCTAATGTCTAATCTGAATCGATCTATTTCTAGTTTTAATCCATTCCCTCTAGTCCTATCACTTCCTGACAGCCTAAAAAGTTCCTCCCCAGCTTTCCTGTAGGCCCCCTTCAGATATTGGAAGGCCACAATAAGGTCTCCCTAGAGCCTTCTTTTTTCTAGACTGAACAACCCCAACTCTCTCAGTCTGTCCCCATAGGAGAGGTGCTCCATCCCTCTGATCATCCTCATGGCCCTTCTCTGGACACGTTCCAGCACGTCCATATCTTTCCTGTTATAGGGGCTCCAGAATTGGATGCAGTACTCCATGTGAGGTCTCACGAGATTTGAGGAGGAGAATCACTTCCCTTGACCTGCTGGCCACGCTTCTCTTGACACAGACCAGAAAATGATTGGCCCTCTGGGCTGCAAGAGCACACTGATGATTCATGTTGAGCTTCTCATCTACCAGTACTCCCAGGTCCTTTTCATCAGGGCTGCTCTCAAGCCAGTCACTGCCCAGACTATACTGGTGCTTGGGATTGCTCCAACCCAGATGGAGGACCTTGCATTTGGCCTTGTTGAACTTCATGAGGTTGGTATGGGCCCACCTCTCCAGCCTGTCAAGATCCCTCTGGATGACATTCCTTCCCTGCAGCGCATCTGCCACCCCACACAGTTTCATGTCATCAGCAAACTTGCTGAGGGTGCACTCAATGCCACTGTCCATGTCGCTGACAAAGATGTTAAACAAGACTTCTCCCAGTACTGATCCTTGAGGGACTCCACTTGTCACTGGTCTCCACTTGGATACCGACCCATTGACAACCACTCTTTAGGAGCAGCCATCAAGCCAGTTCTTTATCCACTGAATTGTCCATTCATCAAATTTCACCATCTTGGAGACCAGAATGTCATGTGGGACAGTGCCTAAGGCTTTGCTCAGGTCCAGGTAAATGACATCGATTGCTCTTCCCCCATCTATTGATGTTGTGACCTTCTCATAGAATGCCACTAGGTTAGTCAGGCATGATTTGCCCTTGGTGAAGCCACGCCGGCTACAGCCAGTCACTTCGTTGTTATTCATCTGCCTCAGTAGTTCCTCCAGGAGGATCCACTCCATGATCTTACCAGGCACAGAATGAGACTGACTGGCCTATAGTTCCTCAGTTCATCGACCTTCCCCTTTTTGAATATGGGGGTTGTATTTCCCCTTTTCCAGTCAGTGGGGACTTCACTGGACTGTCATGACTTTTGGAATATAATAGATAGCGGTTTAGCAACCTCATCCACCAGTTCTCTCAGCACCCATGGGTGTATCCCATCGGGTCCCATGTACTTGTGCACTTTCAGGTTCTTCAGACGGTCACGAACCTGATCTTCACTTGCAATGGGCAGTTCTTTCATCCAATGACTGCCATCAACTTTTGTGACTCTGGGGGTGTGGCTGGAGCACTTGCCAATGAAGACTGAGGAAAAGAAGTCATTCAGGACCTCAGCCTTCTCAGCATCACTTGCCACCAGTTCTCCAGTTTCTTTTCTGAGGGGGCCCACACCTTCCTTAGTCTTTTTCTTTCCATTCATATACCTGTAGAAATTTTTGGCATTACCCCTAATCTCCCTGGCTAGATTTAATTCTAACTGAGCTTTAGCTCTCCTGACCAGGTCTCTTGATGCTCAGGCAGCTTCCTTGTACACCCCCCATTCTAGCTGTCCTTCTTTCCACTCCTTGTAGAGCTTCTTTTTGCATGACAGCATGTCCAGGAGTTCCTTGTTCATCCAGGCAGGTCTCCTAGCATTCTTTCTTGCCTTTCTCTTTGCTGGTATAGTTTGCTCCTTGGCACTGAGAAGGTGATCCTTGAATGTCAACCAGCTGTCCTGGGTCCCCTTCCCTCTAGGGCTTTGTCCCATGGCACTTTGGCGAGCAGATCCCTGAAATGATCAAAGTCTGCACGCCTAAAGTCCAGGGTTGTAAGATTGGAGTATGTCCGCCTAGCTGCCTTGAGGATTTTAAATTCGATTGCTTCGTGATCACTACAGCCAAGATTGTCCCCAAGGTTTACATCAGACACCAGGTCTTCCCTGTTGGGCAAAACAAGGTCCAGCATAGCTCCTTTCCTTGTTGGTTCCTCCACCATTTGGAGGAGGAAGTTATCATTTACACACTCCAGGAACATTCTGGATTGCTGGCGCCTTACTGTGTTATCTCTCCAGCAGATGTCAGGGTAGTTAAAATCCCCTACAAGGACCAAGGCCTGTGAACATGAAGCCATTTCTATCTGCCTATGGAGGGCCTCATCCACTTGGCCCTGCTGGTCAGGTAGCCTGTAGCAGACCCTGACTGTAACATCACCTTCCCCTGTCTTCCCTTTAACCTTAACCTATACACTCTCAACCGGCTCATCATCCTTCCCCATATGTAACTCCATGGATTCCAGCTGGTTACTGATGTAGAGGGCAACATGTCCTCCACTCCTACACTGCCTGTCCTTCCTGAACAGCTTATAACCATCTACCCCTACATTCCAATCATGGGAATCATCCCACCAAGTTTCAGTAATAGCCACTATGTCACGGCTTTCTAACAGCACAGTGGCCCTTAATTCATCCTGTTCATTGCCCAAGCTGCGAGCATTTGCACTGAGGCCCTTCAGCTGGGCTGGATGGATCACCCTCTTGTGCGAATCCCCTTTGACTCCTATGGGGTGTCCCAGCGCATCGTCACTGGCTTTCCTCAGGGTGACAAGTTGAGAGCCCTTACTAGGATTCCATTCCTCAGCCCCTGATGTTCTGCCCCACTGTTCATCACAAGCAACTGAAAATGTAAGATTACTGACCCCCTCTCCCTTCAAATCTAGTCATAATTTGAAATTTGCAATTTTTATCATGGATATTTACATTAAAGACTGATAACAGAATGAAAACAAACAATGTGACATAAATGCCTAATGAAGACTAAGAAACTCAGTTCAAATATTTGCAACTCTTTCCTGTCATTTGATTTACAACCCACAACTTATTCTCCCAGAGGTAATAAGCTGCATAATTCTTTCTGACACAGCAGATGTTTTTGAATCAGATCATTACTGCACATTAACAGCCAAGGCAAATGGTGGAATTTATAAAGCCTTCAGGTATGAATTTAAGCAATTAGCATTGTATTAGCAGCCTACAAATGTGATTTGAAAAGAATCCCCGAAGATATTCTCTTCTATCAAAATCCATTTCTTTCCTCTTTCTTTCTGCTGTCTGTAGTAACTTAACCAAAAAGAATAAGATTGAATAGCTTGGTCCCAAAAGGGTGTTAGGTGGTCTTTTTGTATAATAAAGCAAAATGAGAGCACATTTGCAACACTTACATAATCTTCAGAAATGGGAACTCTCATCATTGTGATGGTGACAGCTTATGTTTGAAGTACTTCCAGGACAATTTCTTTTTATCCTTTGTATTCTCAGCTAATCACAGAGAAAAAATCCTGGCTATTTATTTTAAAATCCTGCAATAATACTGTAACACTGTAACAATAAACATAGGTGTTAGAAAGATTTGGAAAATATTTTTTTTATTCCATAAAAAATGCTGAGTTATTGGTGGGGAAAAAAAAAGAAAGTTAATATATTTTTCTCCAAAACTGATAATACTTTAGCTACAAACTACTTCTGTAACACCTTCGGCACCCTTTCTCCTGACAGGCCCTTGTGGCATCTACTACTGCTCAGTATCATCTGCCATTTTGGTTAAGAAAGTAATAGTGTAATACCAGTAACAGTGAAGTTTTACTCCTAGAGAAGGGTGACACTCAGGCATAACTAACATCCATTACCCAGCTGTCTACATAGTTGCATGAAGTTTTAGCTCTGCGATTTTTTTTTTTTTTAATTCCCTTTAAGGAAAATTAAATTTATTTACAAAAATGTAAAGCAGTAAGAAAAAACCAAAACAAAACCACATTCCCACTCCACCCCAAACTTCCCAGCCCTAATAATTTTTGAACCTCCGTGTGTGGCAGAGGGAAAACCTGTGTCACCATGGTCTTTTCCACAGGATGCAGGGGAATGGCCACTCCTGTGCCAGCAGTACATCCTTCACCTCCTCCTGCTTTGACCTTGGTGTCTACAGGGCTTTTCTCTCACGTATTCTCACTCCTCTCTCATGGCTACTGTGCAGCACTTTCTTACCCTGTCTTAATTAGGTTATCACAGAGGTTTTATCACAGTTTTAACATTTACTATGAATAGATTGAAATATTCCACACAGCTTTCACAGAATGGTAGGGGTTAGAAGGGACCTCTGGAGATCATATAGTCCAACCCCCTGCCAAGGCAGGTCCACCTAGCGAAGGTCACACAGGAACACGTCCAGTTGGGTTTTGAACGTCTCCAGAGACAGATACTCCACCACCTCTCTGTGCAGCCTGTTCCTGTTCTCTGTCACCCTCAAAGTAAAGAAATTCCTCTTCATGTTTAGATGGAACTTCCTTTGTTAAAGTCTGTGTCCATTACTCCTTATCCTGTCACTGGGCACCACTGTAAAAAGACTGGTCCCATCCTCCTGACACACACCCTTTAAGTATTTATAAGCACTGATAAGATCCCCCCTCAGTCTTCTCTAATTCAGACTAAAAAGACACAACTCCCTCAGCCTTTCCTCGTAAGAAAGACATTACAGTCCCCTAATCATCTTTGTAGCCCTTTGCTGTACCCTCTGCAGCAGTTCCCTGCCCTTCTTGAACTGGGGAGCCCAGAACTGGACACAGTACTCCAGATGTGGCCTCATCAGGGCACAGTTTACCTCCCTCGACCCACTTGCCACATTCTTCTTGATGCACCCCAGGATGCCATTGGCCTTCTTGGACAATGGACACATTGCTGGTTCATGGTCATGTAGTTGTCTACCAGGACTCCCAGGTCTTTTTCCACAGTAGGTCAGCCCTTAGTCTGTACTGATACATGGGGTTATTCTTCCCTGAGTGCAGTACCTTACACTTGCCCCTGTTGAATTTCATAAAGTTTTTCTCAGCCCAACTCTCCAGCCTGTTCAGATCTTGCTGAATGGCAGCACAGCCTTCTGGTGTGTCAGACACTCCTCAATTTTGTGTCATCAGCAAACTTTCTGATGGTACGCTCTATCCCTTCTTCCGGGTCATTGGTGAATATATTGAACAGGACTGGACCCAGTACTAACCCCAGGGGAACAACACTTGTTATGGACTTCCAGCTAGACTCTGTGCTATTAATCACAACTCTCTGAGCTATATCTTCCAGTTTTCAATCCACCCCACTGTCCATTCATCTAACCCACACTTATGGTGTGATAAGCTTGCTGAAGTCAAGGAAGACAACATTCACAGCTCTCCCCTCATCCATCCATGCAGTCACTCCCTCATAGAAGGCTATCAGATTAGTTAGACATGTCAAACTAGCTTTGGAATCTCTCTATTAAAAAAAAAAAAAAGAAAAATATTTAATATACTTTTCAGTAAGAAATGGGGACATATTAATCATTTTGTCATTGCTTGAAACACCTGTTGACAGTAAATAGAATACATGAAATAAATGTTCACTCAGGTAACTGCCCATTTTTATTCTTCTGCTATTTCTCTTCTTTATTTGTATCACTAAAGTCAGTTGTATAGCAGTATTATATTTGTTTGTCAATTTCTGTGTTCCTGCTGCTTAATCTTCATCTGTAATGATGAAATCTCCCTTTGTAGCAAGAAAACACATTGTGAGAAATGTAAGGCTATGGCTTACAGGAAAGGACGAAAGACTATTTCTAAGAAAGAGCTGCTTTCATCACAAATAAAAAAAAAAAAAAAAAGGCTTTAGTAACATAGTTGAAGGACAAGAATCTCTAGAGTGTATTCAGATAAAGTTCAAAATCTGCAAAAAGTTGAAACCTGATGACTTCACTTGATCTAATCTGGGTATACCTCACAATGCTGGAGATGGATACAGGGTTCACTATTTGTATTAAGCAAAAAGCTCTCTTCACTTTCTACATGATGATTTTGCACTAAAAGCAAAGAATCTTCTTGCTGTGTCTTAGAAAAGGAACAGACTTTCCAACATTTTGATTCTATTTCCTTTTCTGTATGTTTAATAATTTGCGCCATAACATTTTCAATCTGTATCCCGTGTTCAGCCACGACTTCCAGTGCCTCTGGGACTGACCTTCTTATCCCTCCATTTAGTTCTTCTACAGACCTTTAAAGACCAAAAGAGGGACAAATCTGTGGAGCACTGCAGGGTCAGAGGGCAGTACTCCAGAGGTCAGCAATGACTCTGGCTTTGGGCTATGTCCACAATTTGGCATCCCTGAAAACCCAAAGGAATGTTTTAGCAGTAATATGAACATGAATTTAAAGATAGAGAGATCAACTCCTTGACATAGTCTTTGTAGACTGAGGTGAAAGGGAAATTTCTGTGTCAAAAGAGACAAGAGTTTCTGTAAAACCATAGCAATAACTGCAAAATTGTTTTCTTACTGCTCAGAAGCCTACACAGAAGTCTGTTCACACACCTGCTCTGTAATCCATCTTTGAGCAGGGACAAGACCAGTCTGTATTTAAGTTCCTTTATCACTGCTCTGAGGAAATCCCCCTGTTTATGACATGAAAGCTGTTTCTGTTTGAAAGCATCACATTGCAGGTTTGAGAATATTGGAAGGGAAGAAAAAGGACAAAAGTAAACCTTAATAGGGCTTGTTAAATCCCTTTAATGTACAGAGGTAGCAGTTCTAGATAACTCATCATCCAATATTCATAATACATAAACTGCTCTGTTTAAAACACTATTTTGGCTGAACATACCATAGAATTGCAGGTGCTGGTTCATACCAGTACTAATGTCTTTCTCCACAACTCTTTCTGGTTTTAACATGTATAGACTCTGTGTTCCTCAGGTAGGACTGGTCTTTGAGTATAAAATGTACAGATGAGCCCTAGTTACAATTTCATTGTGGTTCCTTATGAGCACATCTTTGTTCCCGATCTGGCAGCTTCTCTCGGCAAAGACAAGGATGACAGTGTTCACAAGAATTTGCATGGCAAAGAGAAGCTTATGGGACACAGACTTTACTCTTCTGTTAGAAGTACAACCAGCCTCTTAAAGTATACCATCAACTTGGTAAGCATTTCTTGCCCACTAAAATAGACTGTGAAAAGAAGCATTTTTAAAGGAAATAAAAACAGCAGTATGCATTCACCCCTCTGGTTGAGCAGCCCAGCTATCCAAGTGTCACACTGGAATCATAGAGTGAGATTTTGAAGGTATTTAGAAAATTGTGTAGATTTTTGGCATCCGAATCATATAATTTCTCTGTCTGCTAGTTTTTTATAAGAAGGTAAAAGAACTAACACTCCAGCTGCTACTAGGGGTTCATTGCTCTTACACTCTTCCATTGTTCACAAGAGCAGTATTAAAGATATCAGAGGGCATTCTCCTGCCTATTCCCATTAATATCCATTATGAACCATTCTCCTATGAGTTTGCCTAATGCTTTTTGAACCTCTGTTGATATCACTCAGTCTTTTTTTCCCAGCTGAACTAATTTTGAAAGTTCACTCTTTACTATGGAAAACCCCTGCTTTCTTTTAGCTGTCTTAAATAAATTTTGTAATCGTTGTATTGCTTACTCCTTAAATCTTGTATTATGGGTTTAGGTGAGTAATGGGTCTGCATTCACCTCATCCATCACTTACAGCACTTTGCAAACCTTAAACACATTTCCACTGAGACAGTTTTCATATATCACCTGACTTATTAACAACATCAAAGAAAAATCAAGGCAGGAAAAGAACAGCTCAATTACTGTATAAAAATAGCTTATATATTCTTCCTATATATACATTAAAAATTTTCTATAACACTTTTATATACAAGTTAAGCCAACAGTTAATAAAATACACAAAGTCCAGTAATTTAGTCCTTAAATTTGTCAGAGATTTTATTTAACAGAGTTCTGACTGCAAGCATTGATATTTATGTCACCCTTAAAGTAATATATCTATGACTATGAAACTTAATGTTAGCTGTGATTAATTATTTTCAGGTGCTTGTCACTAATAATTTAGATGGTTACCACTGCACCGGATATGTCTAATAAATGAATGATCCTGCTTGCTTAAAAAGTTAATGAGTTGTGCATATAAATATCATAAAAAACACAAAACCAATTGCGTTGTGTATGCTACTGCTAAAGTTCGTTTTTCCATCTCCTTGTAAAAAAGCTGTATTAAGAATTTTTTTTTTATATATCCACCAGCAGAAATGGTTTTAAGATTGCTCAGAGCTTCTACTGGCCATAACAGTGAATTTAACCTACAAAAGCACACCTCATTAGTATAGTAAGGGAGAAGTGTGCATTTGTATAGGTATGCACATATGTTTAGTAAAATATGAATCTTACATAAATAAAATTAACTTGAAACTTAATCAGATTACCCAAAACACTGAGGTCTCCCCAAAGAGCTGTATCACACTGTGGCATAAGTTTCTTAAGTATTCTCCCCTCACTGCTGGTACACATCTTCTCATGCATATCTCGGTGATCAAGAGTTAAGCTGCCTTGATCTGTATGTAATACATTGAGAAAGATTGACTTTTGTTCAGCATTTTTCTCTGTTAATCACATCAGAAAAGAACTAGGAGATTCTTAGGTGGGCAGAAAATAAAATTAGTTTTGCAGGTTTTATGTCTGAGGGCTGATACTCTATGTTTTCATAAGATAACTTCTCACAGGGTAATCCTGCGTACAAAGGCTTTATAGGATCTCTGTGTAAGACAAATCAAATGGAAAGCTTTTTTTTAAGAAAAATTATTCCCTAACTTAACCTTGAGTTTAGAGAATCAGATAAAATTGTTGTTCTGAAGAGTATTTTGAGAAATTGAATGAGAAAGTGATAACTTCCTTTTCAATTCCAGGACCATCAGATATTTCTGTATGTACACAGTATACATTTGATTATTAGAATTAAAATATCTCTATGCAATATGCAAAGATTAATAAGGAATCTATTAAAAAAAACCTACCTAATAATTTCACAAACTTTCTTTCTTTACTTTTTCCCCTCCTATTTTTCAGGCTCAGTCTTTTTCTTGATTAGCACTTAGGATCATTTCTTGCTGACTTTCCATTGTTCAAGTGTTTTTAAAGATTTTTGTCCCAGCTGTCTCCCTCAACCACATTTTTAATATTGTCACTATAGTATGATTTTGTCCATGTTCACCCTGCCACAAATATCTGTCTCTGTAACTCCAGCTACCTTATAGCTTTGGAGGCTATGGTCTTGCCAGAAAAAATATGGTCTTAAATGGTGTGTAGGACTAGGTCCTTGAACCTATATATTAAAGGTTGGTTTATATGTAAGAGATGGATATGCATAATTCTTCAGAGAAGAAAATAAATTTTATTAAATATTCTTGTAGAAGTACTCCATGTCCTTAACTGCATCCCAAAAATAATATTGATGTTACTTACCTCTTTTAGATATTTGACTATTACATACTACTATCTGCCCCTATGAACTTGTGGACTTTGGTACTTTATCCCTAATAACTCTAACTCACTATATTACAAAGGATAAGACACACAGTTTTAATATTCCTACTGATCAAATAGAGGCTAAGGAAACTCATAATGACTGTTAACCTTTTCCTTTTTAACTCAGCAGATTTTCTATTCTGCGTATCTGACAAGCAACACAAATTTCATTGGGAAGGTCTGAACACTTCTTAAAACAGCAAGTCACTTTTCAGGTGCTTTTACTGCAAGGAAAGTACAGTACTTTTCTGGAAAATTCAAGCTAATCTTTTATAATCTGTTTCATAACATCTATAGAACATTTCCTTTCATTGAACTTTTATTTTTATACAGAGGTAGAAGTAACCATCTCTTATTTCCTTTCTTTGATAATATTATTCTTTGTTTTCTTGGTTCTTTTCTTTGCTGCTCTGCCACTAAAGGCATATGTCTAAGAAACTTTTCTATAAGAAGAACTGCAGTGAAAAAAGCAGCTGTCAGGAAAAGGAAAAAAATCCAAAGCCTCAAAAACATTGAGCTTCCCCCCCACCCCCCCAAGCAGAAGCTTGCCCTGCTTTGCAACATATCTCATACTATCTGGCAGGAATCTTTCTGCTATGATGTAGCTAATCCCACTCAAACTGTAACAGAGCACTAAGAGAAAAGTTGTGCAAGGATTTTACTGTGAGTACATAAATCACAAGCTATCTGCTTTAAGCTTCAGGCACTTTAGTTTAATTACTCCATTGCAGTTTATTTGAAAACTTTTGCTCTTTGTTCAGGCTGAAAGACTGACATATATGGACACAGTTAAACATCTGTCTTCAGTCATAACAACAGCAATCACTATAGGATTTGGAGCACCTCGCTTTCAAACATCCATTGTGTGATGGTTAAATACCATTCAGTTTGTAGCAGCAGTATAATTTATTGGTTGTAATCTAGGCAATTGGCTCTGTTTTATACTTTCTAAAAATCTGATTTGTTGTGGGTATCACAGAACAGCTGATCTAGTACAGTATTCTGTCACAAATCATTAATCAGTAACATGCACTAAATATGGTTCGAAATTAGTTATTATAATAGTAGCATAACACTATTGACATGTTATTTTATACAGAATGAAAGTAGAAGGTTGAAAGAGTGAAAGTAAAGTTGCCAGGGTAAAATAGACACAGAACATTTTGACTTAATGATAACTGCTCTGTTTACTGACTGCTTCCATGTGCAAATCAAAAAGAGGTCCCACTGTGCACTGCATAATGACGCAGTTGAGAGAAGACCCCTGCCAACACCAAGTCCCATGTGTCACAGAAGTCCTATGTCTTAAACCATCAAAGTATTATTGTTTTTATTACCCTAATTTCTTGAGATAGCAAATATGGAAAAAAGATTAAGAGCCTACTCGATCACCCTTTAGGAAACCTAATGCAAGCTATTCTGTATCATAAGACATCCAGCTTTATAATTAGTGGCCTGAGTGGCTGTCATTCATCTTTTGCAGGGAAAGAGCATGTTTGGAACAAAATTGCTCCAATACAAGAATCCAGATTTCCCAAATTCCAATCCAAAGACATTGGGAATAATCAGTATGTTTTGCTGATCTTTTCCCTTAGTCAGCAAAAGTAAGAGGGAAAGTTTTATTTACTTCAGAATTGCATAGCTAATTGCACCTAAGACTACAGTAGTCTACCACTATTTGCTAGTGCTCAGCACAGTGTTGGGAGTGTTCCCTCAGATGTAATTACAAGTTTTCATCTTACCTTGCCAGAGGACCATTACTCCTCTTTACATTCCAGATATATCTCCAAACTTTGCAACATATTTTGACATTCATGAACTTTTCATGCATATATTGATCTAAATTCCAGTCTCTCTTTTTTTTTTTTTCCCTTTTGTTTTCCTCACTAGGAGATTAGAACTATGTAATACTTACAAATATTGAGTCATGGACAGATAGAGAGATTAATACCCATAGACTTTGTAAAAAGAGAAGCTTGTTTCCATCGATGGAAACAAAAACATATTTAATTGCGTCGTTGCTCACAGCAAGGGTAAGATTTACCCTTGTGTTCCCTGAATTACGTTAAGTAATTACCTCTTGTACTTCCACCTCATACAAGTGAGAATTCCAGCTTTCCTATGCTACTAGATTTTTCCTAATTGCCTGCACTTTCCT
Source organism: Todiramphus chloris collaris (assembly GCA_025345505.1). Classification (NCBI taxonomy): domain Eukaryota; kingdom Metazoa; phylum Chordata; class Aves; order Coraciiformes; family Alcedinidae; genus Todiramphus; species Todiramphus chloris. The sequence continues at coordinate 13,318,148 of JANVCC010000020.1, read as the reverse complement.
CTAAATTTTAGATTGAGTCAAAATATGTCTAACTCCACAACTCTTCCTAATTTAGAAGTTGCATGACTTTTGGAAATACCTGAGGCAGGTCCAGCTACAGGCTTCACAGGTGGTTCACATCAAAAAAGTACAACATGTGTAGGAAATAAATAAATGATTTTCTAGAATATCAAGGTAAAATATAAAACTTACAGAAATTCCTGTTACCCAAAATTCTCCCCATGACTCTCATAGGCAGCTGACCCAGCTACTGGTCCTAATTTTTTTTCAATAACCACCTAATAAAGACTGAATAAAATTCACATGAATCTCACAGGTTAAGGTTATATAAGCCCTTTCTAGAAAGTGTTACTTCAATGCATATGAATACTGGGGTAGGTAATTTATATAGATATTAAATATTTCATATCTTCTGTTCAGGATATAGTAAATGATTGAACACTGATTGCAATTATTTATATCTTAACCACACAGAAGGATTTTTTGCAAATAAACCATTCTATGAAGAAAACACATGAAAATAAAGATCTCTGTAGTAAATGGGATTGTTTAGTCTGAGGAACAAATGTTCATCACAGTAGCCAACTTACATGCACTGTTACTTGTTTTAGGCCCATTTGTGAGTGGTAAACCATTTTAGTCAATGTATGTTGAATCCTTTCTCTTACTGCCAGGGATTTCTACTTCTTCCACTGTATTACTAGGTTACTGCTGTTTTTGAGATGCCTGTTAACAGATGAAGCTTCTTGACAGTGTTGTGTGGACCTCAAAACCAGCAAAAGTCCTGTTCTTTTCTCCTCAGGGGCTTAGAGGAACCTCAGAAACCAGCGGCTGAACCTCCAGTGCCCAGCTTCAGCAAACCTGAACCATCTGAGACCAGAGAATGTGACAGAGATGGAAAAGGAGGCACCGAACTTTAATGCCAACCCTCCCCAAGCAGCTTGAACAACCTCTTGCCTAGGGCACTACAACCCATAAGTTCCCTACCCAGTACAACCCAGGACAATAGTCACTGCACCCCTTGCCCTATTGCCCCTGCAAAAACACAGCAACCCTAGATTCCAGATAAGAACAAATGTCTCAGTGCCTCTTTGCTCCCATGGTAATTTAATTCTCTCACATCTGTGGCAGTTTATCGTTGAAAGATCAATTAGTTTTCCACCTACTTGCTTGCAGCTGGGGTTTACCCTCCCCATCAGCTAATGTGAGTTTCTGTGAAAACAGTTTACTGGGCTCAGTGCCACCCTAGCAGCCCACCCACATCAAGAGTGGGTCCCCCTGTGGTCTCTGTTTATGACTAGCCTTCAGGAGAATCCCCATACCCTATCCTCAGCACAGCCTTTCTTGAATAGTTCCTCTCTTCTGGGATTGATGCTATTTCTTCCTGCTAGGTGGAGGTTATAACTACAGGTAAACATGATGGGATGTTATTTACAGAGTAAAACTACATTTATATTGTAATGTAAGTAAATTCCAAACTGTCAAAACTTACTCAGAAAAGTCCTATTACCCTTTTTTAGGTGGCTGAAATGAATTTTACCCTCTGGGAAACGTTCCAGTGGAAAGGAATGTCAGTTTTTCTTGTATTATACTTTAGAAAACAATTTTGCAATGGTGAAAAGATACTGAAATAATCACACTTGCATGACTAACTTCAAAATAAAAAAAATAAAATCTTGAAGTGTGAACTCAATTTAAAATACGGAACTGGAGAAAATACAATGCTTACTATGCTTATGACTTTTTTGATATAGGAACATATAAATAATAAATAGTGGTCTCAAAATAGGTGTCTAAGAAAGTTCATTTATTCACATTTCAAATAGATAGATTAAGATACTATATTGAAATAAAAAGAATCAAAAAGGTGAGTTTCAAATTTAAAGCAGACTTCTATCCAACAAAGTTGATCTACATACTTGATATAATTCTTCACAGATCATCATAAAAACACAACAGCTCACATTTAGACAAGTAAGTATCAACATGTTAATTTGACAGAGCCCACTCAGGCTGGCTATAATTACTGCAAATGACTGTTAAAAAGTACTATTTTTAATTGTTAAAAGAGTGAGCAGGAATCATCCAGTAGGCCCACTTGCCTTCCTAATTTTTTTATGCCTTCTATTATTTATGGTATGTTCACGCAATAATCAGGTACACCCAAGTTCAATAGAGTTTCATTTGTCTAAATGCAAGCAACTTATCATCAGGGCTTACATGAGTAAGATAAATGTGTATTTTTTATATTATTCTCTTTATTTTTCAGGTCTGTAGGTAAAAGTAGCACTGAAACATTTTAAGTGTTACACTTCAGATTTTGTTTCAAAATAGTATAGATGACTGTACTAAAATGTATAAGTCACTATTCAAACCAGGTGCTAAAATCAAAGTGCAAGTGTTGTATCAGTTAAACTACTCAAATGCAATAGAATTTAAGGAGAATTAAAGATTGTTACTCTGAGGCTGGTGTTCAGCAGTCATAGAAGCTAGATGACACTGATTTCTTTATAATAAAGCCTCAGTGAAGAATGACAGTTGAGAGACAATTATTTTAAGAATATCCTCTCTTTGTTGATACATTTTTAATTATTATAAAGTTGAAGCAGAATAGAAAAAGGGACACAAAGATGGCGATATAATTTCAGAACTTAATGTAACCAAAGAGAAAAGAAATAGAAATAAAATTGTTGACAGACTGCCTTAGTATTTCAATAATATTGTGACAATTACAATTTGAAAAGTATATGATTGTTGAGGAGAATTTGAGAAAGTTATCAGAAAGAAGGGAATGAATTCTAGCAGTGTTTCACACTTGCTTTTCCTAGCTGACTACAAAAATACATGGACATACAGACCTCAAACAGATCCTTTGTCAAGAGGAAGGATGGATATCTATATATAAAATGGTTTCCAGTGTCTTTATTATCTAAGTAGCTCAATATTAAATATTATTTTTGCAGTTGTCTTGGATATCAAGACCTGGCATCCTTTTTTATAAAACTACTGACTTTATAATGTGGCCAAGATTCCCCAACAGCTGGCCAGGTTGCATGCTTTGCTCAGTGTACAGCCCTGGCAGACAGCTGGAGCTGTGGAGGTGGTCCTTCTGTCCCTTGCTGGGCAGTGGTCCTGGCCCAGAGGGGTTGCCTCTGCCTCAGACAGAAATGAAAGCAGCTTACCTTTCTGACACCAGGGTAGTGCTTCATATTGAGCTTCAGTGACTACTGGGAGAAAAAAAAGAATAATTTGCCTTGGCTCATTTAACACCTTGACAGACATCAGGTGCATTTTTAAAGAAATAATCTCATGTGCAAGTACCAAGGATGAAATTCTACCCTGCTTGCCTGCAGTAATGCCTTACTTCAGACTCCTGCATCATGCTGCAGGACATTCTGTGCCTGTTTTGATCCATTCTTTTCAACTATGAATAAGTAATTGATATTTTGTATGAAGCCATAAGTTTGCAAAATATACATACATATATATGCCAAATACACTCTATTTTTATACCTAAACAACAGCATTTCTTATTCTCTAACACAGTTTGTGTAAAACCTTAATAACATCTGATTCATTTTTCTTTACTTAAAAATGAGTAAACAGCAATAATTCTAAACACAGAAAAACATATCCACAACACAAAAGACTAAGTGTGTGGTTGAGTATCATCCCAGACAGTGCTTTTATAGAGCGCAGACCTCCACTCCAGGAATGCTGGGAAGCGTAGACAATATAGCATCAGGGAATTTCTTCTTCTATTCTAAGTATGTGAAAAAGATAGAGGTTTTGACTGTCTCCCATCCTGCAGTCTATGGCTAAATGATGTGTTAATCAGAAGCCAGGCTGTGTGGTAAGGATCCTATAGTGTATTTTTGCCATCAGATCCCACTTGCTTTCATTGTGGTTTTTTTTACACAGTTTGATTAGTGGATGGAGAAGAGAGGGGAATACAGAATCCAGCTTTCTTGCTTTCTAGTGCAAAGAAGTCACTTGTTCTCCTTTTATCCCTCTTCCCTTATTATATCAACCTCAATTCTCATATCACATTGAATTGTACCTTGTTCTGCAACTGTTCCCACCAATCAATTAAATAATTTTAGATAAAGATTAAAATTAAGGGGGAAAATGACAAAGAACTGCAGCTGATCCATGTTAATTTTGTCACTTAATATGGGTAGAAGGTGCTCTGGTATTTTATTAATGAGTGGGGTACAAGAATCACGTGCAGAAGAGCTGCATTTTCAAGGTGTGCAGGCTGATGGTTTTCAAGATTTTATTCCTCTGATAAGTGAGTAATGAAACAAATAAATGTCCTCAAATAACCTCCCAGGCCTCTGTATATAATAGTATGAATTATGAAGACTTCTTACAGAAAGCAAGGAATTTAAGTACTATAATTATGAATTTTCTTCTTACTACATTTCCTTAAACTGATTTATCTTGGAATCACAGAAGCAATATTCATAAACCCACACCCTTCCAAAAATCGATATCCGGGGCCATCTTTTAGAAGGGAAAATGGAGAATATTCCCAGAGAAGCTGCCAGCTATCATTGAAACCACCCACATGCTGTCAGCATGCTACAGTAATTTTGTCTTCAAACTAATTAACACCTTAGTCAAGATGTTTTCACTTTCATCTCTTCACTTACCTGACATTTTTTACACAGTTTAAGTTGGAAGATGAAAGAAATTCTGCACTGAAATACTTTATGTGCAAGATGATCACCATGTGGAACAGGATCATTCTCTGTAAGAAAGTCACAAAATTCTTCCCACAGCTGAATTTACTGAGGAAGCAAAGACTATCACATAACTTTGAATGTTGCTGAGTCTCTCTACCTCTTTTACTTCAGAGTTACCTTCTTGCGGTGTTTTCAGATAGAAGTGTTCACCCCTAAAAGGTTATGGCAAATATCGATTCAACAGAGAGAATGTGAGGCTGAATTTTATCTTTGTTTAAAATAGAACAAAGTCACTGCAGACAGCTCATTCTACCATTGTCCCTTTTCTGACAAATACTATTCATAAAGGATTCTTTGACTACTATTTAGTATGATATCTCTGGGGTAAAACATTGCAAGTGTCCATTGCTTGGTGCTCCCTCACTGCCTCTGAATGGATTTTCCAGAGAGAATTCACCACCTCCTCTTGGCTCTTTTCAGACCAGAGGACTAAAACTTACAGAGAGATCATCTGGAAATTCAGTTATAGAGAATAACAACAGATAACAGATGTAACATTTTCCTTGGTCATTTATTTTATAATATATGGTATATGAGAGTTGTCATGCCTGGATAACATAGAAAGTCTGTTAATCTTGTACTTATCCACGGTTTTACAGTTCTTAAAAATGCTGTCATTTAAACATTGTTTGAATAATAGCACTGCAGGGGGAGAAAGAAATTATTTCCGTTTCTTGTTTGCTTATAGAGCAAGCAACAGTTGCTGCATTCTGCTGTGGATAGATAGAAGGGAGAAAAAGCAGATAAACTTCTCACTGTATCAGCCAGTTCTGTATGTCAAAAAGTCTCAATAGAAAAACCAGAGCATAAGGTGGATAGAGATAAGAGTAAGAAAACCAGAAACATGACACCTCTCACATCTTCGCAGCTGTTCAGGCAGTTTCCTTCACTGCAAGTTCTCCCCAGTCTGTGCACTGTCTGAACTGGGAAGACTGCAGCTACTCTCACCATCCTAGGGAAGAGAAAACCAAGTGTATTTACCCAACAGAGCAAGTGCTTCACAAGCTTTGGGGGAGTATTGCTTTAGACTGTATTCCCAATCTGCTCAACAGTGATATGCACTCCAGCACTGCAGCTTTCAAATACTAATGAACTGATCTTCACAAACCCTTTGCAAGGCAGGGAATCATCACCTCCCTTTTACAGAGAGAGAACTGAGGCACAGCAAGATGTGAGTGATTTGCCTAGAGGAAATCTGTAGCAGAGCCAGAAACTGAATCCAGACCTTTCAAATTGCAGAGCACCATCCTCAGAGCATACAGTCCCAGTCTGATTTGCTGGGAAATTTCTCAGGCATTGTGCCTCTGGTAATTTTGCAGTGCTCCTGCTGTAGCTCACTGACTCAAAGGTTTGACTGAATTCTGCATTGTTGTAGTCATTTCACTCAGAGAAAATTTTGTTTTCATGATTTTTGCATTACTAATATAATGAACTAAAATTCCTTCTCCAAAAATATAGCATTGCAGTCAGACTTCTTTTTAAACTACATGTTACTCAGCAAACCATCACTAGGTGCTGTTGAGCAATACAGCTTATTTCCAGAGCTGTTTGTCACTGAGGCTATATGAATAATACTTACATGTGTATTGTAAGTTGGGTGACATTTCTAGATGTTATGGAAAATTTTGCTTTTAAAATTTCTTAATCTACTCAATGACTTTAATATTCCATGTAACTACACTGATAAACTATACTCATAAACTATACTAAACTTCAAACTAGCTATTCTGTTCATTCTCACTACAAGAAAGGCACCAATCATATTTATACACACAAGCCTAAAGATTCTGTAACAAAGGAGAAAAAGATTAAAAAAGTATTTGAAGGAATTGTATAAGGATGACCAAACTCATGACTAATTATTTTTATGTTAGTGTGCATTTGTAATAACTCATAGTTGAAGGAGTTAACATAAAAAGACACATTAAAAAACAAGCACTCTGCCCTATGTTTCAGGAAATAATTTTATTCCTAAAAGAGGATAAAATGAGCAGTTACTAAAAAAACTCTTAAAGTTTTAAAGATAAAGAAGAGGATGAAATCTCTGAAAACATGTCAGAAGGATTCATCAGGGCAGTGCTTAGGACTGCAAAAGAGAAAAAATTTGGTCCTAAGGTTTATCCATCAGAAAAAGTTCTTTAAAAACTGGTTGTAATAGGGTGAAACAGTGGAAGCTCAAGTTTAGTGGGCAGAGACATATGGAGTGTCAATGGGTCCCAAAATAATATGGATAACATGAAATGAAAAGGAATGCAAATAACATAGCAGCTCTTCTAGATCCTGCCTTAACTAATTGAGGATGCTTCAGTGCAGTGGTATTGGACTGAAAATTGGCAAACTCAGGTTAAATTACCCCATGGCTTTATGTGAAAATATTTTACTGACTTCACGAAACAGAAGATTTACTCTTTGCATTTTTAGAAATGGTACTTCATCAGAGCACTCAGTGTAAGTGAGGATGTCCGCTTCTGCCCTCCCTGCCTTGGGAAGGGTTTTGACCGGCATCCCTGAGCCTGCAGTGATTCTGAACTGGGGAGAGGAATGCTGTCAAACTTTCTGAACTGCCTTCACATAAAAAAAGTATTAAACATTATGTATAATGCAATACATAAAAATCTATAAGTACTTGTGCCTGAATATGTATATTTTTATGTGTTCATAAATGTAAGTTAAGGTTTTTTCTCTAATATCCATATACAGGTATATTGTCTGCACATAGATGTACATGCATGTACATTGACATATAAAAATGTTTATGTGCACATACTTATAAACACATCATCTAAAAATATTTGCTGAATCACAAGCCAAAATTATATTCACTGTGGTCCTATTCATCAGACTGAAATTTCTCCTTTTACACTATAGACACCCTGTGGTCTATTCAAAGCTGAGCAGTTTCAACAGAAAAGACCACAGGGGTTGTTTTAGGACAGTCTGTAAGATATTTAACTCACTAACAGAACATCTTGGTACTTGAGTTTCCTAGAAATAATGTGACTGCTTAAACTATTAGATCAAGGAGAACCATAACTGCTGCTTTCTTTAGAAGGCTGGCAAATCAAGACCCATTTTCTTTGCTTTCACTTTTTGTCACTTTTAACAAAATATTCTTTTTCAAGTTAAATAGAACACTTCATATTAAATTAAGTGCCGTATTTCATGGTCTTCCTTCAAAAAGAAGAAATTAGCAAAATACCATTTGTCTGGATTGTTTTTCTTTTTTCTTTTATTTCTTTTTATTTAACAGCTGGTTTGGTTTTACAGTGAAAATGAAAAATTGGTATTTTCACAGGTCCACTGGTAATGGTCAAAAATAGGCCAGTGCCAGTAGTAAGAAGTTAAGTAAAGTCACTCCACTCTTTAAGAAAAATAGGAAAACTAATCATAAATAGTAGTGATCTATTACACTGGACAAGGAAGATGCCTTAAATAAAAAAGAGAGAGCAATAAGTCCAGTACAAGTAGAAGAAACATTGCCTGACATTTGTCTGGGAGGTCAATGAACAGATTGCCTAAATTAATACAAAACAGAACTCAGTGAGTCAGGCCTCAGTAGGACTGCAGATGGGGCATTGCTTGTGGAAGCAGCATAAACCAAAGTTCCCTTGGAAAAAAGTAAAAACTCTGGTGTCCAGGATTGTAAGAAATCATCTCTGTATGGGGTGCTAGGAGAAAGCTACTGCAGGCAAATCTGGGCCACTAAGGTAAGAAGTTTTACTTGAGTTCCTTAATGACCTTCTGAGTGGATATTCTGAACAACATCCCTGAAAAAACTCTCTGCAGCACTGGTGTCCAAAAATGGTTTTCATCACAACTCTGCAATGCTAAACATGACATTTAAACAGAAAAACAGCAAATGTAGCAAAAATGTAGATACGTATTCCCTTCTTCTAAATAAGAAATCCAGGGAGGATATATTATTCTTGAAAACAGCTGCAGCTATGACAGAGCTACCACAAAAAGAAGATATCCTTAAGTTGTACATAAAGATTTCTAACCTTATTTTCATTTAATTAGAAGCTTGTTAGAAAATTTACTGAGAAAGCATTGAGACTTGTCATATAGACTGTAGGAAAAAGAAAGTAATATGGGCACAGTAGACAGCATTGTCAACTTCGACCTTCACATCCCCAACAGAACAAGAGCACTCAGCTCCTAGGTGCTAGTGCCATGCTCAGCACAACAGCTGAGCTACCATCTAATCCTCAAGGTTCACACACTATTTTTCTGCCTGAACATCAACAGACATCATGCAGGAGAAAATGTACTAGATAACCTTTAAAGGTCCTTTGTAACCCAAAACATTCTATGATTCTATGAAAATCATACTGAGAGCCCAGAGCTGCCAGTGATGACTCCTGTACAGAAACTTAAGGCACCAAAGTCCTAAGCAAAGCTGATGAGATTGGGGCAGTGAGCTGCAAACATATTTCTTTTGAGATTCAGGTTGATAACTCTGTATTGTGATAGGACTCCCTTGTTAAGTGTAGTAGGGTATATCTTAGTTTTCCTGCCGCTGTGCATTAAGTATTGCTGTCCCATAGCCTGCAGGTCCCTCGGACTCCTCCATAGGAAAGGGAAGCCAGGCATGCACAGAGAAAGGACTCTGCGTGGTCAGAAAGCAAGCTAAGCAGCACCTACTGACCTTTCATTTAACAGCCATCTTTAGGTGCTTATTTTTTAGTATCTTGGACTTCAATATTCTGAAGTTATGTCCACATTGACATTTGACTTCAGGGCTACACTTTTAAAGCAAACCTCTTGGTCATTCCTTCAGGATACTGTAGGAAAGTACTGTACAGTGACTGTTCCTGGAACACTATTCTTTTATATAATCTTAATAGAAGCGTACAACTGTATGGGTTTTGTCTGAGCTACCGCATTCAGATCTGTGTTATCACAGACATCTTGTCATGTAATGCCATTTACAAAGATCCTTCTCAAAATTCCATTAGAATTTCTGCTTCTCTCCTGTTAGAATTTTTTTCTAGAATTTATTTTGCAATGAAAAATTCCACTTTTTGTGATCAGTACATACTAATTAGGTCCAGTGTTATCCTTTCGTTTTTGTGATTCTTTTGTTCAGCTTGGTCCTCCAGGAATCCAGCAGACACTTTTTTGCCCTCATCTGTACAAGTATATTCATAAACAGTAGTATTGTCCCTGTTAGATTTAGCTTCACTATTATAAACAAACAAGCCTCTACATTTCTATATATGCACTTATATCTTGGTTATATCTGTAGTTACCCTTGCATGACAGGGTCTCCTTTCTAATGATCCATCAGAACCTTTCTTCACACGTACAAGTTTTAAATACTGTTTCTGTGGCAAAGATGAGAACAGCAGCCATACTTGTTCAGATCACTTAATGTGTTATCCTGTCTCCAGCTGTGGCTATCAGTGGCCAACAAAGGAAAAATAGGAAGCACATTATAATAGTTGATCCTTTCTGCAACTTGTCAGCTAAGGTGATTTCTTGAGCATGTCAACTGCTTCCCACTTAGCAATCCTGATTATATCTAATACTATCTGGCCTGTTTGTCTATTAACTAAAATATTAGGTTTATGTTGTCCATATTATATCATTACTTAGAGACATATTTCATTGTTTTTAAATGTGGTGCCTAACATAATTCCAAGCAAAAGTTTTACATCGTTTACATTTAAAACAACTTTTATATAATTTCAAAACAGTCTCATAGATCTGAGAAACAATAATTAAAAATTTAGCCCAAGGTAGCTCAAAGGAATTACATAGCTTTGTTGTGCCTTCACTATTCTCTTCCACCTTACGCGTATAAAAGTGTCTTGATTAAAAAAAAAAAAATTTGCAACATGAAATGTTTCCATAAATAAAAATCTTCCTAAAATTGCAAAGCTTAATTCATATATTTCTTGTATCATATTTATCTCAATGACCGTATCATTAATGTTTTGTGTGTTTTTTGTTCACTTCTCAGTTACAGCCATAGAATGAAGATAGAGACAAGTAGAAAAAGAATTAAATTTTCTTTGCCTAGCAGATTCCTAGCATCAATCTGACAGGCCAAGAATTTCTCTTGCCCAATTTTTTCTCTAATCTATTTTTACACAGTTGTTTAAAATTCTATCTTTCCTTTTATATTGGAGCCTTCCTGCACTATACATCCTTCCAGCATCCAAGGTACTTAAATCTTTTTGCTGTCTACATGAATGAAAAAAGCATAGCAGAAAAAAAAATTAGTTACATCTTCACTCTTGCTTACATTTAAGTCCTGTTGTCATTATATGACTAGTATTGGGGCAGCTGTCATTAGCTAACCACAATGTCTGTATGTGGAGTAAGTTCTGTTTTGATAATCTTAAAATCCTAGCAGCTTTTTTTATGACTCTTGGAAGCTAAAATGGTTGCAGTGTTGAGATCATATGGTGTCTTGAGCAGAAAATTCCTTGTGAACTGGGGCAAACTTTGCTCTATGGACTTTAGAGAAGAAACGTGAATAACTTCAAATATATTTGTACTCTGCTGTACCAAAATACATTCTATTTTTCCACAAACCACAGTCAGTTTGTCCTTGATACTCAGCCAATATCAAGTATAAGTAACATTACTGTATTTTAGGGCACTCATCCTCCTCTGGTTGGAACTATCCCTAGCAATACACCTTCACAGTGAGAGGTTTAGAGGGCTCCTTGTCAGGTAGACAAATCACAGTTCTTAAAAGCCACCAGTGTCACTCTTCTGTGAGACAGTCCTTCCACTTCATAATACATACAACCTTAGTATCATGTTCTGTAAAGCAGATGCTCACAGATGGAGCTTAATTATCCCTGAAACAGTAGTGGGATCTTTCTGTCTTTATGGAGGAATTCCCTTCTCCATACTGTTATTATCACCATATGTGAATAAAAATCCAGTTTGGACAAATCACAGAGAGAGGGAGTAGGTGTGGTTTTCTTGGAGATGTTTGAGAACCTGGGGAGATCAAGAGAACCCATTCTTACATAGCATGGTAATTTTCAAAATCTGAAAGGAAGATGATTACAGTGATATTATCTAAAATCTAAGGATTCCTTTCTTAAAGATCAATATTTAATGTGCAAATTAGATGCTATCAGTGGAAATAGGGAAATATGAATTTTTGATCCAAAATTTTAATACAGGCAAAAGAAGTGTGTGAGGTGTTAGCTGAGTGTTACTTTTACATTAGTTCATGATAAACTAGAATACTTTAGAAATAACAGCAAAATAGGAAACAAGGTGGTTAAAATGTGTCTTTGCTGAAAGAAAAAAACAGTAAGATATTACATTTACCTTTGATATTTAGGATGAAATTGTAAAGACGTTCCTAGAATTCAAAGAGTTCATACAAAATCCAAGGGCTATAATTCTAATTCATTCAAGCACCATTTCTGAGCTACAACTACTAAGTTATGTGCATTTTAAATTAATATTTTGTTTTCTAAACTGTTTGTTGGCACAATGTGTGCAATAGCTGCTACTGACATTACTTGATATGAGATAGCTGAACATGGTAGTAACCTTATCAAAGCATATCTTGATAAAGGAAAAAGGGAAGGAAACTTCAGGAAAACATTGCTGTAAAAGGAATGGTATTTCTAGATTTAATTTTATTTGAAATATTAAAGGAAGAATCCAGTATAATGTACTCCTACGAATACCGCCTGAAGATATCCTAATATTAATACCATCTTGTGATCAGTGGTTCTCCTGTGATTAAAGGTTGCAAAAGCAGGCTACAAATCAAGAAAATGATAAAAAGAAAAGTCAAAATTATCTAGACATTCTGTCCTCCTACTCAGCTTATGCTGTGGCTGATACCATTCAGAAATGAGTAAAAAAATTTCTTACCTTCCAGGAAGGATGACAGAAAGAAAATTACATTATTTGCCAAAGAAAAATATGAATAAATAGCTTGAACCAGCACAATCATTAGTTTAGAATTGACATAAGTGGAGACACCAGATTCCTGAAGTCTCCAATGCCAAACAGCTTATAGGCTGACCACAATTAATTAAATTAGTATTTGAAAGTTACATCCAAATGCCTCAAATTAGCTCTATCTATTACATTTTAGGTTCAAAGATCCCATTTTACTGATGCATATCATACGAAGGGCCTAGAGCACAAGTCCTTTGAGGAGCAGCTGAGGGAGCTGGGATTGTTTGGTCTGGAGAAGGGGAGGCTGAGAGGAGACCTGGTCACTGTCTACAGCTACTTGAAAGGAGGTTGAAGAGAGGAGGGGGACAGCCTCTTCTCCCTGGTGATGTGTGACAGAGGGAATGGATGCAAGCTGTTTAGGCTCTGTATTAGAAAACACTTCTTCACTGAAAGGGTTATCAGATATTGGAATGGTTTTCCCAGGTCAATGGTAGAGTCCCCATCACTGGAGGCATTTAAATGGGCATGTGGACCTGGTGATCAGGGACATGGTTTAGAGGCGAGCTTGCAGTGTTGGTTTGAAAGTTGGACTGGAAGCTCTTTTAAGGTCTGTTCCAACTAAAGACATTCTGTGATTCTGTGATATTTCATGCATTTTTATAAGCCTTGATACTGATTTTTAGTATTGTATACATATATAGGCGTATGACTGTTAAAGCTGCAGCTGTAGGCTTGGTACAAATCTGTGTTTAACTCTGGGTTCAGATAGGAATTTCTGTCATATCAATATTTTAATGAAAATCCAGTATACATAAGGACAAATTTTAAACTGCTTAAAAAATACATTGTGCAGCTGCTATAGGTGATAGACTAACACATGTGCATCATTACTACAGAGAGTAGTCCAGGGTGACTGACATACTAATTATAGCTACAATTTTGGAAAAGCAAATGGACCCTGAGTTTGACTATCTTATCAGCCATTCATATTTTCCTTCAAGAATAGTTTGAACTTAATAACACAGTCTGCAATTGTAAAGTTTCTTGGTTTAACAGATTACTATCTTTTCAGAATTTATAGTTTTTCAGCTACGAAAGATCTGACCTAACTTTTGCAAAATGTCTAGCCCAATGGTCACTTCGAAGTATATGAAAAGATGTATATTATCTGGTAAAAAATCTCAGACACGTTTAAATGACATTGGATACCGTGAACAATACAGAAACAAATGTTCCTGTTATTCTCAGCACATCTTTAAGAACCACTGACAATCTGCTTCATTTACATATGGCATTTCTTTAATGTATTTTTCATTCTCTTGCTTATCTGACAGTAACTTGTGCTTGATTTATGATATTTTGCATATAATAAATGCTGAAAAAATAATTTGTGTAATGCTTCATGCTGAATGCTTCTGTGTCAAAACTATGGGACTATTCATCACATTTTCAACAACATGCTCATTGTGGAAGTCATTCAAAATGACAAAATTGCTTTTTTGTTTTTCTGTCTTGTGATTTTGTCTCCATTGTTTCCTACTATAGACAGCATGGAATGGCTATATTTTACAAGGAAACCAGACAAATATAAATATCTGCCCTGCATGTGTGCATTACATTATCTAACAGAGGAATATTACTAATGTGCAAAACCAGACAGTCGAAAGTTAAGAAAATCAGGATTAAGGATGCATGTTTAATTATAAATGAATTCTCTCCTAACAAAGTCATTAATTACAGTATAACACAATGTTTGAGCCTTGTTTTGCACTGTTGCATGCAAGAGGACAAGTACAAAATCATTAATTAAAAAAGGTAATGAAATAAATTAAAATTAACCAGAAATATAAAATGTAACTAAATTTAGCAATTTACATCCTCACTGAAGTATTTATGCAAGGATTCAGAGTCTGATACCACAAGGTATTTACTGTTTGTAAATCATGTCAAAATGTGAATTTTACTCCCAAATTTTTGTATTTGTCAAGATTATCAAGTCACTGGAAATGCAGTCACAAAGACAGTAAAATAGAGCATCCAACCTGGAAACCACCAGCTCCTACATCACTTTTTCTGTTTTCATACAGATAGGAGGTATAGTTAGAAGATACATTGGAGAAACATGGGAGAATTGGGTACATTTTTATTTCCTTGGTATTAGGTATCAAAATGTCCTGTCATCCTCTGATCTCTACTAAACTCTGGATTTAGTATCCTGAGGTACAGTAAAGGCTAAGATAAATGAGTTTAGTCCTTATGCTTTTCTGAAATGTGTAACAATTAGGATGGTATTAGCCATACGTGATCCCAAAAATCACAAAATACAAATTAACTGTTTTCCCAACAGTTGTCTGAATTGAAGCAAAAGTCTGTGAGCAAGGTTTGTGTTTGCTATTTATAAACTTGAAAACATTAGTAAAGGATATTTTTCCTGTGTTGAGGTCCTGACATACTGGGTCTGTAAAGCAAGTATTTGGCAAGTTATAAATCAAGTAATTAATTTAAAACAAATTGTTATCCAAATGGCATCAAATACAGAGATAGCTTTTAATAAAAAACTGTTGGACTCTATCTGTCAGATATTGGATATGTTAGCTTTTCCCGGACTGAAATTCAGTGTTTTGTCTTTTGTTTGTATTCATATTGGGCTTGTTCCAAGAAGAAACTTGACCACATGAATATGCACGTGCAAAAAAGTCACTTTGAAGTTATTAGTACTGGTTTTGCATGTTTCCATGTTTGCTGCTTTGGCATTATTGAGTTGCAGTCACTTTCACCCAAACTGTTTGACCAATTTTACAGATTTCTGAATGCAAAAGGTTCTGGACACAGATGTTTATTTCTGGTAAACTTCAAGCAAATATTTTAGACAAATGGAAGTGCTCTGAAAAAAACCTTTTCTTAAACATTTATGTTTTCTAATCCATACTTGAATGGTTCATACACCCAATAGCAAAAATAAATGATTGAGCACTGAAATCATTCCAGTGTGGACTGAATTAATTTTAGAGGTGAAAATAAATTAAACAAAACATGAGACAGGTTACTGATAGTAACAGAATACCAGGAAAACACTAAAGAATAGGGAGTACTTAACTTCAGAAGCTGTTCTCTTTTTGGTATCAGGAAAACAAACTAATTATTTATGCAGTCAGAAATATGCAGGACCACAGAAAAGATTTGTCTGTGGAAGTTTTATTAATTACATCAGAGTAATCATAGATTTACCATCTAGTACTTAAAACTGTCTAAAATTATATGTCCTCACTTGGACCTCAATTTATTCACATATATGTTCAGATCCTGCTTGTCAACTTCTAGCATATTGCACATTTCAGTTGTCTCAATTGATGTTTGTGAACTTCAGACACCTCCATTTTGAAATCTTCTTATTAAACACAGTGAAAAGCATTTTCCCCTAATTATATGACTATGCTGGTTCCATCTTGATCCTGTGTCCCTAGAATGAGAGGCCTGAGTATACCCTCTGCAGATACTTTTGCATTTTGATCACTATCCATGTTATGTGGGCAGAAGAAAAAAAGTTAGAAAGAAATTGGAACTGAGCTTCACCAAAATTTATAATCTCTCGATGCTATGTCTAATACTTCTCAATAATAATAATTTATACATAAATATCGATATAAAACCTTAACACCTTAATGTATCAGAGTTTGAAATCCTGCAGTTAGCCTGCCTCCAGCATGAACTCCATCCCTCTTTCAGTCCTGCTGATCCTAGGGCTGCACATCCCTCCTAGCCTGGCAGAGCAACATGCAGTAGCTCCTGCACCTCTGCTGCCTTGGACAGACCCATCTTCCTCAGCCTTCCAGCCTCCCTTTGCAAAACACATCCTCAACATTATCTGGGGTTTTTTGTATCTCCTTAGCTTGGTTGTCTTCCTTTTCTCCACATTTCTTTGTTCTCTTGTCACAGTCCTAAAAATGTCCTAGCTGTTCTCTCACCTTTCAGTTTGCTTCAGAGAGCTAGCTGCTCTCTGATCTACCTTGCACCCTCTTTTTTCTCTCTTTCTTGTCTCACTAAATTCTTCATGTATGGATGCATTGAAAGACACTCCAGCCTCTAAATGTAAAACATCAGAAGACTACACTGTGATAATCTCTCAGAGAATAAAAGGCTACATGCAAGAAACAAGGAAGCCAACTGGCACATATTTAGAAATCTGACACCTATTTCCCTCATTTGTTGATGGGTAAATTTTTCATTCTGAAGGTCTTGCTCCAATGTCTGTTCCATGTGATTCATAGATTTTATAAATTAGAACAGCTTACCTTACCACAGGTTAACCTATTCATGCATCCCTGCATGGCACACCTTCTGGTCTCTACCTCACTACAGGTTACTTTTCACCCTTTTTAATAACCTGTATCAGCACAGCTTCAGTTTTTCTATAGCTTTCATCTCATTTTTGTCTCTCACCTAGAAATCTGCTCCAGTTGTTTCCCCTGGAGACTTTATTTTCCAGTTCCATTTTAGTCATTTTCCAACACAGTTCAAACTTATCAAAAACCCTTTTTTTTTTTTTTTGGTTGAAATTTGTATGAATACCTCTTCACCAAACACAAAACCTCTTCAGCTTTATCCATCTGGAGCTGTCAGATCTCTTAGTACCATCAGAAACACACTTTTTAAAATATTTTTATTCCCTGTTGGTGTCTATGACACTATCTCCTGATTTTCATTCCCTTCTTCTCTCTCCAACTGTTTCTTTGGCACAGCCTTTAGAAATCTTCTTCTGTCTTGTCACTTTCAATGACAGCTTCTAGTTCTCTATCACTTCTATACTTTAGTTCTTGGTAATGTCCAACCACCAAAAAATAAATACAAACCAGACCCCTGTGCTGGCCTCATCAAATTGTGTACTTTCAATAGTTCTTGAATTTGACAATCACCAAAATAAAACAGTTAGGATGTTTGTCTCTGAGAAATAGGTCAGCTGGACTCCCTTTTTGCAGAATGGTAATTTATTTGAACAGCTTAAATTAAACAGTTTAGAAAATCAAACAATTTTTTATCTTGTAGCAACACCTAATGATGACCATCAGCAGAAGGAAGACATGGGGAGACAATCACCTGGACTTACTGAGCAAAATATTTTGAACATCTGAGTGATCTCAAGCTCTATATCACATTAGTAATTCACAGTCATGGTGGACTGTGGCCAATGATAATCTTATTAATTTAAACAGGGGAATATATGAGGTCGCTGTCTTATGTGCCAAACACTGCTTCCATAACAGTGGCAGAAAAAAAATGAAAGGATGTTCCCCACTGATGTGTGATCTTTAACCACCAGCAAGAGTGGGATCACAGTGGTGCAGCAGGATGAATTGCAATGAGGAAGACACACAGGCACATTTGCTTCTGCCTTCCTTTCCAAAAATAAGTGGTGGTGAGGAGGAGGGTGAGTTTCTAGGGGAAGAGGGTTGTTTTAAGCCAATGTAACTATTTGCTTTCCTGTAACTTGAGTCAAATTGTCACCATATCTTCCTTTAACACCCTTTTCCGCTAGCCAGAAATCACCAGCATGACTGCCTGGGTCAGTGCTGAAGACAAGCATAATGATAAAGAAGCCCAGACACATGGTTTCACAGAATTGTTCACAGCCTGCTGTCCACCAAGAGAAGGAAAAAATCTGTACTTAAACACTTCATTTAGCAAGATACTGCACTTTGAGTCTATTCTGTGCTCTTTGACCCAAGACAATGCAGGCAAACCTGTGCCCTGAAACCTGTGCCCTGGATGAGTCACCATGAGCAGCATGCTCTGCTGTCTGCTTTCCCAGTGCAAGCAGATGTACAATGCAATCACCAATAGACTATTAGTACATAAAATAATTAGTTAAGTTGTATATTTTACACAGCTTAAAAATGGTAATGACTTGTACACAATGCTGATTAAACCTAATTTCTTTATGTGTTTACAGTCATTAGTGCTTATTGCTGAGGAATTCATTATTTATCTGTTAAAACAGTTTTGCTCTTGGCACAGAGTAGCACCAGATGAAAGGTTAATTTTTGCATGTTTAAAGTTCAGTGAGGGGAATGTAAGCATGGAAATGTATTTTGCCAGTGAGACAGCAAAACAATAGCAAAAAATATGCTGCATAGCAATGTCCTTTACTCTTATGACTAACAGGAATTCATCACTTCACAGAATGCAATCCACTGTTTGAGTAAATCTTGTTAGATTATGTGATAAAAGCTCATACGCACACCCACAAAGAAGTAAAGAGACACAACTGTTAAAAAGTCCTTGGACACATGTAAAAGATTTTGTTATGGAGCAAGCTCGTCCTTGCCTCCTTGACACAGTTACTCAACTTTGTCTGTGATAATTAAATGTTCACTGCAAAATTCCCTCAGGAGATAATCCCTCAGTTATTCTGCCTTTCTGGTTCAACAGGTAATTAATTATACCATAAGAATGAAACAATTTCCACTAGAGTTTTCTGACTCCAAACTTATTCATCTCAAAATCCCAGTTTGGAATACCTTCTAGAATCACCAGTCACTCAAGCCACAGACAAAGAAGGTAAAAAATTACCTTGGCACAATTAAGACAAACTCAAGACTTGGCTGACCTTGGTAGAAGTACCTTGTGTTCCTGGAGTACTAAGAGATGTGGGCTTCCAGAACAAGGGTTGCAAGAGTCTGAGACAGACCAATGAAACAGTACAGGGAAAGTAGGAGGACCCTGGTTTGGGTCCTGCATCTCCTAGAGAGACATGGGTTAGTCCCTTGGAAGCCTTTGGATTGGGGCTTCCAAGAGAGTCTGAAGATCAATCACAAATGGGAAGAAAAATATCTGACAGTGAAGAACAGCTGCATTTAGACATTTGTTAACCTGACTAGTCCTTTGTTTCAGTCAGTAGAATAAACCAATCACCCAGCATGTAAGAAGTGAAGTGTAAAGAACAGTAGATAAATGACATGTTGGAAGAAGCAACGCACTACTTCAGAGAACAAAGCAAGCAACATGGCTCATAAGGGGAGTTTAGAGTTGGTGCTGGTTTTGAGCAATGTTTGTATTTGCTTTCTCCAAGCATGTGTCATTTTGAGAAATTGAAATCTTCTGTTTATTCTCAGTATTCTCCTTCAGTTCATTTTCATTGCATTACATGGTATTATGTTCATACTGCAGAGCTCCTCAAACAGGTCACACAGTTCAAATTAGGAATTTGAAAGTGCAAAGTAGACACTGAAGTGTGTTTGCTACAATTGCTGGATCTTGAAAAATAACTTTTCCATTTTGCTTTTGCTTTTTTACTTTTTCCTAATTTGGAAAATGGAGCACGCACTTACAAGCCAATGCAAAGCAAAGCATTTTGAAGTTCAAAAGCTTTTTGAAAAATGATAGAAGAGAATATTTAAATTAATATTTCAATTCCCCTGCAATACAGTGTTTTTTGTACTAAAAAGGTTATTGTCACTAGACATACATAGAACCCACTGTGTTTGATTTTCAGGGAGAGAAATCTAACATGCTAGAAAGACAATATTGGTATGAGCCAAACCAACTGTTTTGTGTAACAAATGCTTGGCAGCCATTTTACTTTCACATAATCTAATGTGTAATGCCTTGAAAATGTTAAAAGTGATTTCTTATACACTTCTTCTGGTAATAAGACAGCAATATATAATACAACAACATTAATAAAAGACACTAAGGAATCAAATAATCAAACAGTCAAGCTGTCATGCTGTATCTGCATTTCTTGTTGGGTGACACAAGACATGGCATATGGGCTTTGACTCCTTTCAGGTATCAAATTGTTTGTTCTTAAAAATCATTTTTTACACTTCTGGATTACCAAAGTGAAAATGTTTTGACACATTGCAATTCAATTTTTTCCTACAAAGCCTCCTGAAGACACCTGTCACCTTTGCCTAGAAACTGCTGGATACCATTATGTTATTTCATGGGATGGGTTTATTAAGGCATTTTCTTAGTACATGACAAAGATCTTAAATGGTGGATTGTGAGTTTGGTGTACAACATAGTTGCACCCTAGTCCACAGTCAATATTTGTGGTTCCTGCATTGTTTCTCAATTATGTGAGATAAGAAGAGACTGTTTTGATGAAGTTTTCTGCTTGGATTTGTTACCCTGAAATTTAAATGTCCTTAATGATGAAAACTAAGCATAATTCCTGTTGATCACTATGATCCAAAGTTTTGGAACTTTCTCAAATTGTTATTAATGTTCAAATTATACCAGGAAAAAAAAAAAAAACCCAAAAAACAAGATGGGTTAATTCTTTTATAAATATTGATGGCAATAGAATTACATTATTAATAAATAAATAAATAAATTACGCTTTGAGGAAACTGTGACAAAGACTAACAATGAAAGACTGCAATCTCATATATTAATATCCCAGAATTCTGAATGACCTTGAATTTGGGTGGATTTTACAAAAAAAATTTGCCAGCAAAAAGCAAGACCCAAATGAAAAGCAGCATTTCTTCAAAATTTTTAGAATATTCAGTCTGATGGATCTGAAATATTTCATTCCAGAAATACTGAAGAGCATCTTGGGTTTTTGTTATATTTCAGTTTAAATTACACTATTTCCCATAAAAATTTCACTCAAACTTTTCACTAAATGGAAATTATTAAGGAAAAAAATAATCCTAAAGCAAAATAAAACAATTTGTTTGGAGTCAGACAGAAGATACTATTTTTGCCTAAAGAGATGTTACTCATTTTTCATTTCCTGAGGCCATATAATTCAAATAAAAGTAAAAATGTATTTCAAACAATTTTTTTCCCCCACACACTTTGATTTTATTGTTATATAGCAGCCCCAAGTCCTCCTGTACATTCATCTCATAATGGCAAGTAGATAAAATTTTAAATTTTATAGTAAAATCTCAGTATTCTGATACATTAAATTCAAATATTGTCAGGAATTTAAGCATTAGACTAATCCATAATCACAACATGTATACCTGATATCAAGCAACCTGTTTGTTGTTCTGGAAAAAAAAAAATTACCAGTGTTGACAAATGCTTATTTTAACACTGCACTAATGCACATTGTCAAACTTTTTTGGTTTGTGCTTCAGTTGTCTGAATTGATTAATTCTTTGTTGTGCTTCTGAAACTAAGTGTCATCATTACAATTTACAATTTTAAAGAATAGACTGCTGCTCATCAATTGCATCTTATTTCTATCAACTCATACATGTGCAAATTAGAAACATACAAACTGTACCAAGAGATGTCTAAATGTCTCAACAGGCAAATGACTTCAGAAAATAACATGTTAATGAAAGGTATCACGACTAATACTGGAATCTTCAGAGTTCAGCAAATTATAATTTCTACACCTATGTAGAAAAGGTTGTAAATATGTGAGATGTTTGTGAAGATTTAAGTGTTTGTTGTAGTTGGAGTGAGACTGGACAGATGGAGGAAGATGTAAATGGAGCCAATCAAAGGGATATTTCCATTTGAGAGTGTTTTGGGGTGCCCAGGTTCATGGAACCCCTGTTCATGAGTGAGGAAGGAAAGATGCAGATTTAGTCTCTTCACTACAGAATAATCCACTGTAACAAGCTTTTTTTCTGATCTCTGAAAAGAATGACACCCTTCAGACATTATGCTTTGCAAAGTGCGAGGCAGATGGCCTTCAAAATTTTATTCAAACATTTGTATGAGTGAGATTCATCCCCAACACATTTTGTCTTCTGTATTTGTGTGTAGTTACCTTTTGTTAGTCAACAGCTGTACACAAGGAGAACAGACAAAAGTTTATGAAGGGTAATAGGAATACTTTAGGTATTTGCTGGGAAATAGGAGTTCTGTAAATGAAAAAGTAAAAATTCTATAACAAATTTAATGAAGTGGTCATATGTGCAAAAATTGTTTGTTCTCTTTTGTGTTGTTAAGGCTTGGTTATGCAAGTATTCTATCATTTGCTTTTTGCACAAGCCACATATACCTTTTGATCAGTTCTGCAGAAAAAGCACACACTTTAATAAAGGAAAATGTTGGTAAGCTCTCCCTCCAAGCTTTTCAACAATTATAATGACACAGTAACATTGCAGGTGCATGATTCATGTGAAAGTGTTGGGCAGCTCTCTGACTAATAGTGTTGGAAGATTGGGCAAATTGAGTTACTCTCACCTATGAATGGTATTTTTATGTCTTTACTTAACCTAGGAAGCAACAAACAAATCAGCAGTAATTCTACAGAATAAGTATTAATATGTTACTTAAAGAAAGAAGACTAATATTGTTGGTTGAAATTTTGTTCAGTCAACAAGGCTGCTGCTTTTTGGTCAGTCTGTATATAAAGTTACATATATAACAGCAAAGAGAATTTTCTAGAGTTATAGCTTTCTAAATTATCTTTTAGCTCTTCTCTTTGAAAATACCTTCCTGAGATCTTTTTAAGTGAAATGAAGACTAATGAAGATATAGAAAGGAATTTATATCCAAATAGTCTAAGATATTTCCATGGCTAAATCCTGTTGAAATCCAGAGGAATTATGTGCATTTTTGTCAAGTCGTTTTTCTTATTTCCATTGACAGTAATAGTCAAACCTTCTGGATGACTTAACATTTCTAAAATCAAATAAACTAATGCAAAAAATCCATACAGCAACTTTATAATCTCCCAGACTGGCACAAATTGAGAAACTGCCACTAAAGCTTTAATAAGTGTTGTATGGTCACTTATG
Organism: Todiramphus chloris collaris; assembly: GCA_025345505.1. Lineage (NCBI taxonomy): Eukaryota > Metazoa > Chordata > Aves > Coraciiformes > Alcedinidae > Todiramphus > Todiramphus chloris. Next base: position 13,294,801 of record JANVCC010000020.1, on the reverse strand, counting down.
AGGTTGGAAAAGAATGAAACAAATACCCTTAGGGGATGTATTATTGACAATATTGAAGGGTATATGAAAGAATTATGAAACTTTACCTTTTCCTTCTTTATTTTCGTCAATAATTCAGATTAAGATGCCATGCCCTGGATGCAGCCTCAGCAATACATCTAAATACTGTCTTTATTTGTACTAACTTATTTCCATATTTGGCAGAAACTCTCTGTTGTGTACTTGTCTGCAGCTGACTCAGATCTCAGCACAACAGTGCTGTGAGGTTTAAGTTTCAGAATTTAAACTTCTGTCCTGCTATGTACACCTTGAAAAAGAGTTTACTTCATCCTTAAAATGTCAGAAGTCTGACTGTAGTACACATTTTAAAAAGATATGTTAGACGCTTATCTAAATCATCAGGGGTTAGTGCAGTCCTGGGAGCTGCTCTACTCTGACAGGTTTCCAGAACTATTCCCAGCTCTAAGAGTTACTGGGAGGACATAAATCTGAGTAACTGAGTTGTAATGAGTTAGATGAGAAGAGTCCATTACTTACAGGAAATGATGAACAGAGGAAGGTGACTATGGGAGTGATGAATGTCCCATATAGGACATTGTTCCCCAATGTGGAAGAGGTGGAACAATTTATAAGGTGGAAACATGGGATGAGTAGAACTTACTTTGCCCCTGCAGACTCTCAACCTTGCCACTCTCTTTATACCGCCCAGGAACCACAAAAAACAGTGTGACCATGTCCTAATACACTATTGGTTCATATAATCTACTCTTTACAATCCCTTTACCTACCCATCTTGATCCCACCAAGTCATCTCAGCTGTACTCTCTCATTGCTTTACAGACAGAAAATTGAAGGCAGTCTAAGATGGGAACATTGAATACCATCTACATGCCTGTAGAGCTTTGAGCTAGCTCTGACTGCTGAAAAACAGTTTTACAAGAGCAGTAGAAAAATACATCAAGGCAGTGTGGTTTTTTCCCCCCTACAGTCCCTGTGAAATGGAGAAAATAATTTTTGAATCTCACACAAAAAATTTAAAAAAAAGATCAATTGCTTTCATACTTAGTATAAGAAGGCAAGGGTATTAAAAAGTGTCCATATGGATTGAAGCCATAAAGATTTACAGAAACCTGCTGTCAAATGCAGATAAATGGTCTTATTTTGCATAAGCTAAAAAAAAATTCTAAGAAAAAAAAATTGCAGAAAAAAAATAGGAGACACTCAGAGTCACCTATAGTTCTTTCAATATTCTTGCCAATTTTTGTTCCGTTTTTTGCACTGGCTTATATACAAGTCTTTTTAAATTAAGCAACTGAATAATCCCCTTATTGTCTTTGGACTGTGAGGTGAGGAGGTAAAACAGGTGAGTTTGTCCTTTCCCAGATGTTGTATTCCCAAGCTCTCTAGACCTTTGTGTGCTCATCTTACAGAAAAATTCAACGTCTGCAAAGAATGAGTCTCTTCTAAGACTACAGCCAAAAATAGACTTGAAAACACTGCTGACAGAAGGAGACAGACCTTCATGCTGCAAGTTGAGATAATTTCAGCATTACTCTTAAGCATCAGATATACTGTATTAGAAATGTAATTTGTTCTATTATCCTAAGACATTTCATTGACTGAAAAACAATTTTTCAGGCAAAAACTTTAATTACTTTTCATAATTAAGTTTCATATTGTCCTTCAGGTTTTTGACAGAGCATCATACTTTTGTGGGACTAATTCTTTTTCCTGTCCAGATGACTAGAATATGAATTTAAAGTACCTCCTATCTAAATAAATTGCTGCTCAAATACACATTTCTAAGTGTAGCAATTCATTAAATGTCCAAAAGACTGGTCTTGACCCTGCCTGTTTTGGATAAACACTATCCATCAAACACATGCTCTAAATAGCTTCACATTAGTGGAAATATTTGTGCATTTTGTCTTTTTCAAGCATTATAAAAGACTTAGATACTCTTGATTCAACATCATTCTTGATTCAACATCAAATTTTTTCAGTAAGCTGTAGGTTTGCTTTTAGGGGTCTTTCATTCCTTGAGTTGATTTTATCAATAAAGAGCCTAGTATGGTGTCCATAAAGCCAGGTTATGTATTGGTAAAATGTCTTTTCTTTCCAAAGTGGAGCAGCAAATAACTAGCACAAAGACCACTATAATTGCATCAATATGAAGCAGTCTTTCAACTTAAACCATGGGAAAGATAAAGTTTTATAACCCTTTAGCATTGAAATCTTTGATTTTTCTTGTCTTTCAATGGGTCTATACAGAAAATTATTTGGACACCATTTATCTAGAACCAGTATTCTGTGTGTAAAGAAAACACAAAGCATTATGAGTAGATTCATAGAAATCCCAGAATTTTAACACCTTAAACTTGCATGTATTTGCAGAAAAGCTGTGGGTCTGCTTATCTAACAGAAAGAGGCTTCTGAAAAGTCAATTTCCAGTTTAACTTTTCTGATAAAACACATTCCACCACATCTTTGAATTTATCTAGGAGAAAAAAAAAAATTTATAATGGAGACATGTTTTCAATTACCACTTATGGTCCCAGGTGCTTTCCACAAGCAGAAATATACTATATAATTATTTTGCAATAGCATACAATGGGTGATATTAATAAAGCTTTATTACAGTTTAAATGTTTGGTCTTTGTCCACTTGGCTACTATACCATAATGTGATTGCACAACTGTTACGTTTCAGTAAAGATTTGACTTTTGCCTATAATTGCTTCCTTTTCTTCTTGAGTTATTTAATAATAAATGTCCCAATATCTCTCCTTTTCAGGGATAACACAGACACAGAACCACTGCTACAGCTGAGAACCACTGCTACAGCTGAGGTTGAAACACAGGATTAAATCTAGCCCTTCAGCTGGCAAGAGTGTGTTCCAGGTCAGTACTGAATTAGATCTAAATCTTTTATTGCAAGTCAAAGTAGGAACACTTACCTTTAAAAATAGCAGACCTTTAGACTGAATGTGTTTCAAATTAGCCATAATTTAGATACAAGACAGTGAGAAAGTATTTCTTTTATTCTTTTTTCAGACTTTCCACATCCAAGTCTAACTTTTTCTTTAGCAAGTATGATACAAAACATAGAGAAAAAAAGGAGTATAGCATTAGATATATAACAAAACAGTCTTTTGTCCCACTTTCCTATGCCTGTGGTGCAGTTATTTAATCAGTTCTGCACCTACCCAATCATGTTTCCAGTTTGGCCGTATCTCTTCAGTTCACTCATGAGAGCATTGGGGAAGATGACATCAAAAGTCTTACAAAAGTTTAGAGGTATGACATCATCTGTGATTCCCAAAACTACAGTTCAGCAATGTCACAGTTAAAATCTCAATCAACCCTACAGAACTTTTATTGTCTTATCCATGCTGGCTTTTAGACAGTGTTTTGGTTTAGGCTTTTTTGTTGTTGTTTTTGAGGTTTTGTTTCTGGTTTGTTGTTGTTCTTTTGGGGTTTTTTAAGTTTTAGGCACTTCTCATACCTCAAACGTCTCTGACCATAAAAGAAAGTAGTCCATCTCATCCAGCTTGCAACATAACAGCTGAAGAGTGAACCTGCTCAGAGGGAGATTTCTAAAGACATGACTTACTGCTAGATAACAAATTCCAGGTGTATTATGGAGCGTGTTCTAAACCAACCATAACTGTCCATGACTTCAGTGAATCCATTGTCTAGTCAAACAAAACCATATTAAAATCTATTGTAATTATTTGCAAGAGTACAGTGCTCCTATTGGTTGCAATTTCATGCTGAGAAATCTGGTAAGGCCACATACTGTCTTCCAAGCAGCAAAGCATTTCCACTTAATTTAAAATTACAGATGAAAGTTCCAGCTTGTAAGAAAGACTTGCATTTTCACATATATGTAAACTTCTACATAAATTTACCCAAATATTCTCAGCTAAGTCTATTGCAGACCATAACATAATAGCAATTTTGATTATTATGAATAAAATAAAAATACGCCAGAGAATCTCAATGTTAGTAGAAAAATAACCACTAATCTTAAGAGTAGTATTTTACAATAAAAGCTCCACTGAAAGCTATATGCCATACTGCTAGGACGCAAATCATTTCATTATAAATCAATAGCTATTCAAATGGATGGGCATTAGAATAGAAAATATACAGACCTGTAGAGCAGAATAACTTATTTATAAATATGGACCTGAAAGAAATTGATGTTTAAGATAGGCTTACACTGGAAAACTATCTTCTAAATATGTGTAATAGTTTGTATGAGGATATCTGTTTTTAATTTGCTTATAATTTATCCATAATTTCATCAATAGGTTTGACTTTTGCGTGTGCAGAAAACAATGAAAACCTAGTGAGCAAAATCCAATTTTGATGGCCAAACACTACTCTTGAATTATTAGAAAGGTCTCCTTCTTGATTAAGCTCTTGTATCTCCTCCATATGTGTGCTGGAGTCTCTTCCAGACCTCCAGTTTCCATTCGGGAATGACATAAATGGAGGTATGCAAGTCTCTAAATGTCCTCAAAACACCTTTTTTTTTCCTGTGGGGAAATTCATGTCAGCAGACAGATATGGACTTACAGAATTAAATAAGGAATATTGATTGGCTTGGGTACCTGGGAGATCTATTTTCACATACTGAAAGGATTTGCCAAACACACTTTTTCACATTTATTAGGTTACAATAGAAGTTAGTTTAAAATAATCCAGGATTCACATACCTTCACCTTATTAAAACCAGCCACAACTGCAGAGACAATCTATTTTTCATTGGCATGCCTGGTGTTCCAATTGCACTGGATTCTTCCTGTGAAGGAGAAAATACATCAGACCTGCAATTTTCTCCTTTCTGCCCATAAATGGTAATTAAAAAACAAACAAACCCACAACAAAAAAGCCCAACTCTTTGAGTAAGTATCTGAGAGAAACAGAGGAATGCTTATCCGGTTTCTGAAAATAGCTATACTGCAAAATGACATTATTTTACAAGGCTATTTAAACACTTACTTTAAAGCAATTTCATCCATAGGGTACCATAGCATATTTATGAACCACAAATAACTAGGTAACAAGCCTATCTAAACTCTGACTGATAGAAAATGAGAGGTTTTGAACTATACATGTAATTTTGTAACATACAAGTTAGTATGCTAAATTTGCACACATTTACATTTAAAGTGTCAGAACGTGAAAAAAAGTTCACCATATACCATACCATTTAGGTGATGAAACTGACTTCTTACTTGATGCAGAATAATGGAAATCCTGCTACAGATGAGGGTCAAAAGTTAGCCCTTTGGATATCTTGTTGGATATTTCTATATCCAACAAGAACTTAACTTGGTTTCTGGATATAGTGTTATTTTTAATCACAAGCTATACCCACTGGAAAAGGAAGCAATGGATATCTCTCTCTCTCTCTTTCTCTTTTAAAAATAAACATCCTTGATTTCTGTATGCTAAGAATCAACAGTTTTATACAGAATTTTGGCAGTGAAATCATGTTTAAAGTATTTTATGGCAGTAGATGATTGTCAATTTTAGTTTTCTAAAGCCATTACTGCAATTTCTTAGCCTTTGTTCTCTATACTTTATAGTCAATTTGACCAAGAAAAGCTTTCTTTTTACTGCCTTACATGTAAATAGAAAAGCACTGCTCCAGTTTTGGGGCATTTGGTCAACAGTTTTCCTAATTAATTTTCTTTCACAGTCAGGAGACTATATGACTGACCATGACATCCTGCTCCAGTCATCCAGCTTCCAGCACTGCCTCTGAGGAAGGCAGGCTCCTATCCTGCTGTCAGCATTGCACTGAACTGTCAGCTAAAATGGCATGCGGCTGTGATACCATTATTTTCCCCTCTTATCAGTCTTCTAAAATCTCTCTGCTTAATAATGACTTCATGCATAACAACCCCACTGATAACAATTTGTAGCCCAGAAGTGAGACATTCTTATAATTTTATTTAAATCTCAGAGACAAATATTTAAAAAGTCCAAGCCTCTGACACAAAACTCTGAAGAATTATTAAGCCTCCCTACTTCTAAATATGTGAATCTCCTTTACTTGTCTGAAACTTCAGATAAAGATGACTTTCAAAGTAAAAACACTTTGCAAAAAAGTACACATTGGCAACTGCATGATGAAAAGCCCATTTAACAAAAAAGACCACAGTTCACTTGCTTTTTTATCTGTTCTTCATGACAGAGTTTTGGCAGACTGCCATTTGCTTTCTCTTTGTGTCCTGCAGGTGACAGCAGACCTGTAGACAAACTGATTAGGCAGACAAAGATGCTTCTCAAGTTACTCTCATTTTTCTTTGCCACCTCAGGTGGAGCAGGAGTCGCTCTCAGTGGCAGTGGTGTCACTATTGGCTGTGACCGCAATGATAAATCCTTTTGTACAAGTCCCTTGTGCTACTAACCTATACCTGGAGGACTCATCCAGCCATGCTTCTTTTAATTTGCAGTATTTTGTGAAACTTAACACATCAAACTTGAAGTCTGTAATGTTTTTCCATATGAAAATAATAATTTTTAAAACTAGATAGAGATATGAGAGAAAGTGGTTAAGCCAGAAGGGGGAAAAAAGTGAAAGAAAATACTGTAACTTCCAGGAGACCCAATTTCTTTCTCCAGTTTCTGACAATAAAAGTAATCATCAAGTGCACTAGAACATGATACAACAGAGAAAACATTTCAGAAAGTACATTACCATTTTTTCTGGCACTGAGCAACTATACCTTTCAATGCCAGTGGGACATAAAGGTTATTTGGAAGAAAAATGTGTCATGCAATCTGCTTCCACATTGCTTTCTGTCTTTAAGATCTTACTTTCTACTTCTACTTCCTCTATGTCTGTATAAGAACTGCATTTTGGAACAGACCATCAATCATTTGTATTCCAGAAAATAGAAACAAACATCTTTCAGGAGTTGCCTTTAGGGATGTATGAATGCCAATATGTCTCCAAAGAACTTTCTGTAGTAGTTAAGCACTGCATTTGCTATGAGATGCCCTTCTAGCTGCATTTGTTCAGGTTGTGATGCAACATGGCTAAAGTAAGCAAGAAAAATTTCACTGAAATACCATGAATCCTTTAACTCTTGAGGGAATGTATCTCTCAGCAATTTCTGAGGTTTATTAGTACCAGTGCCTTTTTATCAATGATGGTTGGAGGGTATCTGAAACAACATTTATAGGGAGTAATAAACTTCATCAACTGGAAAAATGGATAAAGCTATCCTCAGGCATTGTTCTACGATTGCATATTATGCTAGTTCTCCTGTTCAGCTATAACTTCATTGCCTCATCATCCCTATTTCAGTCTGACATTGCTTTTCCCTGTTGCACAGTGCTTCAACTCTAGACTCAGAGTATTTGGAGCAGGGATGGGCCTTTTACAGTATTATAATTCCTGGTTGCTGGGTTGCATCCCAGCTTAGTTGTTAGCAGTGATGAGAGAATGTGTAACCTACATTCAACTTTCATGTGCAAATTTTATGTGAATAAATTGGAATTATGCATAAATTGTATGCACTATCCTGTGAGATTCAGTGATGATCAATTACTCCCAGGAAGATAGCATCCCTTGGGAGAATTATTACTGTCAAGACTACTTAAATAATTTTCCCATTTTAAAAGGCAGATTAAAAATATTCATGCTCATGTGGGTTCTATTTCAGACACATTTATTTAGTTTACAGGAATAAAAACCAGTTAAAAGTTATGAGTAAACACAGGAAAACATGTTTTAATTCATCTAGTCTCCATATAGACTAATTTTCTGCATTTCTTCTTGAAGTGCAGAAATCCCTACCCTAAAGTAGCAGGCAAGCACATGGCTAAAATATGGGGGACATCCTGTGGGAAAATAACAAAATTTCTTGCTTTGCAAAGCACTTAGTGTGAGCCTATATTTCCACTAGGAAAAAAAAAACAACAACCAAAAAACCCTATAAACAAAAAAAAAAACCACCACCAAACACAAACAAACAAAAAACAACCCACCACCAAAACAGCAACTGGATTTAAACACAATCTTAGAGTTAAGCACTTGCTTGAGTGCTTCCCTGAATTGAAGCCAAACTGAGTGATATAAAAAAATAATAAAAAGGAAAACTCCAGATGATTTGAAATCCATCTAGCGTGCACTCTTGGAGATTTTGTAAAACCTCAATTTAATATCTATGTATTTCTGACAGCAGTATAGTAAGACCACAAAATAAACTTGTGAAATCTAGGAAAACTACTGTCTAAGACAGATATCCAGCATCTGAACAATTGGGGTACTTCATACCCCAGAAAGGCAAATCTGACTTATCTGGGCTAGATAAATCAGAATAGGAAGAGGAATAAGTTGAATAGAAGATTTCACAAAAAGCATTAGAAAGAGAAGTTATATACCAGTGACATTATAATCCATGAAATGGAGTATTTATCTTTGCTTCATGGAACAAATCATGTAATGAAGAAGCACATGTGTGTGTGATAAGTGATGGCTGATTTAAAGAGCTGTGTGATTTTATGTTACTTTATGTAATCTTGGATATGTGGTATAATTCATAATTTTAAATATTCTTTTGTCAGCTAGGACATCTGCTGTCATTTGAAATGGTGCCTGTCCAATCTGAAAAGTTTGAAGCAGGTGGAAGCAGCATACATCTTCAGTCACTTTCTGATAACAAACAAAACAAAAAAATTCTCTCAAAGCAGTATGTTGCCGTGATGCTGCCTCAATGCTGCCTCACAGCAGGCCAGACACCACAGACAGCAGGCAAACTGAACCCAATGGCTAAACCTATGAACTCGTGCTTCTGTTTTAATATCAATATTTTACTGTTCAGTTGCTGAAGAAACCATAATTAAAGTTGTATAATCCATTTCAGTTCTGTTCCCTTGGGAGTTACTTACTTATTTCTTAATGTCCCATCTCACATGGCAGAATTTCACAAATTCTGTTTCTTCTGACAGATCAGAGCACATGCCAAAATGTACAACAGCTGCTAACAGCAATGAAATTTGGGGGGCTTGTTTTAGTTGGAAAGAGTACAAACAAAAATATATCTTCAGAAGTTGAGTTCAGCTTACAATCTGAGGCCGAAGTTAAAATTTGCAAAGCCCTGTAAGACCTTTAAATGCTTCCTAAAAAAGCAACAGAGGTCATATATGTTTCTTTCTGGATACCATAAAGTTAGTTCAATTAATTATTATTCTGTATTTCACCAAGAGTTATAAACACTCCAGTACAGACAGCTGCGCCAGTAATATATATTCAAATTAACCCCAGAAACATAGTATCATACTTTCAGGATGATGGTATACATGATAGTGGGACAAAAAAATGTAAAAGGATTAGGACCAGTAGGTTGTGAAAATGAGTATATAAAAAAGTAATAGAAGTGGCATGATATTTTTCCTCTTTCTAGGAGGGTAAGAAGACATTTGGATGAATCACCATTTTGTCAAGTTCTGCTCTAGCATCTCTGGTTGTACTTGTGACACATTATTGCCTGCCATGACAGTCTTAACCTTACCACACTCCTCCACGAGTTAGGGAAAACCCTGCTGATTTGGGCAGAAGAGAATCTATTTTTTATGCAGATAGAAACATTTTCATTTAAAAGTGCTAATTATGCAACCAAATTCAGCTGGAGGCTCAGAGCCTGGCCTCTGTCCCCTCAGCACACTGGAGGATAGCTAACAGCACCCACGGCCATGTTCTCTTCACAGTGATACAAAACCACAAGTGGAAAAATAGCCACATCAAGAACAGAAAAACACACTTCAGCCATATCAGTTTCTGACTGACCAACAGACACAGGGAAGTGTGAACTGCATGGGTAAGTGAGGTACAGCTGAGGCTGGCTGAGCCTCTTAGAGTTCATCTTGATGTGGGGCTGAAGGCACAGACACTAAATTAATTTCTCCCATGTCAGTAAGCTATCTCTGTATGCAAAATTCAGCATTTTAAATATTACCAGTAGTAGTGCCTTTGCCTGGCTGGGAAGAGCTCATATTTTTCTAGGAAATTACTGTTAAACATGACAGAAGGCAGCAAGCATAAGGGAGCATACCACACTTTGATTTCAGCAGATATCAACCCTAAACTAAGAGGGACAGAAAGCAGCTTTGTCTACAGTATACTTATGCTAACAATAAAAGACCATTCCATACTGATAGCAATTTATACTGTATTATGATACACCCTAGAACAAATTTCTTCCTGTTGATTCAAAATGTACTGAAACTGTAAAACATTTTTAGAAGTCCATGAATACAAACAGTCTTGCTCAAGAGATATATCAGGAAGGCTAACAGTTTACAATTATTTTAAACAACATAACAAATACTCTTCTTGCTATATATCTTCACCAAAATATGTACAGAAATTTTTCTTCCTGCAAACCTGGTTAATCTTTTCTCTCCATTGCCTGTATTTGGACATGTCACTCCTGCAAGAAATAAGCTCCATGTTCAAGTCAGAGAAATGACTAGCATGAAATACAAACCATGCTGTTGTCTTGATTATAGGGAAATCTAAGTGAATTCATTTGAAAAGTCTCCTTTTGAGATACAGCAGGGGAGCTCAGCAGCAAAAGTATGTTGAATAGAACAAGATTTTGTGTTTCCCCTGAAGACATATCATACCTCCAAAATAGGACTAGTTTCTCTATCCCTTCTAGTAAGACTTTAATTAAGAATATATCACAATGCTTGTAAAATAATAAAAATATATGTGCACAAAATGGGAAAAAAAAATGAACAGCGTCTAAAATAAAAGATTGGAGTCTTTCATCCTTCCGTCTTTCATATTTTGACTAACCTAATTTACCAGTTGTAGTTTCTGAGTTTATAACTAAAAATAGAAATCAAGGTGTGCTGAAAATACTCCACATGTGCAAGTTGAATTACACTGTACCAGTGTAGATTTATTCCTTCTCAGCCTTAGCTTTAACTCCATGAGCGTTTAATCAGAAAACACTGCAGAAGCAGATCTGAGGTATCTGTGCTGTTCCAGGTGTTTTAATCCATTCAAATATTCTTGCTGAACATAAACAATAACATGCCTCTGGGACAGCAGAGCAGAGACCACTTTAAAACCTCCCCAGCTTTTGCTGACCTCAGGAGATGGATTTACACAGAAAATAAGAAGCAGTGCCTGACACAAGAGCTTAGCTTTTTTATAGTTACTCATTCTGTAGGAGAATTTGCAAGAGAAAAATAAAACCCTTTGCAGTTTTCTTGCTTGTTTGTTGGTTTTTGTTTGTTTGTTTGTTTTATTCCAATACCCTTTCATGGTCTTTCTTTATTGTAAGAAATGAGTGACTAATATTCAAGTCTACGAAGAGACTATCTCTCCACCTCTCCTCCTTAACTGTATAGCCCTTCCATCTCCCCCTGCTTCTTCAGAGGAAGTCATTCACTTGAAGATGTGAAGCGGGTGTCAGTGAGACATGGAAAATCAAGAAGGTTTACAGACTCCATGGTTGAAAGAAGTTTTGCTCTACCAGGAATGCCTTCCTGTTGTAAAAAACAAAGACATGGTTTATAAGGAGTTTGGACCTCAAAGAAAGCCTTGAGTAAAGTTAAAACTTTTATGTAGCAGTCCATGGCACTTTGTGTGTTTTGGTATTGATATCTATGCAAGAGTGAGTATTTTGTATACCAACAATCTCTTCTGACTGTGCATTGCGGGTGATCCCTAGTGGTTGTTACATAAAAATGTTTAAAAGTTTATATATTCATGATTTATTTCCCTTACTGCCAATTCTCAGCTCTTTTTGAGATAACGCAAGCTGAGCAGAGCCAGGATCAACCTTAGCTTAGCATGCTGCAAACTGCGATATTTCTCTTCTTCACCATCTGTTACTGCAATCCAAGGATAGAAATTACAAAGTCAAAGAATTTTCCTAAAAAAATTTTTTTTTTTTTTTTAAATCATAGATTGCCTTACAAAAACAACTTCCACAGATCTCTCCTACTCTGCCTGAGGAAAACCGTACTCACCTCATGTCAGACAAGATACCGAAGTAGTAAAAAAGACTCCATGTGTCTAGTCCCCCTCCCTGAACTTCTGCAGCTGAGCCTAGTCCCCTGGTAACATCCCTATCACGTATCTACTGTCCCAAGAGGGATAGCAGGATTGAAAAAGACAGAAGTTTATTAAATACTCTTTAAATATTGTTCTTCTTTGTGAGCATTTGTAAAATGTCATGGAGAGGTTTTGCAGTCAACTCTGTGAGAAGATAGAGAGGAAAGCCTTGTAATTAGAAATAAGAGCACAACAAAGGTTTTCTTAACCTTGTTGTAGAAAAGGAACCAGAAAGAAAGAATAGTTCCACTAAACTACTTGGACAATAAAAGTGCTACTATGTTTTAGTATTTCCCCACTTCATTTTCTGTGATAGGGTACAAAAGAGAATATTCTATTTCTCTTATTACAAGTAATACATAGTCATTCCATGGCAAGATAGAAAAGGAGATAGATATGGTAATGAAGAACACAGTTATAGCAAAACAACTTCAGCATAATTTTGAAATAAAACAACAGTCTACTCTTATTTATGAGGTCTTTGTACAATTGTTACAAAACTAAACAGTATTTTTCACTTTGGCTTCAGTTACTTGCACAATATATAATTATTTGTTAAGACTGTCAAGTATTTCATAGGAACTAACAGAGATTAATAAATGCATCCAGACTAAAACATTTTTTTATGCATTGAGTGAAATAATTCAGTGTACTCCATTACCAGGTGAAATACATGAATTTATTTAAAAGAATCTCAAAAGGAAAAGATATTTAAAAAAAAAAAAAAAGTAAATTAATCTAAATGTTATGGACATTGGATATTATCAGAAGGGGATTGCATCCTCAAATACAACTATGATTATGTGAATATACAATGTGCTACATGCTGTAATCTGGAATCTTAATGCTTTCTGGCTCCCCCAAGTCTTCTGAAATCCATTATTTCTACCATATTCTAAAATTACCAACTGCTTGTTACAAGTGTACATTTGGAATATGTCAGGAGATGTATCTGTATGATTCATAGAGATGGCTTAGGTAGTTCAGGATAGGAGCAGCTGTTTGCTAGCAGACAACTCGTGAGGGGTCTAAGGATGAAGAGAAGACAAAGTACTTTCTCTTCCTCCTCTCTCTCTCACTGCAACAGTTAGTCAGTCTGGTGTCTTTTTCTGGTGTAGTCAAACACTCACTTTTTCAATCCACTTTCTCAGTCACTGAATCACAGAAATTCCCAGATTGGAAAAGACCTTTAAGATCATCTAGTCCAATCATTAACCTAACACTGACTAGACCTCGACTAGGGCATATCCCTAAGCACTATGTCTACACGGTTCTTAAATACCTCCAGGGATGTGGACTCAACCACTTCCCTGGGCAAGCCATTCTAGTGCCTGATAACTCATTCAATAAAGAAATTCTTCCTAATAGTCAATCTGAATTTCTCTTGGCTTAACTTGGGGCCATTTCTTCTTGTTCTATCACTTGTTACTTGGTGAAACAGACTGACCCAAGCTGTTGGTGAAACCCTCTCTAGGACCAGCTCCAGGTCTGACAAACATTTGCAATAAGAATGGCCTAGTTTGCCTTTGGCAAAAGAATTTCTAGAGTGAGATTCTCCTCAAAGCACTTACTGACGAGGGTATCGCTTAGCTGTCACTGAAGTCCAAGTCATTTAGTGTCTGAATGTGTGCCAGCTGCTTCCAAAAGAACAAGTGACACCATTTGAGCTAATAAAATAATTTTTAGGGCTTTCTTCCTCTTAAATATATTAAATATAAATATATATACAGATAATTAACATAATACTATAACTTGTGCTTTCATTCATTCTCTCTGTATGAAGAAAAATTTACTTCAGCAGAGAGTTTCAGAGGAAAGTGACCTGTTGGAAGAAGATGGAATCATATTTGAATTTAAGTACAAATATCTAATCAAATTTTTATGGTCAATTTATACTGTCCGATCAGAACTTGGTGGTACTAGAAGAAATAAAAAGCTTGAATACTATCATTTGAACCATTTAATTTAAACAGAGAAACTCTTCGGGGGTTTATAGAAATTAAAACCCTGACCCTGAATTCACATTACTGTGACAGGGCTTGCAGTACTGATTTTCAAGGAAATGGTATTGGCCATTGACACTTTTAAATGTTATCTCTTCTTATCAAAGCACAGATGAAAAACAGAAAAGAGATTAAAATATTCATTAAGTATCTCTAACACACTTTTTTATTTGAAAAAATTCATAATTTTAAACCTTTTTTTAGGCTTCTCTCCAAAAATGCAGAATTATGTTTACATGATCGCTGCAAGTAAAACGAGGTAAGCATTAATGCACCATTAATTCATGGAGGTACTCCTGAGTTTAATTCTTTCCTCCAGTCATGACACGATACTATCAAATAGATTATATTTTTTTTTGTCTTTTGTATCTTTACAATAGGGATTGATTATAACATCCTGAACTTCAGCCAGCTGTGCAGGTTCAGAGATGGTAAAGCCATCAGAACCACTGCTGTGCTACAGTTACACCCTCCTGTCTTTGCTTTAAAGACTAGGGACACCTATCATGTTTCCTTCCCACTGTAAATTGGCATTATATTGCTGTGCCCAGCTGATTATCCATCCTGGCTCCTCGGTCTCTTTCCTAGTCACAGACTCCTCCTCCTCCCTGCCAGGTTGGCATTGAGCAAGGCATGTAGGTTCAATGCTGTCTGGCTACCCAGGGAGAAGAGTGCATGAGCACTTTCAAATTACAGAAATGTGTCCTGAAATCCACTGTCTGGAAATGTTTTCTCAGAAAACTGCAAGAGCTGAACATTTGTTGAGAAGCAAACCCAAAGTTAATGTGAAGGAGGATGAACAGAATTCATTGTAATCTAGTAACTGTGGAACTATTTTGGCTATGTTCACAACATCTGTCAATCATCATGCCATCCAGATAAAAACAAGCTAATACTACAACCTCCAAAAAAGGAAAACATTCAACTCTCTGCACTAGCTTCAGAGACCAGTATTATATTTCCACTTAGTGTATGACATTCAATTCATATTCATAAACTTCATTTACCTCTGAAGTTTATAGTTTAGTAGGATGAATCTGGAGTATTTGAACCCATACATGTGGTCATTTTGCCCTCCCAGGCATCTTGTTGATTTAAGCAACCACT
The DNA here is from genome assembly GCA_025345505.1 of Todiramphus chloris collaris. NCBI lineage: Eukaryota > Metazoa > Chordata > Aves > Coraciiformes > Alcedinidae > Todiramphus > Todiramphus chloris. Next base: position 13,279,595 of record JANVCC010000020.1, on the reverse strand, counting down.
GGTTTTCCTGGTGTCTACAGCATAAGCTGCCCATGGGTACTAGTAGATGGTTGTGCTGCAGAGTTTTATTTCTATTAAATTGCAGTTTTGCAGCAGGCAAGAATCTATCTCAAATATCTACTTGCATGATTTTCTGCTTGTAGATGAACTATTAAATTATGAAATATATGAATTATTAAAAATGTTAGGGAGGTATTAGTGCTAGATAGTAAATTATAATCACAGAATCACAGAATGTTAAGGCTTGGAAGGGACCTCAAAAGATCATCTAGTCCGACACCTCTGCCAGAGCAGGACGACCAAGAGCAGACCACATAGAAACACATCCAGGCGGGTTTTAAATTATAAGCTGATGATGAATGTAAATCAAGAAAAGTGATCTGACTGTCCCCTCAACCAAATGGCTTAGGGTCCTGTATCTGCCTTTCCCTCTCCAGACTGTTCTGGAGTACAAGGTCTAGGTCCTTGCCTCAGTTTAGAGCAGTAACACGGTGAGATATAAACTGAACGTGTACTGTGGCAAAATTTACTCCAGCACATCTCCCATAGTGTCTTTCTTTGACAGTATCTCTCAGAGGCCTACTAGAGAGAAAACATTGCTAGGAGGTGGATCATTATGCTCTTAGTTCAGTTTCTGTATCTTCTACAGGTCATATAACTCGTGCAAGAAAACTATCTTCTATATTCCTTATGTCATTATACCCTGATCTAATGCAGAAGGAGAAGTAATATTTTTGGAAGTCATTGTACTTATGGTGGAGATTTCGGCTGTAGTGTTGGGAAGGCTAGAAGATTTCTGATTGTTAGGGAAATAGAGACAGCATTATGCAGAGAGTTGTTTCTCCTATTACAAAAAAAAGGTTCAAAGAGGTCCCCTGAACAAGTTGTAACACTTTAAAGAAGGTAGTGTAAGTGAAAGAGAAGGGGCAAGGATAAAGAAAAATGTATTAGTAGTAGTGCTTTCTTTCCTGATCCTAGAAGAACAGTATTTCCAGAGAAATAAGGATTAACACACTATGAACCAAACAGTGAGACTGAGTCTTACACAGCAATAGAGAGGCAGCTGAGTGCATTATAAAACCAGATTTATGAACTCTGCAGAGGCAGAGAAATTGGGGCTTTTAAACACATATTTTTCCTTGTAAACCTAATATCTAAACAAAAGTATCTGACTGACTAGAAAAGAAATAAAACATAAAATCTCTTAAACACATACTTAGATATCTGTTACAGGAGATGATACTAGTGCTCTGATTCAATTAAAGTTCCTATTCTGGGGATTTGTGTTGGAGCAGTTCTAAGCTCTCTTGCTGCCCTCAGTCCTAATACAGTTATCAACCACCTCTGTCACTTTTTTTTCAGAATGATTTGTCAATGTTCTCTTTGTCTCTTTTCTGCACGAAGGTAAGTTAATATGAAAAGGATGACAAAGAAATAATCACAGGCAGATTTTTCTTGATTATTGGAACCATGTTGTTTGCCTTTATTTCTGTTGGAGCAAGGCTTTGAATCTCAAGCAGAGGCCAGCGTTTGGCACAGTGCAGATCACAGCCTGTGCTCCAGAAGGCTTGCCGAGACAGTGTACAGACATTTTCTTTTGGCCTGTGTGCCAGTTAAAGATGCTAAAGCTCTCAACTGACCTCAATTGGAAGACACTTTTCAGTCACATCTGCTGACCAACCTCTCTGAGGCAATCAGTCTGGAATTTACTTTAGTCAAAGTGAGTTAGGTTGCTTTAAGCAGTCAAAACACAGTATGTACATAAGCAAAGTCATTTGAATTGGAGCAAGTTTGAGCAAACGCACAAGTATCTCCACCAGCAGGTGAGGCAATAGTGATTTCTGAGAGAAAACGTGAGCAGCTAAGGCAATAACATAGATTATAATATTGGCACAGGTTTTAATTTATATAATCAGGTGTAAATAACCACAAATAATCACAAATTGCCTTAAAAGCATGCATGTAGGATACAAGAGACCAAAGCTGTGACCCGGGTGCCATCTTTGCTTCAGTAGGTCACAGAGATCAGCACTTGCAAAGCAACTAACCCCTTCCCAGACATGGTTTCAGTATCCATTAAAATCAGCACTTCAGGGACTGGCATAGCACTTCCATGTAATATGTGAATTTCCCTTTGCCATGGGAGCTCCCTCACACAGCACAGAAAGGGCAGGATAGCAGCAGGGACTCTGGCTCAAAATTACCTTACTAAATCCAGGGATAAAACTTGTCCTTTCCTGGCTGAAAGTCAGGCTTTCCTTGCCTCTGGTGGCTTACAGAAGAATAGTGAATGACAGCCCTGTGTATGACCTCTGGCTGGACACTTGGTACAGCAATTATGCTCAAGAGTAGCCTGGTTTTAAATAACTGTTGCAGCCTCTGCAAAGTCAGTCTGTGTCGTGGTTTAGGGTCAGGGCAGCCCCTTAAACCTATAACAGACGCTCTCTGTTAACCCCCCTCCCTCCCCAAAGGGGAAGAGAAAGGGAATAAGGGAGAGAGACTTAGATTAGAAAAGGAAACTAGAACAGCTTTAATGAAAAGGAAAATAATAATTATAAAAATGGAATATATACAAATATATACAAAACCAGTATGGAACCCAACCCCCCTGATGGTAATTACATCACCGTCACCACTGATGTTGTGCAGGCTTCGGGGGAGTCCCAGACTGGGCCCCGCAGCAGACGGGAGATGTGTTCGGGAGCTGGATTCTGGTACCGGGTTCAGGAACACGCAGATCGGGATTGAAGGCAGAATGGACAGAGTCCTCCTTGGGTGCTCCGAGGAAGGAACCGAAAGAGGACCCGAGCCAAGCCAAGCAAAAGCTGGCAAAGCAGTCCAAGAGGGGAGAGAAGAGCCCAGAGACCCTTCGGGTCCCTCAGCTCTAGACCAAATATGGCGTATATGGGATGGAATACCTCGCTGGTCAGTTTAGAGTCCCCCGTCCTGTCCACTCCTCTCTGAAGGTGCAGCCTCTCACCCCCTGCACCTCCCAGTGTGGTACACAGGACCCAGCAGTGGCCTTGGTCTGCATACCAATCCTTGGTAGTAACTCTAAACATAAGGTGTTATCACTGCTAGAAGCAGGCACTGTCTGTGAAAACAGGCTGCTAACTTCAGAAAGTGCAGCTAATTAAAAGAACCAAGCTGGAAAGTAAAATTACTGAACAGAATTAGTTCTGTTTTCACTCAAACCAGGACAGTCTGTCATGTCAAATTGACTATAGAGCAGGTGTTGGCTTTGTGATGCTTGACAACAGGTTTTTTTAGTATTTTACCTTTAAAAATAATTTAGAAAAAAACAACACATGCATGCTGGCCCAGTTTCTCTTGTAAGTCCTGGATGCTTAGCGTTGCTCCAACAACACAAACCAGTTTTACAACACAAACCAGTTGCTCTTCTGGTAGAGCACTGAGCAACCAGAGCATACTGATGAATCTGATCCTGGTATTTGGTCTGATCTCAGTAAGATACTATTTTCTATTCGCCAAGTTTAACCCAGCCATAAATACGGAATATAATCATTTTGCATGTGCTTTGGTATTAATCTTTGACACTTCAGCACCAGAAAAACTATTTTCTTTTCTTCTCAAGAATCACTGAAACTCATATGTCTGAACTCCATCTCCCATGTAGTTGTATGATTACTGAAGAATCCTTTGACATGAATATTATGAACAAAGACTTAAAAATCATAGCTTAAGTATTTTTCAGTTAATGAGATCAAGATTTCGGTAGCTTGATTGTACTGCTGAAGCACAAACATCCGACAACCATATATATTCTTTCCATCTCTTCATTTACATATATATATATTTAAAATCTTTTCAGTGTACAAAATAAAATTAGCATTAATGTCTTGTTATCCTGTAGTCTTCAGACATTTTGCAGTAATGACTGACAGCTAGCCTAATACTGCTCAATCAGGGTAGATTATCCAATGCTTTCTTCTGCTCAAGAAGCATCCAACTCCATTTCAGGTGCTCCACTTGTTCACTGTTCATTTTGGACACCTCTGCCATTCCTTCTCCCAGTTTCCTACAGTTACCATCCCATCTTGCCCTCATCCCTGCCCTTTCTTCCTAGCTGTTTCTGGGCTCCTTTTTTCCTATGGGCTAACAACATCATATTCCTCTTCCAGAAGCAGCAATATTCTTTTAGGGGTCAGGATTTCATCTGTGATGGTGCTGACCATCTTCTTCCTGCTCACCCCCATTAGCCCTTGACTGCATCTGTCCTTTCCTCAGAAAGGAGACAGCAGCCTTTACTTCTGGGAGACACTAGAGTTTCCAAAATACTATGGAAAGATAAATGTTTAACAGGGCTGAACATTTTTAGTGCAACTGGAGAGTGTAACTCCTCAGAGTCGGTTTGAAAATATGACCTAGGGATACAACCTGTAGTTTCAACATTAACTTGGTGTTGTTTGACCAGAAGTTCTGCTTCAGCCTTACAGTGACGTGACCTCTCCCTCATCCCTCTCTGTAAAGACTGTGCCTACTAATTTAAGGAAAGGGAACCTTACAAGCTGAAGAGATCCTGGCAGATACTAGAAACAACCTAGCTCACCATTTCCTATTAGGAAAGCAAAAAGCCAAGTAAATATTTAAAGATGTTAAACGTATTGAAACAAACATGCAATCTGCCAGGATAACCAGAGAGAACTAAAGAGAAGTTTTCTCTGTCAGCACAACCCAGGCTGATATGTACTGCCAGTCATACAATAGCTTGTCCATGGAGCAGATGGATACCACTCTGGCTTTGTACACAAAAGACATAATTTGTGAAGAAGACCAAGACGAACTTAAAAAAAAAGACAGTGAAATTCACTTGCACTGTTTCTGCATTAAATAAACTGTGCTTTTAGGCCAATGAGTTAAGTGTGGGGACACTCACCATTTGAACATAACCATCAGGGAAGCAACACAGCCACAGTTTCCAATAGGCAAAAGGTTTCCCTTAGCTCAGGACTCTTGATACAACAGACATGCCTTTGCAGAGTTTCTGTAGATCATTGCCAGAAATCATTATTTCTTTTTCTTTTTGTGCTTAGTTTACCAAAGCACATCAGTGCCCAGACATAGCTCTTCCTCTGCTAGACCCTGACACCCACAGAAGAGATGGAGTCACAGTTACTTTTTCCGTACAGAAACAAGGCTGTTAAATCTTGCAGAGCATATCATAAGGCTGTTAAATCTTGCAGAGCATATCACTGACTCAGACTCAAATTAACTGTCACCTGCAAATGGTGGCTGAGACATCTGGCTATCTGGCCCCTATGAACAGCAAGTGGAAGCAACTACATTTTTTTTTTTGACTTATCCTCTCTACAGAGCATGTACATGTTCATAGAGGAGGTATGTGGCACATCCTGCATTCCAAGAGTCTTTCCAGATCATACTTCCATTACACCAACTACAAATTTGTAGAGGAAGGAATTATTTGCACAATTCGTATTACCATCAACAACAAGCAGAAGTAACAGAAGAGACTTAAAATAATAATTAAAGCAATTTCTAAAGCAACAGTAGCAAAATAAGTCTGCTTTCTCTGAAGAATCACCTGTCATTATTTTAAAGCTGTGTCTGACACACATCTTCCCCACCATCAGGCACACTATTCAACAAAAATTTTCCAGTCCTTCAAACAAAGGAATTTTCCTTATCACTGTCAACCTTAATCCAATGATCGGAACTTAGAATAAAAAACATTTGATCTAATACATTTTATTGTATTAAATACACTCATTATCACTTAATAACAAAAACATACAACAAAAATCTTGTCAGTTTCTGTCCCTTAATAATTTGTATATAGTGCTTTCTCCCAACCATGCATTCGCATTTCAGTTACTGACTTAACAAGTTCCACATCCCAATCTTGAAGTGTCTTAGTAAGATATGCATAGCACTTGGTCTTTCATAGTAGGTCTGCTATCAGAAAGACCAAAACTGGAAACCTCATCTTGCTCAAACATGCCTGGATTTGATATGTGCAAAGACTTACCTGGTCATCCTTCCTCTTTGTCATCATGTGAAAGATTATCTGCAGAAGTACAAGAAAGGGAACCCATATCACTGGGCATCATCAAAATTCTTTGACTCTTTACTACCCTGAGATACACAGGCTAGATGAGCCAGGTGGGGTGGGATTCCCATGAAGGGGATGAAAATAAGGCCTACCCAATGTACAGAGGGTAAGCAAAAATCTTACATAAAGATGATGATTGTCCCAAATATACTTGCAATTAATAATGGAGTGTTGCAATACTATTTCTGCTCACAAAGATTGAATCCCAAACCAGATAAATTAATAAGACACTTCACCAGATTAAGAACAAACACTTCTTACTTATGGGTGTTTTTTAATGTTTACCAGTTAACCTTGGACATCCAACATCCAATAGTGACACCTAGCTATGGATTTCTTTAAAAAAAGCTCCAGTTTAGAAAAAAGAAGACAAGCATTCTACCCAGAAGGAAACTTGGGATTGGTAGGAGGAGCCTCCACATGCAATTGTGAATTCAGACCCATGACGTTGATCTCCCTTTTCCCTCCTTTCATTTGTACTCAAAATGGAAGGAACTTTGAACTGTCTGCAAACATCAAAGACTCATTGTAAAGTATTCTTCCATTCCCTGAAGATAAATCCCTCGTATGTTTGCCAGTGCATATCCCATTGCCAGATGTATCATAGCTGGGAAACAAGACAGACAGAAAAGCCAGTGTCCTGGTGATTTAAGAGGGTGTAAAATACAGACAATTTAAGTGAAACTGTCTCTCCCAAAGTGTTCTGACAAAGAGCAGGCATTGGAAGCAGCCTAGCTGGCTTGTTAAAATGCTGATGGCCCATTCCAGAAACAAAAGTTACTTTAATGAACTAATATTTTATGACATAATTGCACCAGAAGCAGAAAGCATAAAACAAATAATAACTCAAAAGTGTAGCCCTAAACCCAAATAAAATTAATGGGCAATTTTTACACTCTCTTCTCTAGCACACAACTTATAAATTACAGTTATTTCTTCTTTTATTTTTAATTCTATAGCTTGCATAGCCTTTTCTTTTTCTTAATTCCTATCCCATTCCTAGAGTGACTTCTCCCCTGCTTAGCTGCATTGTTTGTTTTTCACAGCTGGCCTTTGCTCCAGGTCAGGGTAGCTAAATCAAAAATGAATGTTCAGATAAATTAAAAGTTAATGTGCTCAGACTCTTGCTTTTGCTGTGGCCGGCACCATATCTCCTCAACAACTTGCCCAGTAGTAGAAATTCCTGTATGGCATGCTGCTCAGTCCATTGCCAGATAACAAAGAGGACTGCATCTTGCCTTCTGCATCACAATTTATCCAGATTCCTTTACCCCAAGGAGTGCTTTTGTAGCTGTACCAGTTCTTGCCGAAAGCAATGCCCTAATGGCATTTGTCATTGCAGCCATTCAGATTCCATAATTTAAACCGGAGGGGCACTTTGTTAGTTGCTGATTCTGACACAGTTCTCCTCTTGTAGCAAGTAAATTTTAACATAGCTCCAAATCAGGACTTTAATCTTTTCATTCTTCTCCTAAACTTGCAGCTAACATATTTATATCAGCACCAATCCCATGCTTTGACAGTTGAACTTGGAATGAGTGAAAAACTCTATTTCCAATTCTGACAGTCTGTCTATTTATTTCCCTCTGTCTGACAAATAATTTTGAAAGCCTGACTTACCTTTTCTCCCTCTGCTAGGTAAATGAAAGGCAATTGAGATGGATCAGAATGTCAGAATAACAAAACCAAGGGACAAGAAGAAACAGCACTTGAGAAATTTTGAGTGTCTTTAAGGACTAGACTATGAGCATGACCATCTTCACAGCAAATCCCAAACAAAAGTGCTTTCCACAATTTCTACGCTCTGGTCTATTACCGGCTGTGATTCACAGCTCTTGTTCTGGTGATTTGACATTCTCATAATTTTCTCATGAGCTTAATGTGTGAGAAATATTTTTTGAGTTACTGTTCAACATTTTCAAGGTTTGAAATGTAACCTGGCTAGACAGGAGGTGGGATTACATGACTTCAATTTTTTCTTGAGGCTTTTTGTTACCAAAGTGTATTTTTAACTATAAGTTGATGCCCTGCTTCTTTCTTTCCATGCAAATGCTGTATTTTTTTTTGTTTTGTTTTATTCCTACAAGCAGACTGATAACAACTATATTACTGCAATGCATCAGAAGCAACAACTTGGTTTTTTTCTAATGACCACTTCTAGTATTTTGGGAGAGTCAGACAGCTCTGGTTACAGAGGCAAATTCAACACACTTTAACTGAAAACACCTCACAAAAATGTGTCCTTTGTAAACCAGGTTGCATCATGAAAGACAGTTTTATGATGAAAAGTGAGAAGAACTGTGGAATAATGATTGGAGGTGACTTAGAAATTAAAATCATATTATAGGTACAGCATTTTTCACACATTAAGGAAAGATGTAACATCAGAGAAAACTTTCAGGCTAGAGTACAACTGGTATGCAAGGAATCCATTCCACAGTGATTCCCTGAACAACACTGCCAGCGAATGGAACAGAGGCTAGGGTGGAGTGAAGAGTGCACCACCAAGCCCTGTGAGTTATGGCAGAGATGGGAATTTGATGGTACCACAGGACTGATAAGCTGCCTGCTCACCACCCTGGGCCAACAGTCTGTCATTTTTTGTCAAAGTGCTGTCCTTTGTGTGAACTTTGCTCATAATAATGTCATTATAATACCAAAACATACCTTCATCCCAAATGCTACCCACCTTCAAAGTGTGACCATCTCTCATTGAGCTTGTGCTTTGAATTTTTTTCAGCTATACCTTTAAAAGCAGAGAAATTTACATCAATCATAATAAAGGTATATATGACTAGAGTCACTCAAGGTCCACTTTGAAGGTAAAAGCTATTAGAAAAATGGTTTGAATAAGGGGGGATGTCAGGGAACACATCACTATGAACAGGTCAGGGCAGATACTATCACTGCTCATCACTGACTCTTGGGATCAGTTGATAGGCTGAACCTCGCTTCCCCCATAGGCGTTTATTTGGGTAATATCTGGACTTTCCAAGTATTTTCCCAGGAAACTTAGAAATTTTACTGAGATGCTTTTTAATCTAACGCCTTTTGTATATCTGCACATACTTTGCAGACAGTGATTTATCACCAGCAATCCACAAGGACCTGTACTTCTGTTGCTTTCAATAAACTGCACTATTCACGTTGCTAGTCACAAGAGTCTCTCATTGGGTGCTTCCAACAACTTGCAAAAAGGCTGTGTGAAACCATGAAGCACAACTAGACAGGGAGTGAATTGTGCTATTAGTGAATCCATAGCTGTGAGAGTTCAGATGTACTGATTGCAACCAGACTAATAGTGCCAAATTGGACATCACTTGGAATCTAAGCCCAGATGCCCCCAGCCCCTCTGATACCTGAGGACCAGCTGGAACACAAGGGGGTTTATTTTATGCCAAATTACCCTTTTACGCAACAAGAACTGGAACATATATACATCAACAAGAACAAGAACATAGAAATATATATAACTTCAACTTGGGAGCTAAAACAATAAAAGCTCTTTTGTGGTCACTCCAACACACTTCACACTATATTTCAATCCATAGTACTTAAAATGAATTAATTTCCTAGACAGTTTATTGGACAGATATTTTCACCATGGTTCTCTTGTGGCAAAAATGGATGGACACCTTTGTAACAGAAGAGGTCCTGAGCCTCCATGACTTTGTACTCTGTTGTACCTATTGCACATCTGGGTGAAAAACACTACTTAGATTTGGTGATGCTGTCTGCACCCTCAGGTAGGATAAAGAAGTTATTTAAGAATATTAATTTGACTTCCTGAATCTACTACAGTGCTTCTTGTTAGCATCTTCCCATTAGTGGACTTTCTGGAAAACAGCTTTTAAATCACAGCTTGTACTAAAGTTGCTGTAACTTCTTGGATATTCATTTTTCCTGAGTAAATATTCTATAAGTGTGCTGGATTTTGTAACACATATTTTTCCTCCAGCCCCTTAAAAATCATAAAAAAAAAACCCCTCGATTATAACTTTATAATGTTTCCTTCATATTTCCAACTTTTAGTTGCCTTTTTCATCCATTCTTCCTTCAGCAGCAAGATTACTTTACTTTTCTATTCCACCTTTGAATATTTCCAAATAACCTAGAAGCAATTTTCACAGCTATAATACTAACTTTATGTTTTCTTCATTCATGTCATATCTCAGTCATTGCTTCAATAAAAACAAACAAACAAACAAACAAAACCTCTTACTGAGTCATTCAACAAATCTTGTTTTTGGTATCTTTGCATGTCTTTCACAGGTTGGGGATAGTAAGTTTGGGGTCCTTTCACTTTTTCCTGCTTGTTTTTGGTGTGCTGTGTTGCAACACAGTATGACAGCAGCTTCATCAGATGGAAAACACTTCTCAGATTAACAGAAAAACAAGTAGAAGAATCAGTAAATATAGGAACATAATCTATCCATATTGTGTTATTAAGTAGCCAATTTTTTTTTTAAATTCATTCATTTGTCAGCTTCCATAATTTGTAGATTTTAGTCCATTAGGCTAGTTTTATATGTAACAGACTATCGCAAGAGAATTATTTAGCCAAAGGAAATGAAAGTAACTTCTACTAAAGACTGACTTCTAATTTAAATGTTCTCTTTTGATAAAATTTTGGTTTTCACTTGCTTTAATCAACACTGTATATAGCCAATAAGGAAATTGTGGTGAAGCTGTGAAACTAATACAGGCCAGGCTATTTACCCAAAGAGAGGTGGTTCTGCTGAACAGCTTACCCATTAAATAAATGACAATACAATTTTACAAAGCTTGTTGTCTTAGGGTCAGTCATTTGGTAAGCTATTCTTGACCAGACCAGCTGATATTATAATTTAAATATAACCCAGTTTTTATACTAGAATATAAGTTCTGTAAAGACTTTTAAGTGCAGCTCAATTCACAAGATAGGGCAGGTAAAAGTCTACAACATACAGCATAATGAGCTACCATGGTAACAAATATAGGGCAAAAACTTGTAAAAAACTGATTTTGAGTGCTTGAATATCTATGATCCAGTCATGAAATAAAGGTAAGTATATAATTCAGTATAATTCAGTTATGTGCCTTATTTTCTTTTTTGCTTTAAAACTAAGAATTGAATATTTAAACTCGTAATAACAACAGTTATAATCCAAATAACTAGGGTGAAGCTTGGAGAAGGACATGTAAGTTGAATATTTGGGTAAATCTACCTGATAATAGATTCTGTGAATCTATGGAAATTCTCTGAATCTATGGAATATTTTTTAATCCGTGAAATGAAGCCAGGTCTGCATTGTGGTGTATTTTAAACTAAATATTATATCATCAAGATTATCCTGAAATTTTCCAAATACTGAATGATTGAGTATATAATATGAAAATAATTTATGAAAAAAATGCTTCACAAAGATTTATGGTGTCTAATCCTTTTTTTAGTTGCAGTCTTTTTTTATTTATTTTACAGTGAACAGATCAGAAAAAAAAAGTGCTTCATCATGCATCCAAGATTCAACTTTTGACTGCAACATTTTTATATTCACATAAGAAAAAGAAATATGTTATTATCCCAAGTAAATAGCAGTTATTACATTTGAAGTTGGTATTTACCAAAGCAGGATTATTCCTCCTACTCACTTGAGCAGTTCTCTGTAAATCAGTAATAGCAAGTTCAAGAATATACCTGGTGAACAATGTACCTGGTTGACCATGCCTTACAGTGGAGAATTTAGGGCCCGCTTATTACAACAGAGTGATCCCAAATCCATTTGTTCACGTGTGAGAATACAGAAGGAAATTCATAGATGGTGTATCTGGTAGACTCACACTGGAAAAGCAGCAGAGTAATTCATTAAAACAATCTCTGAGCTGAGGATGCAAAGGTAGTACTTAGTAATTACATTTAATTTAATTCAGACTGGATTATGAGTCAATTACTCATAAATCCAGCAAAGAAGAGCACTTGAGACTGTATGAAAGAAAATAATTCCACATATCAGTGAAAGGCTGAGACACCTGGGGCTGTTTAGTCTGGAGAAGAGAAGACTGAGAGGATCTTATGAATGTTTACAAATATCTGAAGGGTGGGTGTCAAGTAGAAGGGGCCAGTCTCTTTTCAGTGGTGACCTGTGATAGGATGAGGGGCAGTGGTCACAAACTGGAACACAGGAAATTCCACCTCAACATGAGGAAAAACTTCTTTACTGTGAGGGTGATTGAGCCCTGGAACAGGCTGCCCAGAGAGGCTGTGAAGTCTCCTTCTGTGAACACTTTCAAAACCTGCCTGGATGTGTTCCTGTGGAGGTGGTCCTCCTCTGGCAGGGGGTTTGGATTCCATGAACTTGATTTGCAGAGGTCCCTTCCAACCTCTACCATTCTATGATTTTATGATTTTTATGATTCCATGAAATCCGTATTCTTTTTCTCTGATTATGGATTATATGGGACTAAATTACTATAATGATAGAAATTAGCTTAACTTCATTGAAATCAATGTCCTTATGCTCACTTGCATCATTTGAGTTTGGAGTAGCTGACATTTACCAATACACTGGAATCAGCTACATTTGCAGTAAAAAGCGTCATTCTATTAATAAAATTTGTTTCCAACATGTATAAATCAGAACATTACTTTGTGGTTTTATGGACCACAAATTAAGTTACCTAAACATATAGGTGTATTCTTGATGCTTTAAAATATAGTTGTTTCCATTCCAAAAAATTCCTTGGCATATCAGTTGCTCTAGTGTCTGAGACTGTATTAATATCTAGCAATCATTGGGGGAGCTCTGTGAGCTCCAATATTTAGTGAAAATAAATGGAATGAGTGCATATCTATTGTACTATGTGATTGCACAAACATATTGAAATGCCCTTCCTATAGTCTTCTAGCAAGGCAAGTGCACAGTTTAGTAGCCTATGGGAATCTGTATATCCTTGGCATCAGTTTTTAATTCTGATGCTGACTCAGTTTTTTTACATTTCTGAAGTGACTTCACCCTCTCTGGATTGCTTCATAGGACAGGTCTGAGGGAAGTTCTTCATACTGCAGGGAAAAGTCAGCACCAGTCTACCAGTAAATCCTAAAACCTTCACTTTTGCTTTTCCATGTATGGGTTTAAAGAAATGCCATTTAGTCCCAACAATAAGCCCACTGCCAGCAATGTCTTTTCATGAGGAACACAGTTCCATTAATGTTGAATAGTACTTCCCTCCTTTACCCTGTACAACAATGAGAAGTACAAATGCAGAAAGACACATTGCAGCAAGCATTTTACTCACTTTGTAGGATCGCTATAGGTCAGACTACATCCCAATGAGATATGTTCCACTGGACATAACATTAACCAAATTTCAGATTTCTAGCCCAGAAGAAGGTGTATATTTCAACACTTGCTCTTTGCCTAGAGAAAATTTAGAATATCAGATATTTTCACACGATAAAAAGTGCTAATAGTTTTGGTTCAAATACATTGAAATGTTTAATTTCAAAACTGCTGAGCAAAAGAAATCTTCCAGTTCAGTCCAGGGTTTATGGACAACATTTGGTTTTAAGTATGTTAAATTGCAGTGCTTTAAGGATTTGACTGCAAGTCAACACATCAAACTCTCTCTCCATAATTATATTCATCTCAGGGCGTATAACACAACATTGTTCACACGGGATTTCTTCTTTATGTCCTGGGTTGTGTAGTCCTCCCGGGAGTTCAGCTCACAGTGAAGAGCACACTACAAAAGAAATTGCTAGGAAATAACACTCAATGTTAAGCATTTCCAATTAACTAACAAATTCAAAGGTTTTGTATCTGAGTTGAAATAAAACAGTCCTTTTATTTTCTCAGTGTAAAAACATAGACTTTAGCAAAACTGCTATTGTATTTTTCATCTTTATTTTTAAGAGATTAACAGCTTTTACTTCCTTCCTACCTATATTGGGCATCAAATTACATTATGGGGAGATGAATTAAACTTTTAAAATGAATAGATTTCAAAATTGACATCTTAAACAACTGCAGTGAAAATGCAGTGCAAGTCAGGCATTTAATTTTGTACAGAAGAGCCTGTACAAATGACATAGCCTCTGACATAAAAAGCTTATTTACTTCCATTAACCATGGTTTTAGAGTACAATTTGTTGTTTTAGGTTTTTTTCAGACAATTTTAATTGATTTTGTTATTTTGCTTCTGAACATACCAGTCTTTTCCTGTTTTATGAGCACAAACAGGGAAGGCTGTACATCCAAGAGCACCTACTCCTTTACAAGATGTGTAATTTCATTGTAAGACTACTGTTTATCTTAAGATTTTATCAGCTTTGCAGGTGTGGGCAACTCTTGATTTTGCAGCAAGCGCAGCTTGATCACTGCAGAGGCTGATCCCGATTTCAACATTGCCAAAGACAAATAACATGCCTCGACAGCAAGAGCTACAAAACAAATGAGAAGGTCCTTGGAAATCGGTCAGTCCCCAAACTTCAAGCTGCTCTTGAAAGCTTTGATTTCTCTAGGTTAGTCTTGACTAGTTAGAAAGCAATTGTTTCATTTTAATTTATATTATATTGTCCATTACCATTGTATAATCTTTTATGAATGTGTCCGTACTACCTCACTTCCATTTTGATAGAGAGAACTTGGTGTCATGTTAGTTTATTGTCATGACATGTTGCTGTCAAGGTTCCTGGGTCTTCATTTTTATGAGGGTCAGTAAATTCCAGCCCCTAGGGAAAACTGATATTACAGGAAGTTTCTGATGCTCCTTATGGAACATTATTGAGCTTGAAGAGGTATGCTACCATTTTCAAAGGCAGAAGCACTATAGATTATACCTTCATTGATAAAGGATTTTAAATAAACATGAAGCATCTAGTTTTTATCTCAAGAACATAAACAGTCTCTAACAAATAATCACTTCCTTCTGAAACAGGTGATTCACCTTCCAGGTTTAGCTTTCTGTGAGAACGAAAACCAAAGACAATGTACCAGGTTTTGGACTGTCAGAAGAAAATTTGATATTATATCAAAACACCTTATGTTACTTAGTAATACATTAACTAAAAATTTAGGCTTCTAGATCAGACCTGTCTTTTCACCACACTGACCATCTGCTAGATTTAGCTTTAGCAGATGAAATTTAAATTTCACAGTTTTTTATCACCCTAGAATTCAAGGTATGCAGATACATAGCAATACTGAAATCCTTTAATTATTTAGGCACTGTTATTTGCAGTCATGAAGCTCTAGAAATCGTGTGTGGATTTAATAGTCCATTTTTTTCAGATAACGTTGTTGAACTAAAATGTAACTATTGTGTATTAAACAACAGAGCTACATTTATGATTCAGGTCTTTTAAATTCCTCTGCCACAAATTCTTACTCAGTTATTTCCTACCTAAAGTAATACAAATGTGTTACTTTAAAGAACTTGTTCTCTTAATAAATTTTATGTTTTATCAAAGTATTCAAACTAATTTGACATTTTATTGTTTCTAGTTCATATATATTCTAAATAAATTTACATGTATTGCTGGTAGTTAAGACAGTTAAAGTTAATGCAGTTACATTTAATATGAACAAAAAAAATTTTTTTTTTTCTGTTTCACTTTTTAAGTTCTTACATTTGACAGAAGAAAATAACAGAATTTTTCCTCAAATCCCTCACATTTCTGAATGTAGGTAGAATTTTGGATGACATTTTGAATTACAAAAGAAGGTACAAAACTGAAGAACATTCTTGCAGTTATTGTTAGTCTTTCTGACAGAAGAAAACATAAAGATAACTTTTGGACAGATTCTTATTTTTGCCTCTATTTAGATTACAGTGGGTGTAGAATAATGATGAATCAAACTGATAAAAAGACATACAAGTACAGTGCAAAGCAAGAAGATGAGGACAACACAGGAACTTTGTGGTAATTTTTAAAATTGCCCTGCATTTATGTTTACATTTCTATTACTCTCTTGACCATGTCTGCAGACCTTTCATTAGTGGTAAATTGCAATATGATTGCTTTACATTCTAAAAGTTATTGATTCATACCAATACCTGTGATCTTCTACTGACCATGCTGTATTCCTCATCTACTCCCTTAATCATACCATGAAGCAAAATTAGCAGTACAAACGTATGCGCACTGTCATTCCTCAAGGTGTTGTGTTACCATTATGATAAATGAATACACTTGTGAAAAAAACTACATAAGTTCCACAGGACAAGATATATTTCTATACTGAATGTCTTCTCAACATAGCGAATGTCTTTGGCTGTAAGGCAACAGTAGAAGCTACTTTACTGTGTGAGTAGCATATTAATTATTTCAGAAACATAAATAAAGACATCTTTATTACAACCAGGCTTCAAATATACCTTCCTGAGACTCAGAGAAGCTTCCATTAGTTTAAGTCATCCTGCTTATCACCTTGGGTTCTGTCCAGTGTAAAACCAGCAGACCAGACTCTGCTGGTAGATAGGAGGACTTAATATAAAAAAAAAAGTCATGGGAAAAACACACTGTCAAGAAACCAGTGGGAGCAGAAAGGGTGGTGCCTGAAGGAAGGCAGATAACATGGTCAGAAAGTAGAGCAGTTCAAGGATATTTATGGTTTGGAAAGAGCATGGATACAGGAGAAAACAGCATCTGAAGGAACGTATGCAAACTCTAGGTTCCTCCTTATAGTCTTTAATTGACACAGGTTTTGCCTTTCCCCCAATACAGGGAGAGATGGAGCCAAGGGCTCCCACCCTTTCCAAGCACATACGTTCCTGAGCATAGTCCTGCCTCTGTCACCACCTCCTACCAAAGGGCTCCAGCAGCTCCTGCCTGAGACACTAGCCTCTATCCCCACTCTGATCCTCTTCTTTAGATTTCTTCTGTTGTTAGTCTTCAGCATATGTTTGTAAATCTATGATCACTGAATTAGTTAGGAAAAATTTACATTTATTATCTGTCCCTCTGCGTTTAACACTTTGGGAAAAATGGGTGCTTACCTATTTGTGACAATGCCTTGAGAATTTCAAAAGTTGTTTCAAGTTCTTCATACATATCTTACTGTCTATTGCTTTCACATAGATAGCACCTTTCATCACATAGACACAAAGTACTTCTTAAAAGGAAGAAGAATCGTCTAGTCTCTGTTAAAAGGATAGTTTCCAGTTGCTTCCTTTATGTTCTGTTCTGCTTTTAACAGAAAGGTAAAAATTTACTGTATACAACTGAAATACAGTGGTAAGCTAAAACTTTTTTCACTGAAACCACTAGAATTTGAAGGCCAGAATGGAAAGAGTAACTAAGATAAAGTTAAGGTGTCTTCACAGATAAGATCCAGCAACAAAACATCTGGTAGCCTCAGGAGATTGCTGTGAAAATTACAGTGAAAGCTCCATAGAATTGTTACATTTTGCTACATAGCCGTAAATAAAATCTCATAGAACAGAGGCAAACAGATGTTCTGTTCCTTCATATACTTACAGCTCTTGTATAACCAAGTGCTATTGTTAATATTTAGAAAGTAAGGATTACAAAATAGCATAGTGTAAGAATTCTAAAATACTTTCTTTGGATCAATATTATGCAGCTAAGCTTCATGGACCATGTGGAGTTTTGGATCTGCTGCCCTTGGAAAGAGGACACTAGAGCAAACAGTCAGAACATGACAGTAAACCAGTGTAGGAAATCAGCAAAACAATCAGTCTCTCATATTTGCTAAAAATGTGATTTAAGGATCTATGTATTGTACTGAAAGAAGAGATGAGTGAGCATAAAGAAAATAAAAGATATTTTTTTAGCTACTATCCATCAAATGATACGCTTAATATAGTCCATCTGTTGTAAAGCATATTAACAGAGGAAATAAATGTGTAGAAGCATAGAAAGTATTCATTCTAAAGCAGTAAGTGGAAAAATCTATAAGCTACCTGTTGAAATGGTCATAACTTTTAACAAAAAAGAAACAAGGAAGCATTGTTTATTTTAAAGCTAGTGCTATATAAAAATTGTTGGGTAATGTTCTTGAAGCCCCTCTTGAACAAAAGGTGTACCAGTCACTACTTACAGTACTAATTAAGCAAGCACTGAATGGTGAATTCTACAAAATTCATTTTATTTCTTAAGTATGCTTCCAGGCACCATGTCTTTTTTTCCTCATTTGTTTGCTTCTGCACCTTTTCTAACTTCTTTACACCAAAAAACAAATATCCTTGTCTGCAGATGTTACAAGTCACTTTAATGTATATTATCATATAGGCAATTCCACTAAATTAGTCCAAAGTTCTTTAATCTAAAGAGTACTGGGAGAACTTTGCAGTGGCAGGTATCAAGCCTGGCAGAGCTCCCTCAATGTGATTTGTGTCAGCTGAGCCTCTCCTCCTCAAACAGACTCAAAAATCTGAAAACACATATCAAGTGCTTTTCTTAAAATGTACCTCCACTTTTGATGCCATTGAATACAAGAAGCTTATCTGATCCTTCTGAATCTGCATAACAAGTTCTCTCATGAGGCTTCTCAGCTCTGCAAACATCATCAGTGTTATCATTAGGAGAACAGCCTTTCTCACAGTACTTAGGAATTTGCTTTGCTAAAGTCAGGAAGGGAGGTGCTATGAAAATGGAAAATAACACAAAATAGGGAAAGTGACTCACAATATATTGAGCTCTTAAAAGATCCTAGATTAATAATAATAAATAATAATAACCTTCACTGCCCAATAACTGAAACAAACCTTATTTTTAGGCTCAGGTTGATTTTATTTCATGTAAACTGGCTTCTGAATCACTGAGAATCACTGCACCTCTTCTAATATGTCCTGCCTGATGGCTTTGCTATTCTATGAAAACAAATCCCTCCCTGTAGAATTTCCCGCAGCTATTAGAGAAAAAAATATTAGCCAAAGAAGAAATCATTTCAGTCTTTCTTCCTTTTTTTCTTCATATTTTGTGATCAATGTCTCATTTGGACTTGAGCAGTGTGAGATCAAAGCTACTACTTGATTGTCTCGTTTTCATGGACAACTGTGTTAGAAGGATCAAGCAATAGGGTCTTCAACTTCTTTTGATAGATATGTTAGCAAGGTTAAATACACTAGGAGAGAAGATAGCTAGATAGCACAAAGGTGAAGCTAAATATAGAAATTTCAAATATATTGTTCCATACCAGAGTTTGATGGTTTTGGTTTAGTTTGGGGTTTTTTGTTGTTTTTGTTTTGTTATGTTTTGGTTGGATTTTTGTTGTTGTTGTTTTCTGGGGTTTTTTGTCTGTTTTTTGTTAACTAGTCACAGTATTTTGTTGCAGCATTACAAGTTTTCCTGTGGTGTTTATTCAAATTGAAACTGTGCTCTTTCACCTGAATAATTCACATGTATATCTTGAGTTAAATTTGGATAAACGTATAATGGGAAATTGCCAATGCACTGAAACCAGCACCTGAGAATTCTCCTGTGTGACTGCTGCAACAACTTTTATCTAATGCCTTCTCAAGGAGGCAGACTAAGGCAGCCAGCCTTGGAACAATGGTTTCCAAGAGTTCTTTTTTCAGATTCACCTCCCTGGGAACAGAGTTTACTCCTTAACTACCATGTTATTTATTGTTACAAACACTACAATGCCCTAATTTACACAAGTTATTAAGGAGTTCAACGCACTTCAAAAGTTCTTTGATTTTGTTCTGAATAATTGCAATTTACTGTTCTTAGGGAACTTAAGTAGACAGCAGATCTTTTCAGTACATACCTAACTTTAGGCACAAGCCATTCCCTGAGTCTAAAGGAACCACTGAAAGATATAAATACTGGAGTGCTGCAAGTATTCAAGATTTGTGCCTTCCTGCCTCAAAGTGCAGAGACATTGCCTTCTCACTTGGCAGGGATCCATAGGGACTTAGTCATGAGTATTTGCAATCAACTCACTGACTTCAGTGAAATGGCTAGTGCTCTAAATTATGTATCAACTTGAATTTCTCTGTTGAAATGAGAGCAGAGAAATTAAGAAAGATCTCTAGAGTATTTAAACAGACACCTCCAACTCTATCTGTCTAACTCTTACAATTAGCTGAGCTGCTGTGAGAGTGAGAGGCCTTTTCCATGCTATCTACAGAGGGAAGAAAGAGCAGGGAATTTGAAATGCAACTAGAAAGGCATGCATGCTGAATGTACAGCTGCTGAGACCCAGCTAAAAGGAAGCAGGATGTCCAAAGATGCATGTTTGAACTCCCATTCCTCTCACTAGGAAGTGATCCTGACTCAAATCCAAATATCATGTGCACTGGAGACACAGCACATGGAGCCCAGAGGCTCAGGTTGGGCATTGCAAGTCCCTGACCACTGTTGATCTCTCTGTAGCCCTGCCTGGTACCAAACACGCTTCACCTACCTATGCACTTAGCCTGGTACAGGAAAGTTTTCATGCGATGCTACACAGCGGTCAGGGAAGGACCAGTGACAGTAAGAGCCTACCGCAACCACACCCAGGACTTGCAGACACCACTGTAACACACAGGAAAAATCTTCTCTGCAGTTCCTTCTGTCTTGGCACACAATGCTGAAATATGGCTGTGCATTTTCCCATGTCAAATGCAGCTATAGCTGTCAGAGCAGTGCAGAATTTACAGTACTTTGAAAAAGCTCAAAACATACAGAACACAAAAGTACGTGCACTTCTCACATTTCTCTGACAGATTCCA
Organism: Todiramphus chloris collaris; assembly: GCA_025345505.1. Lineage (NCBI taxonomy): Eukaryota > Metazoa > Chordata > Aves > Coraciiformes > Alcedinidae > Todiramphus > Todiramphus chloris. The sequence goes on along the minus strand of JANVCC010000020.1, from coordinate 13,258,840 downwards.
TCAATCATTCCATTGCCAAAGCCTTAAGGATTTACTGCTGGCTAAGAAAGAAAAAATTCTAGGGTGAGGAGGTGATGATAAAGGGAAAAGGCCCTAAGTGGGAAAGAAAAATTGCATTTAGAAGCTAAAATATAATTCCAGCTTGTGCCTTTTGGATAAGAGACATTCCTCTCCTCATCCCCAAGTTCTTACGGTTTAGAGACAGACTGTGAAAAAATATTCTCTCTCTTCCAACTCCTATCTGTCAGTCATCAAAAAAGAGCTGAAGATCAATTCCATTTACGGAGCTGCTCTTTAGCTTTTGGGACAGATTCTCTGGTGGATGCAGACCCAGAGGGAAGAGGAGGTGCTGATACCTGCCACATTGCTTGCACAGTTTGCTCCAGAGGTTACACTCCAGAGTTTATGATTTATCTCCCACTTTTGCAGAGGATGGAATGTACCGAGAACCCAGACTGCAACAGACTTCTCAGAATCATTTTATCCTTTCTCTCCATATGGGTGATATTTTTTAGTGATCAAGAACTTTCTAACATCACTTCTGTGGCTTGAGTATTGCTATGGGAAGTATATATATATATATATATTTTTTTTTTTTTTTTTTTTATATGGAAAGTATATTTTTATATATATTTTTTTTTTTTTTTTTGCAAATACAGCAAGTAGTCTTTATCAATTAGTACTATTTCTAGTGTAGAAAACTAAAGATAGTGGAAAAGTACTCACAAGTAGCTGAAATATGTAATAAAACAGTAAGTGATACAAGTTTTCATACATGTACATAACCACACTAATGAAGGATTGATTCCACATGCTTTGTCTTCAAAGTCACATGCTTTCTTTAAAGCAGAATGAACAATAGAAGAAAACTAGCTCTTCTCACATGTACTTTGTGAAAGAGATCCAAAATTGCTTCTCTATTAAAAAAAAAAAAAAAAAAAAAACAAGAAAAGAATTTATGAGTAATAATAATAATAATACCCATCTATTATGCTTCACTTTTCATCAATAGGTATCAGGGTCAGACTTACTTTTCCTGTTTTCCAGAAGAGAAAATAAGGCACAAAAGGTGGAGTGACTGCCCAGGGTGATCCATCAGGCTGACAGAGCTTTGGAAATTAAATCCGAGCTTCCTGAATGCCCGCCCAGTGTTCTGTCCTTAGCAGTAAACGATTGGATGTTTTAACCACCAGAAGATAACTTTACCCAAGCATTCACACGTCTGAAACCAAAGGCCCTCTGGAAAACATGAGGTCTTTGCAGCATGCGACACTGTGTTTGCAAAGTGATGAACTAGAGCAAGAAGTGGCTGATCTCCATATTTATACCACGTTGTAATAAAATTTGCCACTAATAATAGATGCTTTCCTAGATCTTAATACATTTTTGAAGCTTTCACTCTGGAAGCTTAGCTATCTAGCCATTCTTTTATAGGCAACATTTTAATTCAATAATAATACTTTAAGTGCAATAACAGATTGGACAAATGAAACACCTGTGTAAAATGCACAAAACAAATTGCACAGGGAAAAGACAAATCTGGGCTGTCTGAGAAGAGATTATAATGGTGTGATTTTGAATACAGCACTGTTGAATCCCTTGGAGAAGTATCTTTCCTTTCTTCATGAAAAGGTAACTCGTAGGCAGATGTCTCATATTTTTAAAAAGTCTGGAGACTCAGCTACTTTACAGAGTAATTACTAGATAACAAAATTATAATCACTGCCTGGACCATTAAACTTCTTTAAAGGTGACTGAAAATAATCTCAGGGGAACAAAGAGCTTGTTTAGAGCATGGATATTAAGCAGCAATAATTAAGTAACACAGTGGGAGTGTGAGTCCCAAGAGAAAATATGTTATAATGACAGTTTTATTACACAGCTCAATTACTTCTTACTATGAACTTTAGTTTTCTGGTGTAGAAATGTACCACTATTTCAGACCTCCAGAAGCCCGAAGACAACTGCACAGATGTCCTGAGCCCCTTCTCTGGTCCTAAGACCAGTTTAACACTACAAGCTGCCAACTTCTGCACCTCTGCATGTGCCATGGCACTATTATTTACTATTCAAGACAGAGCAAATAATGGCCTCCTAACAAAACCAAGATGCTTCTGCCAGATACGGTGGACAAAAGAAGAATGGACAGAGGAGGACAAATTACATGGATACATATAATACATGGAGAAGCAAGATAGAGCCAAAGTTCTTAACTGGGAAAGTTAACAGTGTTGTAGATAAATGTGAGCAATTCACAATGCAAGAATCACAGAATGTTAGGGGTTGGAAGGGACCTCCAAAGATCATAAAGTTCAACCATCCTGCCAGAGCAGGACAGAACTAGAGCAGAATGCATCCAGACAGCTCTTGAATGTCTCAACAGAAGGACAGTCCACAACCTCTCTGGGGAGTCTGTTCCAGTGCTCTGTAACCCTTACAGTAGAAGTTCTTCCTCATGTTGTGGTGGAAATTCTTGTTCTCAAGCTTGAATCCATTACCCCTCATCCTATCACAAGGCACAAGTGAAAAGAGCTTGTCCCTGACTTCTTGACACCCAGCCCATATGTATTTATAGACATTAATTATATCCCCTCTCAATCTTCTTTTCTCCAAACTAAAAAGCCCCAGGTCTCAGCCTTTCCTTGTAAGGCGGGTGTTCCAGTCCCTTAATCATCTTCATAGCCCTGTGTTGGATTCTTTAAAGTAGACTTCTGCCTCTCTTGAACTGGGGAGCCCAGAACTGGATGCAGTACTCCAGGTGAAGTTTCACTAGAGCACAGTAGAGGGGGAGGAGAACCTCCCTCCATCTGCTGTACACACTCTTCTTAATGCACCCCAGGATACCATTGGCCTTCTTGGCCACAAGGGCACATTGTTGTCCCATGGATAACTTGTTGTCTATCAGGACTCCAAAGTCCTTCTCCACAGAGCTGCTCTCTAGCAGATTGCTTCCTAACCTGTACTGGTGCATTTTATTGTTCCTTCCCAGGTGCAGGACTCTGCAGTTGCTCTTGTTAAACCTCATTAGATTCAACTTTGCACAGCTTTCCATTCTGTACAAATCTTGCTGAATGGCCACACAGCCTTCAGGTGAATCAAATCCTCTCAGTTCTGTGTCATCAGCAAACTTGATGAGAAGGCTCTCTGTCCCATCATCAAGGCTGTTGATAAAGACACTGAACAGGACTGGACCCAGCACTGATCCCTGGTCTCCAACTGGAGTCCATACCATTGATCACCACTCTCTGGGCTCTGTTGTGTAGCCAGTTCTTAATCCATTCCACTCTCCACTCTTCTATCCCACAATTCCTAAGCTTGCTCACGAGGGGAGACTGTGTCAAAAGCCTTCCTAAGGTCAAGGTAGACTACATCCACTGGTCTCCCTGAATATATCCATTTAGTCACATCAGCATAGAAGGCTATCAGATTAGTCAAGCATGATTTCCCCTTGGTAAATCCATGCTGACTACTCCTGACAACCCTCTTCTTTCCTATGTGCATAGAGATGGCCTGCAAAATGAGCTGCTCCATCATTTTTCCAGCAATGGAGGTGAGGCTGACTGGTCTGTAATTTCCTGGATCTTCCTTCTTCACTCTTTTGAAGACTGGAGTGACATTGGCTTTCCTCCAGTCCTCAGTCACCTCTCCTATTTACTATGATCTCCTGTTTGCCAAGAAGAGAAAATGCTGCAATAATCAAGTTAGGAAAGAATGAGGGATGGAGTTAGCTGAGGGGATGGAGTGATGCCTGCATTTTAGAGAAAAAGGCAAGAGGAATCTTTGAAGTTCACAGAGAGCCTGGTTCAGCATCTCAGTTGAAGACAATGCTGAGGGGTCCAGGGAAGGTAGTACTGTTCTCAGTGAGCAGAAAAGAAGCAGCAGGGAGGGCTGAGGACATAGTGTACTGTTGGTTGTTGCACCACTAAACTGGATCCCCACAAGGCAGAAGCAAGCTGTGGATTTAGCTTTCATATATGGCCTGAAGTTCATTTGTCCAGACTTACATACCTGAACAGCTGACAGAGGGCCTCACAAAAGTGGAGAACCTAGCAGCTGGGACGGAAGCCTGCAGTTTGTTTTCCAGCTCATTCAGGGTGTACATGTTTCAGTCACAAAGGAGTCACAGAGGTCAAAAGAGAAGGAAAAGTGTTTAAAGAAGCCGCATAGATGGAGACCCTATCAAGTAACCCACATTAAACTAACTGATCACAGCCACTGATGTTCCACTGATGTGTTTATGAGGCAGAGCTTCAATGTATCCAAGCTCAGGAGGCCACAGAGGGTGCTAAAATCATTCAACCTGATCTCTTGGCCAAGCACTTGTGGTTGCAGGCTGTAGGTGCTGCAGTGCTGCAAGTTCAGGACCAGAGAAGATACCAAAATCCCCAAAGAGTATCTAATAAATGGATTCAGAGTCTCCCCACCCAATCATCAGCTGTGGAGGAAGGTAACAACCTGTTAACAATAGCCTAGCCAGCAGGATAGGGCAAAGAGAAAAGAGCCTGGGAAACTTTGTCTTGTTTGTGAAAGCAGCCAAACCAGAAAAAAACAATGTAGTAATTTTTTTCACACATATATGACATGTGTGTGCAAGCACATTCAGACATGACTTGCATGTTGGAATTCATCTAGAAGACTTCATTTTCAGAGACATTCAGGTCTTACTGGCTACATCTAAATCAGAAAAATTCATTAGTGCCAGCATCTTGGTATATAATTGTAGCTTCTTTACTGCATAACCATTGGAAGTTTATCAACGTGGTTTTGAAGAAGGGCAACTAACACTCTTTCAGGCAGCTCCTAGGGACAATTTGAGGTTTCTGATGAGTCAAAGACCATTCCCATTAGGCAATATGGATACAGCCACTCTGTTTTGAATGATTAGGTAATTTAAAAACTCTTTTTTGTATGGTTAGGTAATTTAAAAATACGGACACATGTAAAACATAACAGTTGGTTTCAAGGCCAGAGAACAGGTCCTGGGACTGTTCAGTGTACTATTCCAGAGGTATGCAGATCCATCTCCAGGGATGAATATCAGTTTTGCTACTAGTAATTTTGCTGTGTTTCTCAATAGAAGTCTAAAGCAGACAAACTGCATATTAGTGAGCAGAAGCATAATCTAGAAGTGTGATGCACATAGAGTAGTGATATGATACATTCAGATGGCCAACAGTTGACATTTTTCACTTCTGTGAATGCTGCAATATATGTATTAGTGGAAAAAATTATTATGACATTAAACTTTGCCTGGTAAATTATGGTGCAATTTAGTGTGTGCTTTACTCCTTTTTCCCATACTGACAAATAATCACATGGACAGGCAGTATGCTGAGAATTTCACTTGTCAAGAAGGGTTGCTGTGGAAAAAGCTTTTTAAGACTGAGAAAATTCTGGAAGTTCTTTATGCTATGGGGTGCCAAAAGAAGACAGGAGACTTACCAGCTGGATCCTGAAAGGGTCTGAGCTGGCAGCCAGCATATGACTCAAGGCTTGCTGATATCTTTTCTCTCAGCAAGGAGATATAGCCCTCATGCTCTACTAAACTAGAAGTAATTGATGGGTCTCTCTAATATTGTTTCTAACGTGTACCCTTTATTTTATCTTGATACAGCTATAGCCACTAGTAATGATAGGAGTAGCTGTGGCCTGATGCTACCACATCTAAATGAATATATCTGCAAGTATATATCAATGATGATAACATTTCTGAGGTTTGGAGGTGCTGCAGTGTATATGCACACATTAACAATTAGAATTCTGCTCCTGCTTGTCACATCTTTAAGCCTTGAAGGGCTCTGGTCTGGTAGCTATTTTCCATGCTGTTCAGTACCGATCACTCTGCTACAGAGGAAAAACAGACATACTGTGCTTTCATGGACAGTTCTGTGCTGCTTTGAAGTGTTTCACAGTCTTGACATACCTTCTGAAAGTAAAAAAAAAGAGTGGGGTTTTTTTTGTCTCTGGAGAGACATAAAGCAACCTGATGGACAGACATTGAAATGTCACTGATTGTACAAATGTTTCTTTGTGCTTATAAACACCCGCAGCTAAAAATTTAGAGATTGACCTTAGCTCCTTTTCAGAAACTCGGAAAAAGTAGGATTAACCTGAATCTTACAATAAGTAATATATCATTCATTACCCTTTAGGAAAAAGGGTGGCTTCTATTCAAAAACCTCATGTGTATTATAAGTTTTGGTCTAAGAAAAACACTGTTCTTTACAGTGCATTATGAAATAATGGTAATACAGAAGTTTTCAGGTGGCCAAGGAGGGATTTTAATGGCTCCTAGGATTATTTAAAATAAATACTATTTATTGTTTGTGTGAAAAGCTCTTATACCATTGCCATGTCAGATTTTTCTCAAGGATCAACATAACCATAAATATTTCCTTCCTTTTAATGTACATTTAAGGTGAGTTCCCCCAGTGAAGATACTACATTACTCTTTCAGCATCTTTATGGTCCTTTCCCCCATCCCTAGATCCCCCATTGTTCATATGAAGGACCTTGTCTGTGGAGTAGTTTCCTCACTGCAGAGTGTTTTGGTGACACAGAAAGGTAGGAGTATACTGGGGGAGGGAGAAGGCAAGTCAGAAGATGGGCTGCAGTGTTTTGACCCGGCTACAGTAAGTACCCACACATGAAATGAAACAGCAGTCCTGGAAAAGTCCTATATTCCGATATGAAGTTTATTTGGGTTTCAACCACCTCTATCCCAGGAATTTATATACAAAAAGATTCCTCTGGCTTTAAACAGGGTATGCTAGATAAGCCTCTTTCTATTTAAAAAAAATAAATTAAAATCATACTTAGAACCACATCATCATTTAACATATAGTTAAATGCTCATCTATGTTTCCTAGAGACATAACTTCCTGCTTCGATGACACTTATCTGTCCAAAGTAGAAGGACAGTCCAGCCTTCTCTCCTGTGTCTCTCCTCTCATATGACCAGCCCACAGAGTGAAAGAAATATATAGAATTAAAATATTATGGTCCAAATCCAATCCTTAAAAGCCCATTGACAAAGGAGAAGATAGGGTAAAATTCTGCTGACCAACTCTCAGATAATTTTCATACTATCTGCATTCAAAACATGATCTAGAATAAAGAAACTTACATGTACAACTTGAATGGCTGCGCATAGCTCAAGGGTAGCTCCATTATTATCCATAATAGCCAGAGCTTTCAATTAAACAACTTTTTTGCTCAGAGCAGGAGCAAAATCCAAATAGCACTGTCATAGCAGACCAACAAATCCATACCAAAACACCAAAAGTGAGAGAACAAACTCCTCTGCATTCAGAAATTATATAAACTCCTATCTCATTTATTGTTATCTTGGCAACCTTCTATCTTTGTTTCTAGTTATTTATTTGTATTTATGACCAGAAGTTAGAAAAGTATGAGAATTATCTGGTAAAACAGGCCTGCAAAGACCCAGGTGAGTCATCATAGTTTTTAAGTCCATATAAATCAAAAAGGATTGACACTCCCCTCATATACACACAAGCTGCAAATGGTATTCATCAGACATCAGTGACTGCAACGCACTAAGGGAAGAAAGATTCAGAGTCTGGAGTCAGGACTGCTGTCAGCTGCAAGTTCATGAATGAAGAAGTCTTGAGACTGCAAAGTGACATGGGGCATCACCTCCTCCCCAGCACCATGACTCACACAGACAGGAAATAAAAAATAAAGGAATTTGATAGAAGAGAAGTTATGTGTTCCTGTGGACAGATAGTTACTACTACCACTGATACAGAGTAGCAATAAATAGTTGTCTTCAGTGGAGACAAGCATTCCAGCGCTACTGATAGGGCTGGATTTAGCATGGCCTATAGTCATTACCACTTAATAAAATCAAGATGCAGAATAAAAATGGAAAAAGGAAAAATAAAAAGAGTGGAACAAAGCAGGGCCATAAACACATATCTCCTACACATTTTTCATGTTTTGCTAATCCCAGTCCTTATTCGTTCTTCAGCCATAGTCTAAATGGAGGAGGATTACAGATGGGGTGGCACCTGTTTGCTGAGTTGATACTGCAGAATATAATAACACTATCCACTGGTGTCCTAATGAGCTCCCATTCCTAGAATTTCCAAAAGAGCACACACATAGCTCACCTTTAGTTTGTGTAAAATCTAAAAGATATCACTACTGTCTGAAAACAAATAAACGATCATAGTGTTTGGAAAATCCTCTTATGAGCAAAGAAAATGTCTCCATTTTGGTTTTGGTTTGTTAGGGTTTTTGTTTTTTTCTGAACAAACAACTATCTCTAAAAATTATATGCTTCTGCAGGCATAAGCACAGGATTTCTTAGTAGTCATAGCTAAATTTATTAGAGCATTTTCTATTCTGTCACATGTGCCACTATACCTCTGGGGTGTTGTGACAGCACCTGGGACTTGGAGAGATACACACTCTCAAACACTAAAGCAATAAATTGGGTTTTTTCTTTCAACTCAACTGGGTTGTGTTTTGCTTGAGCAGAAAATTGTCCATTTCAGAAATGATGAAAGAAATAAAAAAAAAAAGAGACTCTTTGCAAACTCAGAGGAAGGAGAAGAGGCTGCAAAGAAAAGGTTCTTTCTAATAATAGACTCGCAGAAGAAAAAAACCCAGCTATTTTCACCAGTTAAGACTGCTTCATACTCTTTTTGTTTTGAGGTAAAGCCAAGGGGTTTTGGTTTCACCATGTTTTGCTAAGGGTCTGAAATTGGGGATGCTTCAGGGACAGACACAACCCAAGGTAAAGCAGAGAGCACACACAACCAGGGGACTACAACTGTAGTATTTGGTGCAGGATTAAATGACGAACTGTGTCCAGGCTCCCATTTTAATGTGATCTCCTGAGTAGAAATATGAGCACATACATCCTGGAAAAGCTTTGGCAGCAAGATTCCCAGAAAGCCCTGGACTTGCTCTGCCTGCACTGGTCTAATTAAGCCTGTGTCTGCATTGCCAATTCACCTGCTCACCGTTGCCAACACCTCTGCCATCAGCAGCTAATCAAACATGTCAGAAGACCTGAATCATTATCAGATAAACGACTTCCCCTTCTTCCAGCCAGGCAACAATCCAGGAAAACCAGAGGGTAAGGGCATCAGGCAATGTTAGCAAGGAGGCTAGGTGAAGCTTCATTTTCCTTTTCCTTCCCAGATCCTGAAAATATCCACATCCAAAGACTCCAACACTTGGCAGAAACCTTTCAGTCATGGATTTTGTGATATACTTTCCCAAGGACTTTTACCACTAAGTCAGTTTAGTCTTACATACAAACACACATAGAAAAGACACATATGTAAACAAATATTTAAAAGAAGTTGGGGTACACTGTAGAAGTTATTGGACATTGGGGTTTTTTTTTCTATTTCTTGATTTCTTTTACTTATATCTAGTCTTATTTGACCACTGAGTCTTTGAAAATGCCTTACTTTGCCGAAGACATACCATAATACCAGCAGCATGATATAGACTTGTACTTTCTGTAGACTTCATTGTGACCTTGAATGTTCAAAACCTTAAGCACCATGTTTAGAAACAAACCCTTTCCATGTGAAGAATCACACAAGGAAGCAGGTTGTGTACTTTGGACTTGTCTGAGGATGTTTATTCCAGATTCCTGAGCTCATTTTATACTTGGAGAGACTTTAGCACTGGTCCATGTGACATCTGTGTCAATGACAGGTAAGAGGCTGCATCGCTTTACAGATCTCTCTCTCTCCATCACCAATGGCTTTCAAACAATCCTTTGGTCTGATAAAAATGACATTGCTGCTACTTCTTATAAAAAATCCTGTCTGAAAATAATCAAAACAGAAAGCAAGATGGAAAAATAGAGAGCTGCTTGGTTCACTTCTGGAACTTCTCTTCCCTTATAGAAGCTGTTTTTAGGAAAGATCTGAAATAAAAAAAAAACACCCCCAAAATCTTGCACAGATCAAACCTATGAAACCTTGTTTAGAAGAAATTAGAACAAGTTGTAACAGTTGGGCCATCTTTGTTGGTGCTATCAATCTGAAGGTCAAAAATAACTACCTTTCTTTGTTCCTTACAGTAAAATGTTACACTAAGCCTTCACCAACTTAGTTGATGCATGTAGATCATAAAAACTAAGACTGTAAGACATAGGTCAGGTCTCAGGAGATCTAATCTGAAGTGCATTTAGGCCAGACATCACACCCACATTCTTTGCCCATTCAATTAATAAAAAGAAGACTATGAAAATGAAAAAAAAATCATAATTTTTTAGAAGATATAAGAAGATATAAAGTAATAGCATCTATAGAAGAAAAATATTGTTGATGAAAAATAAGATATACTACTAGAAAGAGAAATGTTGTGGGGAAAAGTGATTTGTGTATGGAAGATCATCAAAGGTGAAATAGGTGCTATAACAGAATATGTAAGATTAGAAGGAATTTATATAGACAGATTCACGTAAAGTATATCAGCCTGGCTGCGTATCCAAAATATCATGGTGAATCAGAACATAACAAGTCCAGACTATACGTCCAAGAAACAATATAGGGCTGCAGTGACTGGAAGCAGAGGATGAGAAAGGGTAGAGATTTGTCAGGGCAGGAGCTGGCAGCCAGTGAAAAAGTATTGAAGGCAAAGAAGGCATTTGCAGACAAAGCAGGTGATTCGCATTAGGAAGACACTGAAGGACAAATCCATCACAAATTTTGATTTGCATTGTTTTGGATGCCTTATTTGCAATATCTGCTTTTCTTTTACAAAACTTTTGAGACTTGATAATTTCTTCTCAGTGGTTATGGGTTAGTTATTTCTTCGTTGAGCAATATCTTTCTAAACTTGGTTAATTAGATTTTTTCCTGCTTTGCATGGTGCATACTGAAAATGACAAACGACAGAATAAGATGCTGCCTTTAAAAGGAAAGCAGAAAGAAGTGAGAAAGGTAAGAAGATGTAAAAAGAAAAGAGAGGCAGTTAGTGCATTGTTGGCAGTGAAAAAAATTGTATGCAGAAAATCTATTTATATCTATTGTAGAAGTGTCTCAATTTTCTGCAGTATATTTAAATAAACAGTATGCGAGTTTTGGTGAGAAACTCACACTTAAAAAACTATTTCATCTTATGTTGTAAAAAATGCCCAGAAGGGAGCATACATTTTATGAAATATATTGCCAAGCCTTTCAATTTTTAAGACAAAGACAGCAGTTCTCCCAGAAAGAGAATGTCCCAGTAGTGAGATCAGTGTTGCAGTAGTTATTTCAGTACAGTCAAAATCTGACAGCAGGATAAAAATGCATTAGAATAGACACTAATGCAAGTGAAACCAGGTAAAATACTGTGAACAGAACATAAAAGTTTTGTTTTCTTTATGTTCTTGACAGCTGCACTCCAACCTCATGTTAGCAGCAAATACTGTTTTGTTTTGTTTTAATTTTCAGATTTATTTTGGTTATGTAGAAAAAGCCATTTTTTTTTATTGTGGTTTAGGAGCTAGGATGAAAAAGAGAGGAAGAAAGAATTTTAACTTTGATGTTACTTTTCACAGGGCCATTTTTCTTGTCTCATATATCATGCTCTCTTTTCTTCATGTCCTCTGAAGATTTTACAAAGTCCGAGATCTCTTGCTTTTAGTTAGTATTTTTATTCCCACATGTAATAAACCTGTAAATTGAACTTAATGAGATATTCTGACAAATATTTAATTTATAATTCATAAATAAATTTAGTGTTAGCCTTTTTGCTTAAGTTAGTCTTCTTGTCCACATAACAATTATTTTGCTTACTACAGTCAAATCTAAACTAAAATAGTTAATAATAAGTAGAAAAATATAATAGTTACCTATTTTGTTCAGGTTAACAGATTCATGTTCATTTGAAATAAAACTTACAAAAAAAGCTTAAACAACAAACTTTAAAGTAATGAGGTTTTTGTAGGAAAAACTAACCACAAACTACTGTCTATATATGGCCCTGGTGAGAAAGTTTAATGAAATAAAAGGAACATTTTCGTAAATGAAGTTTGAAAGTTAACAAATCTGGATTGTGCAGTATAGAAAAGAAAAATCTTCCTACGAGCAAGTACTAACAACTTCTCACGGTCTTTCACATAATTTGCTTGACCAGTTCACATAAAACAGGGCAAATGTTAGTGGGTAAAGGAGGGATCCAGGCCTGAAGAAATGCTTCTGACTTTCAGTTGAAAAAAACCCAGTATGACATATCTGGTTAATCATATGTTTCCCACATAACCTATTCTTTCTTCTCATTCAGTCCTCTGTCATATTAATGAAAGTTATGAATGGCATTTACTGTCCGGTCTTTTTTCACTGGAAACCAAACCTACTATATACACAGTAAATCCCTGTAGTTAACATCTATGCAGTAAGCGCACAGCACTGTACACCTCCTAAATGGTGCTGTAAATAACGGAGATAGTCTGTCACAAGGAGTTCTTTCTTTAAGCAAGGAAATCCTTATTACATATATTAAAAAGTCTCATACCTCAGGCAAATTATCTACTGTCTTTACCAAGCCTGTGGCATTTGACCTCAGTGCCTACCCTTATTTTATTAGCATGCCAAATTATACCATGTCCATAACATCTTCTTCCTTTTCTTTCAGGAAACATGGTATATGAGAAAAAAACAAAACAACAAAACAAAACAAACAACAAAACAATATAATAATTAAAAACAAACAAACAAACAAAAACACAAACAAACAAAAAACAACCAATCAAAAAAAACCCAAAACAAACAAAGAAAAAACACACATCATTGAAAACTATCTTAAGGAAAAGGAAAATGCTAAAAATTCAAAGAAAAATTCCAAATGAGATCTTCCAGAAGAAAAACAAAAGGAGTGTTCCATCCATAAACAATTTAAAGATAACCTAAATTATCAGCATCCTTTCCCAAACGCTACTCAGTATGAGCAGAGATCCATACAGTAATACAAATTTCATTTCCAGCTGGTCCATGCAGAATTTCTATGCAGAAAATTCTAATTGATTTTTAACATAAAGAAAGTTATTTGAGGAACAAAAAAAAAAAAAAAAACATCAAAAAGAAAAAACCCACATTATTTTAGGAACATCTATCTCTGTTAAGCAAGAATGAAAAAGAATTTCATGTTTTGTGCATGCATTTCCCTGCACAGGGAACTGGATACATGACAGCTTCTTTAAGGGGAATGGAGAGAAGTACAGGGCAGAAGAAAAACAAAGGATCTAAACAGAGTATCACTAGAACTTGGAAAAGCTGAAATTGTCAGTGCCATCTAAGTAATATGTCAGGCTACCCTTCTGACTTTCCATGGTTTCCAGATCAGATGAGCTGCTCCAGTGAGTGGCTTCTCTAGTTTAAAGCCTGCTCCTAAATTCTTCAGTGGAAATTACAGTACAGCACCATATGAAGTAGGTCAGGGATTACATCCCTGTCACCATCACCTTCGGTACACCAGCATAAATGCTCCCACACAATTCCATGAAAATTGGTTGAGTTTAAAAAAGGAAGTTCTACCATTCTGAGTGTTTATTATTACCTGTATTTTTCTCACAGACCCTAAATCTCTTAAATTAGTTCAACTGTATAGTACATTTGACTTCCTTGTTAAACTTTGGTGAATTATTTCTTGACATTTTTTGAAAATTTTTGAAAATATTATGTCTAATGGTTAGATTTGGGTACTCTAGCAGAAATATTGTGCAAGCTGTCCTTGTGCAATTCATGATATTTAGAACAAGGGGGGACACATCTTCTGTTGGTGTCAGTTTATCCTACTCTTTGAGGACAAAATATACTATGTTAGTTGTTTATATGAAATGTTGACTGCATTGGAACTGGAATTATTAAAGCAAAGCATCTATTCTACAGTTGAGAGTAGAAAGATAATTTCTAGTCTAGGATATTCATCACGGATAGGTCATTGATTCTCTTCAAAAATGTAGGTGCTATTGCTGGTTTTCTAGGTGATCTACAAAATGGCCTGTTGCATTTCTATTGACTTGGGTAACCTGCTGCGATTTGTAAAGCATACTTGTATTAAACCACTCTTTTCAACAGAGAGATCAGTTTGAACCACAAACTTATTCCAACCTGGTATTAAAAAAAACTGGAACTGAAATATGGAGCTGAATTAACTGGCTCAAAGAAATGCAGATGTGTTGTGTGACTCATCCAGTCCCAAACTTCACAGCTCCAACCTTCACACAAGCTATTTAAAAGTCATAGTTTATGAGTTTCTGGATCACAACACTAGGCATAGCAAGTATGGCTCTACTGTGCTTAAAAGAAAGACTGAATCACTTAAAGAATTAGTAAAATTATTGTTATAGTTAGGCAGTGTGTTGGCATGAAAAAGTACAAATCTCTTAACCTTACAGAATACTAGAAAATGTAAAGTTTGCATTGATAGGCATTAGGTAATCTCAAATAAAACCAACCTTTTCTGACAGATCAATCTTTCTCTGAAGTGAACATAAACTGTGAACTTTCCCTATCACCTTTTCAGTCTCCTTCAGATAAATACTGAATTTTGTTTACACACCATAATTGAATTGAGAACAAGTCCCTTTCTCATACCAAAATACGTATCTACTGGGAGAAATCAATGAGCAACCAATTACAAAAATCAGTGTTCATCTGTTCATGACATGTCTCCTTCCACAAACCCATTGACCAATACACAGCACTTGAGATCAATATAATCTTTTCTCTTTCACTCCCCATAATTCCCAAGAGTACCTAGCAAGGACAGATCCTGACAGAAATTGTTAGTGAAATAACAAGCAGGATGAAGTTCCATTCTTTCTTAAGAATAATCTTTAGAAAACTCTTTCAACAGGGAAGCCTCAAGATACAAATAGTCTTATTACAAAGGAAAAACTTAAGGTCCCCTCTTCCAGCAAGGTCACACTCAATCACTGTTCAAGTGATGGCAGTCAGGATTTGTCCTACTGGCCTGAGTTTAAGCCGCACAATATTACAATAAAAATGTAATGGCCTGGACCAATTTCAAATCTCAGAAATTCACTCCTGGAGGCATCCTACTCTGTTGCATTCTCCAATTTCAAAAAAAGGGTAACAACAAACACAAATTATGCCTCCTATCAGTTGTCTAGCACATCACAACTAATGAATTTGTCTGCCTCAAGACAAGGCACCAGCAGATACTTTCCAGCAAGCCAGACCAAGGGCTGCATGCCCCACACCCACCCAGATGCCTTGTAGGTGGCCCTATACCCACACCTGCACATCTGCTCCCTTGCAGGCACAATAAGACATACCTCTTGCCCTCTCCATGCAGCTTCATAAATATCTTTCATCAAAAAAGGTGACTGCTTAACCCTGACAGCCAAGTCTGATCATCTTTTAGTTCCAGAAACAGTGACTCAAAACACAGAGGTGAAAATTCTGGGGATGGTAAACTGGCATCAGCAAAAAAAGATCCTGTCTGTCTGGCAGTAAAATCAGCAGAGAACAATTCCTCTCTCCTTGTCATGTTACAATGGCACAGGATAATTATTTAGTGGCAGTTTAGGGGTTTTACAGTAATGTCATAATCTGTAGCTATTTTAAAGTGCCTAAGATAACCATTAGACTGGTATAAATTTTATACTTAAGTGTAGTGGCATAAACTCATCTGAAGGCACTTTGTTTGTTGCATGAGTGCAAACATTCAGTCTGTGGGGTGTATTTATCTGTGACCTTCAGTTCTGAGCCAAAGATTTAACTTCTTGAGAGTTTTCAGGAATACAAAGCTCAAAAAAGTTATTTTGTAAAGAACAGTGATACCCCCTTAAGAGTGGAGAACATGCAATGAAACTGGGCAAAAAAACCCCAATGCCCCAGATCTTTCTTTAGAAAAAAAATAGCAGAGTTGCATTAATTTCTGTCATTTGTTTAGCTATAGTAATTTACACCAGCTTTAGAAGCTGTCAGTATGATTAATACCTCCAAATTTCTTAAAGGCTGATTGATTTTCATGAAGTTTGTAAGTATTGAGCACTATGGAAGCCAAAGCAGCTCACTGTGGTGTCTGACCTTACATCAAGCCTTATTGTATTAAAGATCGTTGCACAATGCACCCATCTAAAGAACTGTCAACCCTAATAACAGAAACCTTATCAGCCATGACAATATACGATAAAAAATACCAACTTTTTTAGGTACTCTGGTGTTTCTGTGTTAATATCATTGTATATAGGCTTTTTAAGAGAAACACCATAGAAGCAGAGACATTTTTAGGACAAAAGGACTGTGGATTGATGGATCTGTGTGAAGTACATGGAAAAAAAGAAAAAAAAAAAAAAAAAAAAAAAAAAAGGAATGCCTGTAATCTTTTAAATAGGAAAATAAATGCTCACTGGACATTCTGACCATTAAGATTTATAAACAGTTAATCATCTTCCTATCTAAAAAAGAGCTGAGTTGTGTGACTTCAGATGATTTACAGTATCTTTTTGTTATATCTATTCCACAACTTAAAATATTTAGAAAATACTGGACAACAAGGTTTACTGTACATAAGTTTTGTCATTCTTTTAGGATTTTATGATTAATTTTTCTTCTTACATCTAGGATCATTACAATACAAACAATCGTATGTTATATTTATCCTGTGATAAGATTCCCGAGATATTTCTTATAGATAGGCATTCTGTCTATTGGAGAGCTACCACAAGCACAAGATGTCATTTGATAGCCTCTTGATCTATAAAATGATCATTACAGCAGCTTTCAACTGCACTCAAATAATAAGTGAATATTTTTTGAAGAGAAAAATAAAATTTATAGGGAACATTTGTTCTCAGCAATTTGTAATAGTTTATAAAAATGTCTTCTGTGTCCTGCTAAGTCTTCATTACTAATGAACATGCCTTAAAAAATCAAAATGAGAAAGAAAATGTGCAAACAGCATGCACGGTGAGGATTAAATATGTGCAGCCCAAATCATTGGAATTAATCTCAGAGTCTTAAATGACAGACAATCCAGAGTCTTAAATGACAGACAATTCAATGCTGTGAGGAGTGAAAGATGGGAATAACCTGATCTATAGTCCGCATGTTAAGGTGAAAATAAAAGGCTCTGTGGTAAGCCAGACTGAGGTTTTTTGCCCAGCAGTGCCCCAGGCCTTCCACAACAGATCTTTCTGTTTCTCAGACAATGGAAAGAAAATAACTGCAGTACTGTTCATTTCAAATTACCTGTGATGATAGACAAGTGAAATATGTACACAAACCAGACCAAATAGGCACCACTGTTATTACAGTATTAACTGGTTCCCCAATCCAATTTATTTATACTGAAAAAGAATTTATTGATCCTCAAAAACTGATTAACAAGTGAACAGATCAAATGATGAGTTAATCAACCCAAACACTCTTAAAATTTCCAGATTGCAGTCTGTCTAGTTAGAACTAATTTTCTGAGCACAGGATTGTTAATGACATATTATCTAAAAATATTTATCTTAAATAAAAGAGAGGTTTCTCCAAAGTCCAAATTTGCAAAAAATTAGAAATCCAAATGCCACATCTACAAACACTGATTATAAACATTACCTTGCAGTTTTGACATTAACCTAGTATTCTGTGTTATTTAAACAAAAGATGCATCTTATTTAACCCATTTCTGTTTTCCCTAGCACAAAGTGAACCTTCAGGATTATAAAATGGGAACACAGTGCACACCAACATAGAAACATACTGGTGACTCTAAGAGGTTGCAGAACCTGGCACAAGACTGTTCCCAGAAACAGAGGTTTAAAAGTATTTGTGCTTCTGTCAGGAATCAGAAGAGACCCGGCCAAGATGTCCTAATCCGACCATGCATAGGGAAGGGAAGTGAATGGTTTCAGCTGCAAACAATTTACCAGAAAATGTGTTCTCCTTTTGGCATATAGTCCCACACTCAGTACCCATCACTGCTTTTTCCATATCTTTCAGTTTACATGAGTCCTAGTGAACAATGTAGACATAGGTCACTCTCTGCAGTCCAGGCTTTCTTTCCTATGCAATGCTCTTTTTGTTACCTTAGGCTTTTAGCTTACAAAAAATGTTTCTCTACACTCTATGAAAGACAGAAGAACACTCTGAAATAGGCAGTCAAGGATAAGCTGTGTTGCTCTTATCAGGTTTTCAAAAGAGCACAGTTCTGGATATCAAAGAACTCTGTGAGAATAATTATGTTTTCAATCAACCAAAATTTGAATGCTTTTCAATTACCTGTAAAAGAAACTAACCCATTGGGTTTGCTTTAACCTTTCAAAATAAATTAATTCCCAAATGTAAAATGTCCATTTCAAATCAAACTTTTGAAACCTTGTTTGGTTTTAAAATTGGAACATTTCATCCAGGTTTTTCTTTCCTTCTGCTTACCCCAAAAAACTTGGTGATGTGAACCCCAGCTCACTAAATATAAGTGTGTGTTTCTTTATTAGGAAAGTGCCACCTTCGCCCAGTGCCACTGCCAATTTCCTTGGAAATCTTGTTTTAAATGTCACATGAAGAGCTGCTGAATGTTGAGCTCCATGGTGTGGGCTGAGCAGCTGAGAATCTTCCCCCATGCACACAGAGGTGTCTGTGTATCATGCCTGTTTTTATCCAAACCTCCTGGTTCCCTGACTATCCCTCGTTTGAGCTTTATTAGCAGAACTTTTATATCAGCTTCAGCATTACCTGCCAGCCCAGTTTCTGTACATGATGTTTTCCTCATTCAACCTGTCAAAAAATAGAGGCAACACTGAGAACTTCTGAACTGATTTGAATTTTGAAATCCATCACATTTGGAGTAGCTTAAAAGTAGGCAAAAGTAGTTGACTCTGCCTGATTTACTTTTATCATTAAAAACAGTGAGGCAGATCCTAAGATGATAATGTGGAAAACAACAGAATTAGTCTGATTTAAACAATTCAGGAAGAAAATTTAACTGAGAGAAGGAAAAAACCAACAGAATTAGCAAAGCTTCTTTTCATCCATAGTTATTCAAAACAGCTTTTAGCCATTTAGATAAAACGGTAAAGGAAAGCTTTTATGCATGTGTTAACTCTTCTATGGATAACTAATTGGCTTCATTTTTCACAGCTATCCTTTTAAACCCTTTAATATGCACTCATACAAAAGCTGGATGTCTGCAAGCACTGTGTTTCCATATTAAAAGTCAATCCTGATCTTTCTTTCCCAAACCTAAGGTATTTCCATAAGTTATATAAAGGGCATAAGATTCTCATCAGGTTTTAATTATCCAAGGCTGTAACCAGATGTGAAAACTAGGAAATACTATTTCTGAAGTGGGTGTTCCACAGAGGAATAAGCAGTGTCATACAGCACAAGAGGTGAGTGCCACTAATCAGACAGGTGGTGAGAGCTCAGGTTTTGCATGCTCCATCATGTGCAGCCTGTGTTGAGGAGATTTGGAGGTCATTACTGCTCAACTAACTGCCTGCATCCAATTAGACATTTTTCAGTAACAGGGAGATAGTCAAGCGGAATGAATTGATTTATCTTTAAAGACACACCCCCTGTGTGTTTCTATGTCTGGTATTTCCATATATCCTTTCTTCCAATGAGACACAAATGGATAGAGCTGGCACACTGTCTGAAAGGCAGAAGACTTGAAAAAATCATATGTAAGTTGTCTGAAAGTTTTTAAATATTGGCAGATTTGAAAGAAAGAAGAAACCGAACATTGCTTAATAAGCACCAGGATGACAAAGCTATGTTAACACCAGCAAGTCTTGCAGACCTGAAAGAGAAGATCTAAAGGCAGTCAGAAGACAGTGCTGAATTTCCAAGATCCCATTATTCATTATTCATGCATTCCTGGGGAAAGGGCATTACTTCAGATTAGATTTAGTCCACCTTTGCTGGGTGAATGACCATTAATGGGTCACTTCTAGTTTAATTTAATCAAAAGAAAGCTCATTTACAGGCTTTTAAAACATTCCTTGATATGAGCCAAAATACCATAAATAGGGGAAATTGTAGAATTTTGTCCAAAATGCATTTTTGATCCAAACTCAAATGCTTGTGTAGCACCATCAAAACTATTCTATAAAGTTCAGCCTTTAACCACTTGTTAGTAAAAACATCTTTCCAAACTATAATAGCAGGTATCACTGGGATAGTAGTACCTGATCAGGCCTTTCAACTTGGTGTCTATTTCGTAGTAATATTTTATTCATTTACCCATAAAATTCTTGCTTTTTAAAGGTATTAGCAGGTCAGAGATACAGCAGCTCTAAATTGGCATTGCTTTACTGAATCAAGGCCAGATCAGAAGCTTGTCCAATACCACCAGAAGATGTTGCTTAAGGAGTCTACCTACTGCCTAGTGTGGTATTGAATAAAGTTAAAAAGCATTAATACTTCTGCAAACAAATTCTTGGGGGATTCCTGGCTTCAGATTAGAAAAGCCAAACTAACTTGGATAAAATTGTCAACATGGACATTTGATTTAACTGGTCTTGTTTATTTAAGCAATATAAACTCAGTCATTTGATCCTGCTAACTCCAGTCTTATGCCCCTATAAAATATAAGGAAAGTGTGCAGACAAAATTATTGCTGCTGTTAATCGAGACAAAGAGCTCAGTAGGGAAGAGGTTAAAAAGGATGTGATCCCCAGGCCATGCAAATCGTAAGTTACCAATTTGAAGCTGTTCTCTTGTTGTAGCAATGCTGATCCAAATTACCATTAGACAATTCCAGTTTTTGACAGGGGTGTTATAAGCCATACTCAGCCACACGGTGCAGTTATAAGTCCTGTGCTGCTGTAAGTATACACAAAGAGTCAAATCACACCATTTTTTGGTGCATTCATATCGAATTGATATGTTCTGAGAATATAGATATTTTATACATTCTTGCTATAAGAATATGAATCAAATGACACTTGCAATAATAACAATATAAGTACCAGCATGTGGATGAATATTACAAATAATCAACCAAACCTCATCTAACAGTAATACAAAAAAAAAAAGGGTAAAGGAAAAACACATAAGATAGACTATGAGCAGGAAAGTAAAAAAACACATTCCAAAATTGCTACTTCGGCAGTAAAAAAATTAATCCACTCTAATCAGTGTCTATCTGGCATTCAGCCTGTCCCATGCCAGATGACATCATCTTAACAAAAGCATGATTACATGAATAGCTGATAAGATTTCTAATTATACTATTTATGGTTTTGTTAATCATGTCAGTATAATTAGCTGTTATTTCCCATCTCAAAGGGCTATAACCTGTTTCTCACTACAATTTAACTTTATTTTGAAATATCTCTTAAAGGTAATAAATTATACTCTAATAAATCAATCTGGAAACTAATTGTAATTAATTTTGGCATCACAAACACGTGAAGATACTGCTTTTGTCCCAGGCAGCCATAACACAATGGGCTATACACAGATTCATCCCTTCTAAAATTGCACTCACTCTGGAAAGTTTACCAAAATTTCTGGCATATATCATGTAGAAGAGCTTATAGATAATTAGAATCATAGAATCACAGAATGGTAAGGGTTGGAAGGGACCTCTGAAGATCAAGTCCAAGCCCCCTGCCAACACAGGAACACCTAGGGCATGCCACATAGGAACACATCCAGGCAGGTTTTGAAAGTGTCTACAGAAGGAGACTCCACAACCTCTCTGGGCAGTCTGTTCCAGTGCTCTGTCAGTCTCAGAGTGAGGAAGTTTTATCTCATGTTGAGGTGGAACTTCCTGTGTTTCACCTTGCTACCATTACCTCTCATCCTATCACAGGGCACCACTGAAAAGAGACTGGCTCCATCTACTTGAGAACCACCCTTTTATTTGTAAACATTAATAAGATCCTCCCTCAGTCTATTTTCCAAGCTAAACAGCCCCAGGGCTCTCAGCCTTTCCTCCTAAGAGAGATGTTCCAGTCCCTTCATCATCTCTGTAGCTCTCTGGTGGACTCTCTCTAGTATTTCCCTGTCCTTCTTGAACTGGGGAGACCAGAACTGAACACAATACTCCAAATATGGTCTCACTAGTGCAGAGTAGAGGGGGAAGAGAACCTCCCTCAACCTGCTGGCCACACTCTTCTTTATGGCCTTCCTGGCCACAAAGGCACATTGCTGGCCAATGGATAACTTATTCTCCACCAGGACACCAAGTTCCTGGATCCAAGGGATCTATTTTTCTTTGCCTCATGTAGCCAGGATACTTCTACCTAAGATGAAAATGTAAAAAAACAAACAAAGAAAGAAAAAACCCACAAAAACAACAATTAAAAAAAAAAAATTGTTGAGTTCTTATCAGACCAGTAAGTGTCATGTAAGTATCATTGACTTCTTCCGGGACTGTATTTTCTGCCTGAATAACATGCTTCTCGTGATTTTTCTTTGTAGTTGAGCATTGAATTTGCATGTCATCCCTATGATTCTTCCCTATAGAATAACTTTCAAAACGGGTAATACAAATCTTCCCTGCAGACTAGAAACACACACTTGGCTTAGAAGAGGAATAATTTTATTTTATCCCTGTATATGGTACGTTTTTCTTGCAGCATAGATAGGAGCTGTTCCAGAAATCCAGAGAGCCTCAACTTCAGTGCTTCAGTGTGGGAGTTCATAACATTTATGTCAAGGTGGTCAAGAGCTACTAGCAGCCCAGCAGTTATTGCAGAAAAGCATTCAAGGGCTGAGAACAAAAAAAAAAAAAAAAAAATGCAGTGGGGAAAATCTCTCTGTAGCTGAAAACTTATGTTTTTATTTTACTGTCATTTGTATCAGGATAAAATTAAATGACAGGAGAGTTAGTGGAGTGATTCCTCAACAAAGCTAAATTCCCTCCATTGAGTTTTCAGGTAACAACAATTCCTCATGTTCCTGTGTTGGATGATACTAGCCCAGTGATGAATACCAGGGCAAAATGCTATAAAGTTTTTGTTCATCTTGAATTGCTGTCATGCACTGTCAATTACATTGGAGTACTTTGTTTGATCTTGTGATTTAAGAGATACTAGGTTTTGACTTGCTGATTCTCACTTATTAACTTTTGGAGTACCATAAAGAAATCCTGATTTTCATCTTCTAGCAGTATATGACTGAACCCTGCCATGGTGCTTCACTCTTTAGTTACCACTAGTCCCTTATCTAGAGGGACACTCCTTATTTTAAGGGACACCTTTCTTTCCATTCATCTAGCGTGTAACAGGAACACCCAATCATAGAATCACAGAATGGCTAAGTCCATCTAGTCCAGCGTCAATCAGACCTTTGCAGAGCCAACTGAGTAATCATTGAGCAATCCCAAGCACCAATATAGTCTGGGCAGTGACTGGCTTGAGAGCAGCCCTGAAGAAAAGGACTTGGGGGTACTGGTAGATGAGAAGCTCAATATGAGCCATCAGTGTGCTCTTGCAGCCCAGAGGGCCAATCGTATCTTGGGCTGCATCAAGAGAAGTGTGGCCAGCAGGTCGAGGGAAGTGATTCTCTTCCTCTACTCCACTCTCATGAGACCTCACCTGGAGTACTCGTCCAGTTCTGGAGCCCCTATCACAGGAAGGGTATGGATGTGCTGGAACGTGTCCAGAGAAGGGCCATGAGGATGATCAGAGGATTGTAGCACCTCTCCTATGAGGACAGACTGAGAGAATTGGGGTTGTTCAGTCTGGAAAAGAGAAGGCTCTGGGGAGACCTTATTGTGGCCTTCCAATATCTGAAGGGGGCCTACAAGAAAGCTGGGGAGGGACTTTTTAGGCTGTCAGTCAGTGATAGGACTAGAGGGAATGGATTAAAACTAGAGATAGGTCGATTCAGGTTAGACATTAGGAAGAATTTCTTCACCATGAGGGTGGTGAGACACTGGACCAGGTTGCCCAGAGAGGTGGTGGAAGCCCCATCCTTGGAAGTTTTTAAGCCCAGGCTGGATGGGGCTCTGAGCTACCTGCTCTAGTGGGAGGTGTCCCTGCTGTTGGCAGAGAGATTGGAACTAGAAGAACTTTAAGGTCTCTTCCAACCCTGACAGTTTCTATGATTCTATGTTGTTTCCCTGTTTTCTCAGTCTTTCAACAAAATCAAGCCACAGATGTTGGGGGCGGGAGGGGGAACGAAACAAAAAAACAGCTAAAAAAGTGCTGCAAATTTCCTTCTATGACTCCTACAATTGCATTAGGTTGCACTTCTGAAATACAGAGTGAATATACTTCTATGTAGCCACATGTTTCACACTTTAATCCAGACCTCTGCTTTTACAATTGTATTCTAAGTAAGGAAACTACTCCTGGAGAAAAAAACAAAAAAACAAAAAAAACAAACAAGCAAACAAAAAACCCCAAACAAACAAAAAAACCACAACAACACAAAAAAAAAAAAACAACCCAAACAAACAAACTAAACAGGTCAGTTAATACCTATGTACACAGTAAAAGGTCTCACTTGCAGATATGACCTTATATACACATTAGGACTTTTAAATACAGTGACGAAGAAGCTCTTTCAAGCAGAGACTGAGACTTTTAAAGTCTGCTTCTCTCTGGGCACGTGGGAAGCCATCACCCAGGACATGTGGGGACACCAGACATGCAGGGCTTCAATGCACTTCTTTATTGGCTACACCAAACTGCAGGGAGGGGAGAGGGAGGGCTTTGCAATCAAGTCATACAACTGGACGAAGAATAAGAAAAAGGATCTGTTTGACCGTGAAACAGGACAGGGTTTCAGAGATCACTTTAAAAAAACAGGATCCAGGGTCACTCAGATTATACCTGGAGAGTTCTATGAGGAAAGAAGCCAGCCACAGCAAATAATAACAAAAAGAAAGGAAATAATATGATTTAATTTAGAGGCTTAAAATGATGACTCACATGTGCTGAAGTTTAGGACATGAAGCATCCGCTATAGAGCAAGCCGCAACAGAGGACTGTTACAGAATAAAAGGTTTTATCTGAAAACATGTCATGGAAAAGCAAGAGAAACAGAAAGATGTATCATGCAAAGACATACATTAACTCGTATTATCTCACTGCACAGCTGTCACTTCTGAGTGAAATAATCCTTAGTTGGTTGAAGTATTTTCTCTGAAAACAAACAAACAAATAGTGTTAACTTTTGAAGTAATGCAAACTTCATGGGAGGAATAAACCTAAAGTCTGTGTGTGGGTTATGTGTAGGAGAGCGTAAGGCACTCAGAGATGAGCAGAAGCTGTGTGACCGCACAAGGTGTCCTCATTAAGAAAGTGGCCCCTGTAGAGGCCAGCCCTCCCCAGCCTGTCACCTGCATAAGGAAAACCCCTGTGGCACCCCCAGCATGAATCTCAGCTTGATCCTCAGGTGAGAAGCAGGCAGGGGGATCACAGGGAGCCAACCATCCTCACATGAACATCATGCCCTGAACTGTTTCCAGCACAGGAGCTTCTCCTCAACTTCCCACAAACTCTGTGTGGCCCAGGAGTCCCGCTCCAGTTTCATGCTCTAACTTTTTACACCCACAGCTATGTCATGTGAAACTGTGGACAGAGTCTTGCTCGTGATATAAAAACACCTAAACAGGATGCAGACAATAGTTGAATATTGATTTCCTTCAGGTCCAGATTCAAAATAACATAAACATTTTATTTCATACGAGATAATCACTGTTTGTTTAGAAATCAAACAAAATGCACCAAAATGAAGTAAAACTAGTAAATTCTGCTTGAAATAATAAACTAGGTTTGTGGTATTTGTGTATTTAAGGATAAAAAAACATTTACTTTGAGAGGAAAAAAAAGCCTATTCACAATAAATGCCACTTCAAGTAAAATATTTTTCTTTACATTTGGTTTAATTTCATGGCTCTAATTCCATGGACACCTTCCTCCCATGTATTCCAATCATCTGGTTCAAAAGCACCTCTAAATTAGCTCAAAAGCAATCTCTAATCTGGTGCCGTGTTATGTCTGCCTTGTTAATTGCCACAGGGGCACACGTAGAATTATCTAAGGGGAAAAGAATACAGTATGCATGGCTACCTGCAATTTACTTTAAAACTCATCTATTTTCAATATAAAATCTGTGGATGCCACTCCTAATGATGCAACTCTAGGCTCATCCCGAAGAACAGTGAATCATGCAGTCTGGATTCTCAGTACAGAACATATTTGCCCCCAGATCTTTTACCTGCTGCTTTCTTCAGTTGTACCTGTTGTTCATTCTACCCACAGTCCTGGAGCTCCAGCTGCAGTTTCTGTGAGAGCAAAATATTGCACACTGAGTGAAAGCCATCTTTTTAACAACAAAATGCCTGTGAAATCACCAATAGGACCTTTGTGGATCTGATTCTCCTCAATTTAAGACGCTATTCCTTAAGAAAAATAATTTGCATTCTTATAAAAAAACAGGTACATCAGATTTTCTCCTACACTATGTCAACAGAGAACCATTCCTGTCTTTGCTGTACCCACAGATGTTTAAAAAAGCATGTGTTGCCGCCTCCTTTGCTGTATAATCATATACTCAGAGCAGCAATTGTTTCTCATATCCTCCCGTTAGTCAGTGTGAATGTTTATCACTCTCAGCTAAAAGCTGTAACTGTCAATGCTGCAGCAGTGAAGCCTTCTGGATCAACAAAACACCCCGGCCTCCAAAATGTGAAATTCTGCTTTTATAACAAATGCATAACTCTCTAAAACATTAAAAAGTGATCAGTAATTACACAGTTAAAGAAAACAGTGTAGATAAATTGGAGATGTAGTAAACTCTACAGTGAATCAAATCCCTTCACCTCCTCCATTCTTTCCCAGACAGGTGAGAAGAAGGGCATAAAACAAAACAATCATTTCTTGTAATATCTAAGCATTAGAAACACATAGCGAGAACTTCTGCTGTGAGCTGCAGCCTTAGCAATTGGAAGCAATGAAAAACTAAAAGGATCTGTGTGTGTAATGGTCAGCTACAGTGAAAACTACAATGCTTCCAGAAGCCATTTCAAATGTGTACAGAAAACAAGTAGTGTGTGTGGAATGAAGAGGTGGATAGTGGCTTTAAATTCGAACTGAGAAATGAAAGTATTTCCAAATCACTCATGCTTTGGAATAACTTTTCAACTGAGCATGTGACACTTTACAGAAGCAAAGTTCTTAGTTTGGATTGAAGCAGTTCTGTCTGGATGCCTGAGGTTTGTATTCAGGGAAAAGTTTGCAATCTCAAAATATATGTGTATATATATATAAAAAAAAAAATATATATATATATATATATTCCCCCCCCAAGCATCTGTATAGTGGTGGGAATGACTTAGTTTCACACTTCTGTAACTCAAAGTCCTTGACCATTCTGCCCCTTTGTGCTGCAGATCTGTCAAATCTGGGGATGCAGACAACCCCCACAAGTGCATTCACTGCAGGATGTGGAGTCAGCCCATGCCCATACCCGTCCTGGTCAGAAGTTCTTGCTGTAAAGAACTGAAGGAATTAATAGTATGTGAATCTTAGACCATTAATCTAACATTTCAGTAAGACTTGGAGACTGTTACAGATAAAACTTAAGGTGGATATTTATCACTCACTGCAATAATTCTGTATTGTTTTTAATTGCTAGGTTTTATTTGCAATTATACTCACTAGAGCTGTGAAATAAGAAGACAACCAAGTAAAACTGGTAACACCAGTTCAACTAATTAAAGTTTAAATTAGTGCAATCTCCATGTCTTTTGCAGTTATTTATCACTGTAATACCTACAACAATAAAATCAAATTTAATCCATGAATCACATTGGATTATCTAGTGATAATCACAGCAATAAAGGAAAATGATACACAGTGGGAACTTGGTTCTCAGTACCAAACAAGCTATCAGCAATAAAAAGCTAATGAATAATACACTTCATTACAGCCAAAATACTGCTCCCTATCTAGAGTGCCATCAAATTACACAACATTACCATCAGAGGTATCTGAGAAGACATATAATGGGCATGAAATTCCAAGAAAAATGTTGAGTCGTAATCTGTATGTTGTTATTGCTGAAACAATCATTTCACCTTTAGAAAGCAAAGAGCTCTATAATGGCAAGGAGTTCTTTGAATATTTCCCAGCATGTGGGAAGGTACAGAAAAGTAAAACAGAGGATGATAAGAGTCAACGTGTCATGTTGTTTTTTTCTCTTTCATTCATATTTAATTTTTTCTTTTAACTCTGGGATGTCAGGCTTCTTACAGATTTTTTTCTCTCAGCACAGAGGGCAAAAAACCAAGCCTGCCAGAGACTGAGTTAATCACTTGGCAACAGACTGAGACTCCGTTTTGTCCATTCTCCAGCTACTCTCACTATTTAGCAGTTTTGGATGGACTATATTCTAGCTTCAACCAACTAACACCTTGAAGGTACTCACCTCATCTCCCATGTTTAAGCCCAGAGGTGAGGGTACTTTTAACAAAGAAGTTTAAAGCTCTCGGGGCTTGAGTACCTGAACCACTGCAATGTCTGTGCTGAAAGCTCTCTAGCCATTAGGATCTTTAGTTTATTTCCAAATGGATAGTTTAAAAAACTTGCTGATTAGCATGTACAATTTTCATTTCATCACTGGGCACCTAAGTCTCTCCACGCACATCCTAAAAGGGTGTAAACACTTCCAGAGGAGGTATCAGATTTCTCATGTTTGTTTGCATGATTACCCCAGTGGCTACTAGCTTTAGACAAGCTCCTTACTCCTTACTTTAGGTCACTTCTCTGAAGGGCATTATCTTCCAGATGCATTACACAGAGCATTGCAGTCTTGGCTTTGAATTCCAGATGTGTCCATAAGGATCAGGGATCCTTTTTTTCTCCATTGAGAAATATGCCACAACGGACTGTAAAACAAATACAAGGCACTTCACTCTTATCTGCTGTGACTGATGTTGTATGACAAACAATGAAATGAGCAATGTGTCACTATTTAGGTGGCTAGCTAAGCTAGTGATAGAGCAACCTCTATTCTTATAAAGAGAGCTTGACCTCAATTAATGAATTATACTTTAAGCCATTACAGAATACATCTCCTACTGTGAATTACCAAACTAAGGAGGTGCAAAAGTGACAAAAACATAATTATTCCAAGAGCTGTGATGATTTTAAAGAGGCAAACTCAAGATAGAGGATAAGGTGTCACATAATGCAATCCTGTGCATAGTGCAATTTTTTTTAGTGTCACATTAAGAGTGTGAGTCTGCAAGGTGGTTGTGAGATATGTGTAGCATCTATCAAAGTCAGCATTTGCCTGTTTCAGAGCCCTGACAAAGGACTTTCACTAAGACAGCTTCACAATGTTCAAAAATAGGTAGTTTATTTAAGCAGCAGACATAACAGGTTCGGAATTGCTGTTGATAAATTCACTCACTGTGTTAGTGCTAAGTATCCTAAGGTTAGCCAATAAGAATGATAACAATTCACCTGGGTATCTTCTATCTTCTGTGAGATAGCAGAGGTGTAATTTCTTATCGAAAGAGGCATCCCTGCTCCTGGAAAGGAGAATGGATCAGACCAATCAATCCACCCAGCAGGCAAATGGAGTGTCTTCTGTCAGCAAGGTATTGGCAGGACACCAGATTTATACTCTTGATGAGGTGGGACTGAGTCATGTGTCATGTGTTGATATGCTTCTCACAAGACCTGACATGTCATAGATCAAAAGAGGGGGGTGAGGCCAGCATTGCATGCAGAGGTCTGGTTGTTCTTCTGTCTTCAGTGAAGCAACATCAGGCCGTGCATCCTTCATTTTACTCCAGATGTCACTCAGCTGTGTCAGGACTTATCTGAGTTTTCTAACACAAACCTCCACATCTGTCCTGTATTTGAGCCAGATAAGGAAGATGCTCAGCTTGTGATATTACTCAAGCTGAGACTCAGCTGTTCTCTGCTGATCTGTGGTCACTCTGTATTTTGACACAGCAAGTCCGTTAATTTTTCACAGAAGGTAGTATTACATTTCTTTCCTTTTCCTTTTGGGAGTTACATTTTTCAGGATTTGACATAAAAGTGAATGATTGTACAGATTGTTACACTGTTGGGTAGTATTCTCTAATCACAGCAGGTATTTGTAGAAAGTTAAATTCAGAGTAAGAGAACATTAAGTTGCTCCTTGGGAAAACGCCTACTGTGCCCTTCATGTGGAAGTTAAGAGGAATGAGCATGGAAACTGCTATGTATAAAAAAATCCCACCACAGAACAACCTGCAACTCTGCCAACTGAGGAAAGTGACCTTTGCAAACTCCTGGCTGACTTGCACATTCCATTGACCATAGAGAAGCTGAAGGTGGTGGCATTTCTCTGGTTGTACAGCTGTGTGGAAGGACTTGCATCACCCACCCAGCAGGTGGGAATCTATAGATTACCTCCCGATTTCCTCTGATTCCTCCTGAGTTTGGCCAGTCTCTTTGGATGGAGCCTTGAATGTGGGGGAGTTGTTGTGGTGGAGGCTGAATATCAAAATGCTGGAAAATTGCTGCTCAGCCTGCTGGGTTATAACCTTCGCCTACTTAGTACTAGTCAAAAAAATCTGTATTACTATAGAAAATTACTTATTTGGCAAAACTGAAAAGTTCTTGTGTGAGAATATATGCCAGCTTTGATAAAAGGGCTTTTTTTTTACATTCAGCAATGGGAACCTGAGAGCGAATGAAGACAAGACCCAGCTCCAACATCGAAGGTTTTAGAGCTGAATGCTGAGACATATGGTGCTGGATCCGTGCCCCAGCCTCTCCACCCCTATTTGAATAGACAAATGCGTCTCTCTCAACTCCTTGTGACTCAGGCCTGTGCCAAGCATCACCCAAGGTTTCTTCTTTGTTTTGTGCTGACTTTCTGACAGCTTTATGATAATCAGAGACTTAGATTTCTTTTCTTTCCTTAGGGCTGTTAACATCACACTTTGTACAAGTATCAACGTTGGAAAGAGAAAGGAAAGGAAAGGAAAGGAAAGGAAAGGAAAGGAAAGGAAAGGA
>JANVCC010000020.1:13155405-13227908 GCA_025345505.1 Todiramphus chloris collaris | reverse complement strand
AGGAAAGGAAAGGAAAGGAAAGGAAAGGAAAGGAAAGGAAAGGAAAGAAGAAAGGAAAGAAGAAAGGAAAGAAGAAAGGAAAGAAGAAAGGAAAGAAGAAAGGAAAGAAGAAAGGAAAGGAAAGGAAAAAAGAAAGGAAAGGAAAAAGGAAAAGGAAAAAGCAAAGGAAAAAAGAAAAAGCAAAGGAAAGGAAAAAAGCAAAGAAAAGGAAAAAGCAAAGGAAAGGAAAAAGGAAAGGAAAAAGGAGAATGGATTTCTTCATGTACCTAGACAAGAAAGAAGTGGTTTTCAGACAGAATCTGTGCTATGTAATAAATAAAATAATGTTTCACCATAGGATTATACCAAGGAAAAGAACATACAAAGAGCTTCCATATTGCTAAAACAAAAATATTTTTCATATATTCCCCAGGAAAACAAAATATATTGTTCATGCATTTGTCAGAAAATTGAAGCAATTTGAAACAGACTGACACACTTTGAAGATTTAACAAGACTTTTTCTTGTGTGTTTGCGTTAATAAAAAAAAAAAAACAAAAACCTACATTTACTACACATTTATACAAAGAATTTCTAGGCTTAAACTCATTTGATCAGATGAGTGAATTATTACATGCAAATCAAAAGAGAACTCAGTGGCTGACTGTAATCACTCCCATAGTGTATTTCAGCCCTGCCGTTTTTGATAATCATTCTAGCAGTACATATCACAAATGGGCTGATAAATGACAGATGTTTAGATAAGTACTCCTGTACTGGAATAAAAGCTTTGCCATTAAACTCAATTAGAAACAAAACATGTCCTAACATTCACTCTGCAAAACATAAAACCAAAAAATAATAATACATTTTATCTGAAGGAAGAGATATGATTAATTGCTTAATTTTGGATTTGTTTCAATCTTCTGGATTGTTTTAACTATGAAAACATTTATTGTAACTTAACATGCAAAATCCAGAAGTAAGGGGTAAGTTGGCAAACTGTTAATTAATAAAAATAAATAAAGGAATAAAATAACAATTCCAATTCTTTTAATTCAACCCTAACTAAAGGTCTTTTCTGAACCTTGTGAAACAAGCAAAACCAAAGAGAATCCCAAAGGATTAATTTACAATTTCAAGGTAACGTAGATGTACATCAAATACAAAGTTCATCTCTAATATTCACAGTTAACATTCCTAAGTTTTTCCTGTTAAGAAAACTTATTACTTCTTTTGATCCTCTTGAAGCAGTTGGGACAAAGCTTAAGATACATTCTTCTTTATCAAGAAAGAATTAAAATGTAATTTTCTTGATCTATTCCCAGCAGACTGGAAATCAAAACTAAAACTCTTCAAGGAACACACAATCTTAGAGAGCAATGTCATCTTGCAAAAAAAAGAAAAAAAAAAAAAAAATCGGCCAAAAAGATTACCGCATTTCACTGCATTGTATTTTTTCAGAGCTAGCAAGAATGGGTCCCATGCAGTGAGCACATCTTTCCCCTTCTTTATGCATCTTGTTCGGGAAAAGGCCAGAAAGCCAAGCAGTCCAGAGGACAGCTGAACCAGACCACATATGTATGTGCTCACTGCAGGTGACATGCAGGTGGACAGGAGGGCATGGAATCTTGGGCACAGGCCATGATGGTGCCTCTGGCCTCCACGGCAGCCTGCCTGGCTGGGAGCAATGGGATAGAGTAGCATCAAAATTTCCCTGGCCTTGTGGAGAAGAGAAGAAACTCCAGGAAACCAGGGAAGACTGGAAACATGAGGCATGGGACAGGGCCAGTTGGCCCATCTTTCCAGCTGATTTTATTTGAAAGTTTGGACAGAAACAATAAATTTCTCAAGAAACACATTGGTTTTGTCAGATTGGTATTTTCCAGTGAGCATTGCTGAGGTAAGGAAAACATGAAGGATGAGCAGGAAAAGAGGTCACAGTAGTCTGCAGTGTTCTTATAATGCTTTAAATAGTTTATCAGAGAGTGTGTTCCAACTCTGCTGCCTTAACAGTGACTCTTCAGATGAAGTGTTCCTTATCACATGGATTTTACCTCAATTTGTGACATGAATGACAAAGTGAGTACCAGGTAGGGCACACATCTACTACCACGCCAGTATCTCTGAGCATGACACAAGGTGGATGTACTGCTTACTTTGCATCCTGAATCTCATATTGGCAGGAACGGTCGTTTTTAGTTTTCTGAAGAAGACAGAGAGGAATAGGAAGAAAAAGAATTCAGAGGCACCTATCAAGTAATTTCTGGTTTGTTTGTTAACTCTGAAAGCAAAATAACTTACTGTCATGCTGGTGATGACTGCTGGTGCTCTCCTTGCCAACATCCTGCCCTTGTGTAGTCTGTCAGCTTTGGACAGGAGCAAAACATCTCCAGGATACATCTGCAGTCTGCCCTGTGACAGGACACTCCTATCAAGCCATGGGAGAAGGCAGAAAGGGACTGTAGGTCTCCTTGTAGTTTCATAATTTATTTTTCTCTAATGTAGTCTTTACAACTAGATCCATGCTGGACATGTCCAGCTTGCTATAGTAATTAAATCAATACAAGTGCAAGAACTCATCAGGCTTAATATTAGGATTAATAATTTAGGAAGCTCAGTATGGCTATAGGTACCTCTAGAATACCTGTAAAGATCAGCATATACTTCTTTCCCATGGTAAATGGGATAAAACCACATCCATATCTAAGAATACCCATGAAATGCCATAGATTATTTCAGAAAATATGCAGCCCCTTCATTAATACATGAAAATGATTCTTTAATTTGTATACAACTCAAGATAAATATACTTCAGTTCATAATTACCCGAGGGCACCTCACAGTTCATTTGTTTTTTGTAGCACAAAGAAGATAGCCTTTGAGTTTATATGAATATACACTGTCACTTATAAATAAATTTAGCAGGAAATTTAATCTAAACCCAGCACAAGCCTACTGCTGCAGTAGATGATGATTACCTTATTCTGAAAAGCATTTCTGTGCTCTGGAGACCCAAAGTGCTGTGTAAGTATATGTATATGATGATGGTGTTTGTTTTGTAGTACCAACCAGTCTAATTTCTTTTCTCTCCTTGTAGTTATGTGGCTTTCCTGTGTGAGCTACAGAGTATCTGCAGACCCTAACTTTGGGAAGTCAGGGGTTTGACACAGTACGCTTCTGTGGGAGGTTTTTCTTAATTTGCATATGCCAGTATTGCTCTTTTCCTGCAGCCTAAGTAAGTGAGTCCAATTAAGGAGCCCTGCTGTGATGAATAAACATTGTAATTGCTGTATTTGGGGTATGAGATATGAGTCTTTCCAGCACGGGGCTTGTTTGAAACAGGAGAGAATGCTGTTGCTGAACACCCAGCTTGTAAAAAAGATAAGTATGTTTATTAAAAAACACTGTGACCTAAGACTTTTCTTTTGTCATTTGAGAGAAGTCACTCTTATGGCTGATGAAAGACTTTTTCAATGCACTGTATAATTGTAAAAAATTGGGATCAAAATAGTAGGGGCATATTAAAATAAGTTTGACTGTATCTTTTGGAAGGCTATTTAAATGCATTACCATATCATCCAGTGTAAAAAAAAATAATTAATTAAATATTTCTAGCAAGCATCTAACTCTGTTGAATATTTAATTAAATATTCATAGTTACTAGAATGAACAGCGTATTATAAAGGGACTAAATTATTCAGGAATTGTAAGGATCAGACTTGTGCTACAAAAGAAAGAAAAAAAGGTAATATTTTTTCTTGTTAGCTCATGAAAACTAATCTTGTGAATGTAACGTGTGTTGTCCTATGAAGAGGTATTAAGTTGTCTGTCTATAGAAGCCATATTTTCACTGTATTTTCAGGATATAGATTGCATTCAGAAAGTCACAGGAGATTCATGGATTTGTTGGAACTCTGTACTGTACCTTTGGACTTATGGAGGGGTATTTAAATTAATCACCAGATCTTTATGTGGACCCTACATCCAAGCCCCAAAATCAGTAAGTGTTTGGCAGGCTGTGAAGAGGAAAAGGTATGGTTGTCATTATTGCAAGCAGGCACATTTATAAAAAATATATTAGAGATACAAGGCACAGAAATCAGAAGCAGAATAATTTCAAGCAACACAGAGCTCCTTTCAGCACATCCCTCCCCCCAAGGATAAATTCATCATACACAAAATGATGCAGAATAAACCTAGTTCAGCTTTAAAATTAATTACAATGTTTTGTCCCACTCCATCTACGTACCTGTGCATACATCTTTTCAAACTGCTCCTCCCAAGTGCCCATGTATCACCTCCAGTAAAGACATCAATAAATCTCAGAGATGATAGTTAAGAATCTCCCTAATGTCACTGTGAGTGATTCATTCTCCAGCAAGGACTGGTAGCCAACTAGCTGTCAAGCTGCTGATGATTGCTTTAACACAATGGAACAGGAAAGAACAGGCTTAGTAGAAATGTTTTAAATAAATCTCTGAAGTGTCATGAATACATTTGGCCAACAGATGACAGTGTAATATATGACAAGTAATAGCATTAGAGAAATTGCACTTTAGGGGGGCAGATCCTCACCCTTGGTGCAGTTTGTGTAGTGCTTTGATAGTACTGAAAGAAAAATAGCCTGAAGTGCAGTATATGCTTTTAGCAGGGAATGTCTCTAGCCATGGTAATGCTTCAGTAAGTCCTTTCAGCTTTGCTATTATAGTTTGGAAAGTCCTAAAATGGCATCTTCAGTGTAAATCTAACAAAAAATACCAGTTAGATTCTGTCTATCACCATTCATCTGACTGAGAATACCAGGGTATTTTCCTGAGGTAGATGTTGTTCTTAGTCACCTTTTATAGGGTGGGAATGAAATACAGTGACAAATGTGCAATGTTACCTCTAGACCACAATATATTTAGAAATTATATCAAGCTCTGGTTATAAACACAGACCTTATACTGCTCTGGTTAAAAACACAGCCCTTGCCCTACTCTGTTGTTGCTCTCACTGGACAAATGGCTTAAATTGGTATCAGAATTATTTATTAGGGGAAATATTCTGCTATAGCTTACAAACCAAGTTCTATAAGACACATGTGTGAACTCTGTAAAAGATCAGTGTGGTTCTATATGTCAAATATTTGTCCACCACAGATTAACTCCACAACACAGAGAGGTAAATTTTCTGATCTCTGGTCTGTAGGTTTTGTGTGTGCTTCCTTACATGATTGTACTAGGTGGCTTTATAAGACAGAGATAATATTTTTTGTCATGTTTGAACCTCTGCATGCCTCTGGATTACTTTTCAAAAACCCATCCTGCCTTTTCTTGCTAAAAAAATGATGCTCTGGTGTATTCAACAGTGCACTGAGGAAACAGGAGATTCAAGTATGACAGCAGATGAGGGAATGTCAACATCAGATAGAGGGACAAAGACAACTTCTTCTAACAGTCTTTGCTTTGGTTCCATGACACCAGTGATTCTTGTCTGGTCGAGGAAGAGAAGCATTTACTGCTTTTGAGACATGTGGGAGGAGACAGACACAGCAGCACTTAATTTTCAGCTCTGCCAACTGGTCATCCATGTCAACAGCCAAGACACATGTGGACATAGTGAAGTAGAGTCTCAGCTGAGACAGGTAAATCTGAGATTAAATGTTTCCAGAAAAAAAAATTCCACATAAATATTGAATGAGTCCCATTTTGACAAAACAAGCCCTGAACTTAAGTCCCCTTATGTGATATAGGCCAAGACACTGCTCCTTTGGAAGAGAAAAAGTAAATTAAACACTCTTCTTATTCTTTGATTTTTCCAGGAGAGAGGTTTCTCCATTGGCAGCATCTTAGTACAGCCATCTCCTGCAGCACCATGGTCAGCTCATGAGCAGATGTGCTGTAACAGGACAAAAGACACCTAACAGGTATGGTTACCCAACACTCTTATTTTTCTGGCTACATGTAGCAAAACTGATGCTTCTAACATGGTAGAGTGCTAAACAGCCTGGGCTGCCTAGAGGAATCAATGTCAGTATCTTATACAAGGTATCAGTTCTAAAACAGAGCATCTTAGCTACTCCTAGAAAAGTCTGGAGTGGGGTTTTTGAAGGCATTATCTGCCTGGACCCAGGGCAGATTGTATGTTTGACCAGCATAAGCACTGAAAATAGTTTGAGGACTCATTCAGAGCTCTGCCGCAGATAATCTGCAGCATTAGATAGAGCAAGAAGAGCTCTGTGTTCATTCAGCTAAGATTTGGAGTACATTTTAAAGTCTTCCCCTTCTCCTTCATCTTCTTCCCTTTATTTCACCACTCTTCAGACACTATTTGTGGATCTACATTGAGAGCCATGAGGGAACTGATCCAGCACAAAAATACTTTTTTGCTATTACTGCTCTATTGTTATTTTTCAAACCCAAGGCAATTCCCTGACCAATTCTTTGATTTTATTCTTATTTAAAAGTTAGGTTACCTCTGATTTTTTTTTATACAGATATAAAATTCAGATAAATGCAAAACAATTCCACTCCGAGGTCAATATAAAACCAGTTATATGAACAAATCAAACACATTACTCTTGAAGTTGTACAAATATTGAGAAAGTAGCTGTCTCACTGCAAATGCCAACTAAAGAATTTGACTAACATCTTACCACTGATACCACAACTATTATTTGATGTTTATACCCTGGCCTTGGTATCAGTTATAATTCTTCCTCTATAGATTTCAGTTCTCATGCAGTAGCTAACCTTTACTTACCTCTGCTCCAGCCTTCTATAATGTTTCTGATAAACACATTTGATATCTCTTACTTACCAGAAATTATGGATGACAAGATCAAGTGCCTCAAGTCCTTAAAAATATAGCAAACACTCCAGTGAATAACTTTTTCAACTACCATCAAGCTTTTTTAAAAATGAGAAATGATCTCTCAAGCAACATCTTCCTTACAGAAGATCTACATAGAAAGCAAACTCTTGGTATGAGCTAAAACTCTGACGGGGAAGCATGCCTTACATATTCTGCTCTGCAGGTTTCCTTACTCCCTTGCTCCCCACGATGGAGGTATTGAGGTAGATTTGTTCCAGTGTGTTTCAAATTAGAGATGCCCTGTCCAGGAATCAGTCCAGCTCTGACCTGACCTTGGGAGCTACACAATCACATCACATAACAAAGAAACATGTCCCGCTCTGACTGGTACTCATCTGCTTGGAAACTCACTCTTGCTTAAGTCATTTGTAGCCTGGAGAAGTTTCACCTAGGACAGTTATTTACAAGGAAAACAATAAACAAACAAACAAACAAAAAAGCTTCTGTTTTTAAAGGATGTGGTGTCTCAAGACAGACAAGGTGATACCAAATCAACTATTAATAAACTGTAGTGGAACTTGTCACAGTCTGTGATGTGATCTGTAAAAAGGCTATTCTTCATTAAGCATCCCTACATTGCCACAGGCACTGTGATGTGTCCTTTCTGTCTCCAGCTTAAATTCTGCATCTCTTTGCATGGTGCTACTATACCAATTATGATTGAAAAAGCAGGCAAAATATGGAAGTCCTTGTCAAATATGTGGTGGATGACAGATATTGCCTTGAGCAACCTAGTCTAGTTGAGAGGCATTCCTGCCCATGGCAAGGAGGTTAGATTAGATGTTCCCTAAGGTCCCTTCCAGCCTAAGTCATTCTATGATCATAGAATCATAGAATCATCTGGTTGGAAGAGACCTTTAAGATCATCGAGTCCAACCGTTCACCCTGCACTGCCAGGGTCCCTAAACCATGTCCCTCAGCACCACATCCACACAATGTGATATTGATACTCTATGATATTGAAGCTGAGAGCTGATAGGAGAACAGGTCTTTCTTGCTGTCCTTTCAGTGATGCTAGAAATGATACTGTGGTGGAGGAAATGAAATGCGTGATTCTGTTGTGGTACTCTGCTCAATATTGCTACTGATGTCAAATCCTCTTTCATTCAGGAAAAAGAGAGAGAAACACAAAATGTAGAGAAAGCAATGGTAAAGATAACAAAGCAAATTCTGCCTTTTAAACTGAGAAACTGTGTTGGAGGAACACTGACACAGTACAGTTTTATCAGCCTCTAAGACCTAACCTGACCTCCCCTGGGCCACACTGATGCTGTTTAAGATGGTTTAGTTGTCTACTTTTAGCTCATTTTCAGACCACAGGTTCAAAGAGTTGTTAAAAAAGTTTCTACTCCCCCAAGCACCAAAACCAGACTTTAATTAAGTCTATAGTGAGCCTTATGTCAAGGTGAGCAATAAGGAAGCAGACAGATCAAATTACAGGTGAAAAGATAAACAAGGACAAGAACTCATCCCTTCACTGATGTGTACTATTCAGGACTCTCTGAAGCAAATGAATGGGTCAATGAGCAGCGTGGTGCAGCATGAAGCAGGCTGCAGCTTCCTAAGGAGTGGAAGAGCAAAGACACACAGGTTTTAGTCCCATCTCTATTGGCCTTTTGTCCTGTGTCAGATGCTCTAATCTCTTAATCATCTTCACGGTCTTTCACTGGACTCATTCCTGTAAGTCTGTATTGATGAGGCCAGAACTAGACCCAGCACTCCAGATATGCCTCACCAGTGCTGAGTAGAAGTGAAGGATCACCTCCCCCAACCTTTTAGCAACACTATGACTAATGCAGCCCTGGATATGGTTATCCATCTTTGCCACAGTAACACATTGCTGCTCATATTTACCTTGCTATCCACCAGGTCAGATCCCCAGGTCTTTTTCTGCAAAGCTGCTTTCCATCAAATCAGTGTGCATTGTTGCATGGGTTTCATTCCTCCCCAGATGAAGAATTTTGCTGAGCTGCATGAGGTTACTCTCAGACCAATTTTCCAGCCTTTTGAGGTCCCTCTGAATGTCAGAACAACCATCTGGTATATCAGCCACTCCTTCCAGTTTGATATCACTTGTGAACTTGCTGAGGTTTCACTCTGTCCCATTGTCCACACAATTAGTGAAGATGTTGAACAGTATCGCCCAAGTATTGACACGTAGAGAGCACTGCTAGGGACTGATTTCCAACTTGTCTTTGTGCTGTTGCTCACAGACCTTTGAGCTCCATAGTCCAACCAATTTTCAGTCCATCTCAAAATCTGTCTCCCTAGTAGAGATTTCATAATTTCTTGAATGTTTCTCAGACTTGTGTACATGTCCAGCTTGTTTAAATGCTACTTAATCTGTTTCTCTTCCACCAAGAATAAGTTATCC
Organism: Todiramphus chloris collaris; assembly: GCA_025345505.1. Classification (NCBI taxonomy): domain Eukaryota; kingdom Metazoa; phylum Chordata; class Aves; order Coraciiformes; family Alcedinidae; genus Todiramphus; species Todiramphus chloris. The sequence goes on along the minus strand of JANVCC010000020.1, from coordinate 13,218,697 downwards.
TTGTACCAGGATCCTGATTGCCACCAGTATGGGCACTACAGCCAAGGCTGCCCCCAACTTTCACATTCTCAATCAGTTCTTTCTTGTTTGCAAGGAATCCCCATAGGAATTTCATATGCTGACCTGAAAGTCAAAATACAGAAAATGCCGCTTAAGAAAAAAAAGTACCATGTTCTGTTAAGCTTTCTTTTTCACCATCCTCTTCTATATATGTATTTTAAAGAGAACTTTAAGAAGTAGATTTAATTCTGCTATTTAAAATCATAACAAATTGGACATTAAGTCCAGTTACATTTTAGAATGTTATGAAAAGATCTACCAGTAACAGACAAGGTGAATTTCCCCTAAACAATCAGGTGTGCAATATAGCTACCAGCTGCTAGAGCAACAAGTCTTGTCTGTTAGAATGGTATATATTCAACTGGAATGGAAGACTATTTCCACTCCATACCTCCTGAAGCTGGCTGATTATAGACTCACAAAAGAAAAACTCCTGTTAATCTGGGCATCTCTACTATGAGCTGTCTCTCACTGCTGTCTTATCTCAGAATCCTATAGTTTTAAAACCAATTCACACTTGATTTAGGCAGGCTACAGAATAGGAAACCAGTGACTGGCACTTAAGGATACTAGTTCCTGATTTCATGTTCCTTTCATATTACTTCTAGGTTTTGCCTTTTACAATATTTTCCTAGCTTCTAAGAGACTCAAAAATATAACCAAGATAATGAGTACTTAAATTTGTAGAACAACCTCTCTTGCCATTTCAGTAACATGTTAGGACTTACATGTCAAAAGACTAGACATTTACATATATTTTATAGAAAACATGGATTCCTTTCTTTACATATTGGCTTGATATATATGGCTTAGCTTGATATATGTGTCTTAGCACTTTCAAATAGCAACAGGAATACAGTTTTTCAAGAGGTTCAAATGTGAAAGTCATCAAAAATGAAATATTTAACATAGTATTTATTTTACATAGTATTTATATGCTTTGAATTCCAAGCAAACATGAAGCAAACCCACAATCTGAACACTGACTCTTGGGTTTCTGAGGTAAACATCTGGTGTCATAGTAGACATGTATTAAGTATGGCATATTTTGCTTGGACTCCAGTTGCCATCCCAGGAAGCTGCAGGTATCTTGTATAGCCTGGATATTTGTATCTGAATGCCTGAGTGTTAGACAAAGTTCTTGGATAATAGAGAACATCTTAAATGGGTCTAGAAATTACGTTTAAATAACTCAGCCTCATCCTTTGCTTTGACACACTATACACGGATCTTGTATTAGTTTTGTGGGTTAAGACCTTATAATGACAGAAAAGATAATTGCTACAGTTTTCTGCTTTCTTTGTGTTACTGTGCAGATATTCAAGTGAAGAAGAGTCAAAAATATCTTTTTTTGGATGCTGTGTTCTATTCAGAGACAAGTTTCTGGAAATAAAACCATAGTACCTTATTAGAAGAAGTCTTATACACCACCTTCCAGATGGCTCTTGAAATTTGTCCAGATCGCAACTGAGTGATCTGTGAGTACTGTGCGAAAGAAGGCATGTAATTTTTTCCCATTGACTTTGGATGCCAAAAAAAACCTAACTAAAAAACCAAAAACAAACAACAAAACTAACAACAAAATATTAAACCCTACACTTCTGCATAAATATAGCAGGAAAAATAAAAGCAGGGCTTTTTTACTCTTCTCTGACAGCTATTGTATTCAGTGTATTTCTTACTTTGTAACCCAGATGAATCTTCTTTTCTCTTAGGTTCATGCAGAAATTTTATTTCCATGCAGAAAAGGAAGGCATCTGACTCCTTGCTTGTAAGGCAAGAGGGATTAAAATCCAAAAGCAAAAAAAAGAAAAATCCTTTCTCCTGTTACTGCACCTCAGTTTATAATCTTTTTCCTTTGAAGGGCAGAGGTAAGGAGAGTGGATAACACTGGGGAAGAATAGAGAGCTACAGCTCAGAAAATTAAACCTGATGGTCTCCATCATCAAGCCTGATGAATGATGTTTCATAATTGTACTCTCAGATGTCCATTTTCAATCACACTTGAATAAACTCTTAGCTCAGGACTAGAGCAGAAACACTAGGAAAGAAGGTAGACTACTTCAAAACTCATGCTTACAAATCAATGCTTGTCTAACTTCAATAATTTCCCTCATTCCTGTTCATTTCACTTCTTCATTACAGTCACCAATTTTAAAACTTCATCTTTCCTGTTGACAGCAGAGTCAGGATCAAGACCTACCAAAATATATGTAGGTAATTTTAAGGTCTTTGTTTCATGCCTAAGACTTCATAAATTATTTGGAATTTGGGTTCTCTATTTTCTCTTGGTATGACAGAAACAACCATGAGTTTACCTCCCTACAGAGAGGTCACAGGCACACAGGCAACACATGTAACCACGGGTTCAGTGCTGAAAATCACAGACCATTTTCTGCCAGGATCTAAAGCCTTCCACTGGCATTGACTGCAAGGGCTGACAACTGTCAGTGTGTCAAAGAATCAGCCCTAACTCACCACACTCTTATTGCAGTAAAACTGTAATACTTCCATTCAGTTATCTCAGAAAGAATATTTGAAATTTATTCCTCAACAGTAATCTTATTCTTATTTACAAGCAAGTAAGGTGAAAAGTTATTAGAATACAACATTTTGACATTCTGTTTGATAATAATTGTTATTCATGGGTCTTAATTTAAAGAAGCTTGAGCAAAACTAGGAGAAGGGCTATGTAAGTCCAATAAACTGCCATGTTATATATATTTGTAAGGCCACATGTTCTACTATAATTGCAAATTATTTCAAACATGTCTTCAGGTTACAGAAGGGTATTTCCAAAGAAAGATAAACTGAATTCAAGATGTAGATAGAAGGCTCTAACACTCTTTATTTTGTTGTAGTTGATTTTTTGTGGGTTTTTTTAATAAGAAAAATGTATCCTTCCTTATTGGCAGTAATAATAATAGCTCAGATAGTGAGATAATAATTCAGTTTCACAGAATCACTACAGTTGGAAAAGACCTTTAAGATCATCAAGTCCAACCATTATCTAATTCTACCAGCACCACTACTGAATCAGGGGGGGAGACAGAGATTAAATGATTTACTGGGAAGATATTTTCCAAGGGCAATGCACAACTAGCTCAACATCTGTTATGTCAACCAAATCAGGAGAGGAGTCTAAGGAGTGACTGATAATGGGGAGAGCCTCGAACCAAGTCCTTGTTCTCGAACCAGAAAACAACATAAACCAGCCTAAACCAGCCTTGAGGTTTGAGCTCGAGCCAGGGACATAAAGAGCATGCGCAGAAAAGTGAGGTGAAAAGTTTATGATGAGGAAGACTCTTTACTTCATCTGAGGAAGACTCTTACTTCATCCTGGGGACCCCTACCCACGACCACCAGAGGATGCTGTGCAAGCGTAATTAAGATGCAAATGACTTTTGGGTTCATTATAATATGAAGCGACGCTGGGCGTGGCTAGGTAATGATTATATATAGGCCTATTGTGAAACTTAATGAATATGGAACATGTAACCCAATATATACTAAGCTGAAAGCAGCTGGGGCCACTCATGACTTTGGAGGAATTATCCTCCATGCCTCCCAGCGCTGGAATAAACATACCTACTTGACTACTTATTCAGTAATGGAGTTTTTCTGTGTATCACTACTACACTATATCCTTGAGCACCACAACTAGACAGCTTTTAAAGACATACAGGGATAGCAATTCAACCATTTCCCTGGGCACTTCTTCCAGTGTTTGATAACCCTTTTGGTATAGAAGTTTTTCCTAATGTCCAACCTAAACCTCCCTTGGGGTAACTTGAGGCTGTTACCTCTTGTCATATCAGTTGTAACGTGTGAGAAGAGACAAACACCCACATCTCTACAACCTCCTTTCAGGTAGTTGTAGAGAGGAATAAATGTCTCCCCTCAGCCTCCTTTTCTCCAGGCTAAACAGCCCCACCTCCCTCACTCACTCCTCATAAGACTTATTCTCAAGACCCTTCATCAGCTTCGTTGCCCTTCTCTGGACCCACTCCAGCACCTCGATGTCTTTCTTGTACTGTGGTACCCTAAACCGAACACAGTACTCAAGCTGCAGCCTCACCAGTGCTGAGAACAGTGGAACAATCACTTCTCTAGTCCTGCTGGCCACAGTATTCCTGATTCAGGCTAGGATGCTGTTGGCCTTCTTGGCCACCTAGGCACATTGCTGGCTCTTGTGATATTACTGATTGATATTACTGCTGTTTCTTCTTCTCTTGCATTGTTCTATTAAATTTTCCTTATGTTAACCCACCAGGTTTTGCCTTTTATTCCATATTCTCCTTCCCATCCCCCAGGGCTGTGGGCAGGAGAGTGAGTGAACAGCCACGTGGTGCTCAGCTCTCATCTGAGTCTAAACCATGACAAGGTGATTAAAATATATCTTCTCTGTGGTTTGCAATAAATAATAAAGGATATTAAAAGCCCATTAAAAATTAATCAGTGACTTCTATTGACCTGAAAAGGCATTGAGTCAGTCTCATAAAAGCAAGTGCAGGGCCATACTTGCTGCATTTTGATGTTGCTGCTTATATTTGCTGTCTGAATATAGCTATTTTTCTATGTTGTACAGAGCCATTTTTTCAGCTGACAACTGAACTGCTTTTTCAACTGGAGGTTTGCAGACATGAGAGTAGAGGGTTAAAAAAACATATCTACCAGATTAGATGATAGTTTTTCAGTTACTCAGATTAATGAACAAAACAAATTGGACAAATTTGGGTAAGTATTTTCATATTGTTTGAATCAATGCTGGATAGAGCATCTAGTTTACCTTGTGAATTTTTGGCATTCACATGCATAATAAGAGAAGTAAAAAGACATGCTGATCTGACAGAGGCATTTTTCCAACTGTCTTACTTTATCTCTGTATACTACCTTATATTTGTTATACAGGAAAAAAATAACTAAATATTGCCCATATAAACTAATATAAACTGTAATGTATGTATGACCAGAAACAATGACAAGCCTTTTTCACAAACAAACAAACAAACAAACCAAACAAAAAAACCAACCAACCAAAAAAAAAAGTAAAAGACAGTCTATGAAAAATACATGCTATAATATTTTACAAGTTTTACTCTCGTGCAATTATCTGCAAATATTATTTATTCTTAAAACTTGAAAATTTATATAATAAGGCAAGGAACTTGATAAGTTGATAATTAATCTCATATGCTATTAGGTAGATATTACTTTAAACCTTTTTTTGGTCTAATTTTGAAGTAACTGATTTGACAACAGAGTTTTATATTGTTATATTTCATAATCTCAGCTCAGAATCCTAGAAGAATTACAAGCCACTTGATGCACAAGCCTTAAAATAGCTTAAAAGTACAAGTGAAAAGAAAACATCACATGAGTGGCTTAAAGTTAATGAAAACAAATCATAAAGCCACCAGAAAAACCATACACCTTTCTTGTTGTTAGTCTTCTGTGTCTTTAGGACTGCAGGAATATTGTATTGTCTGAGAGTAAGCATTTACAGTGATCCACACATTTTAAATTTTTTTTAATTGTTAGTCATGTAGGCTAAATTATGTTTGTAGGGAAAAGCAATTAAGGAGGTTATTTACTCATGTTATAAGAACATTTTCATTTGTCTACTGGTTTTGCTTTATTCTATATTTTCAAGTAAAACCAGCAACTTCCCAATACTGACAGGACTGCCAGCCTGAAATCTTATCACTATCAGATGATTACCTTGCTTTTTTTTCAATCCTTTTCCCCACTATAACCAGTTGTCATGGGAATCTCCTCTTTGCCTCATTAAACATTTGTTTTTCAAGAATACAATGAAATATTTATTAAAAATAATGTGCTCTTTTCTTATCTCCACAAAGAAGATTCTTTTGTTCCTTTTTCTGACATGAAAAGGACAATGTACAACTCAGTGGAAAATAAGCAATTACTCTAGTAATCTCATGTTATTCTGTGTCACAGGTGTTGGACTTGCAGGGCTCTGTTGATTTTTTTCTTCTGTGTTGTCTCTGCAGCGAGTCTAAGTGCTACTGACCACACAGCTGAGAAGCATCAGGTAGAAAGCACAAATGAAAACAGAACCTTTGATACCCTCTTCTTCTGTGATGTATAAAATGTGATTTCTTCATTGTACTCTTAGAGAGCACAGAAACTCTAGCAAGAAAAGATTTCCTCTCCTCTCAGCAGAGCAGGGACAAATATTTTCCTCCTTTCTACCAAAATCACTCCCTCAGATTTTATCTGCCAGTCTCAGATGTTCATCATAAGCAGTCAGTACTAGTCTAGGACACACTGGGTCGGTTGGACCAGGAGTGCACTTCTGAAATGAGTCTTCTGGTTATTCCTATTAATTCCTCTTATGAACTGAATTCTTTTTGTATTAAACTAACCTGGAAGATGCACTTAATACAAACTAACTGTTAATGGGTACTCTATCCACAGGTCCAGACTAGTCTCACTTCAAAGAAGAACCCCTGAAACACAAATATTGTGGACATTTCATTCTCAAAATCAAAGGTATTACTTTTCTAATTTGCTCTTGCTTGTCTATACTGCTTGCAAAGGCAGACACGAGTAATGTCTCTGCAGAGTTTCAGGGCTATAGGCTCAACAAATTTCTCTTCAGGAATAAGGGTCTGGATGAGGTAGCAACAGATGAAGAAATGGATTTCTCATGGAAGCTGAATGGATTAACACTCATTTTTCTTGTTTGCACAGCTTGCTAGGAGAGGAAATGTTAAAGTATAAGAAAGTAATTCCAAGATCTGCAATCATCAGGCAGTAACAAGATTCAGAGAAGAAGACCCATTGACCCTTACCTTAATCATTCAGGAGCAATGACAACTGTGCTCATCAGCAAAGTAAGTAATAGTTCATCTGCACCCAGTTTATAGGTAATTAATTCCTTTTCTTTTAACACCTATAAAGTCAAAGCAGAAGACCGAGGTTATCTTTAAAGGAGCTTATTTTATGGGAATAAGGCTGGCTAAGGAAATGTTAATCTGAGAGCTCCTGTAGTGTCAGGGATTACTTTGTTCAAATCTTTTTACACAAGAGGAAGACATTCTATGTATTGGTTGCTTTTTACAAGACAATCCCACCAAAATCACTGTCATTGCTTTCTGAAAATTCATTTATCTCTCCTGTTCTGTTCACTCAAGATTTGTTTCCACATAACAAGCATGTTTCTCTTCAGAAATCTGGTACCACACTTTCGCAGCTTCTTAAACAAGAATGATCTATTGCAGAACCTCTTCACCAAAGGCAGTAGTTAACTAAAACAGACAATGTGAAGAGAGTATAATAGTCTGTGTCTCTCCAGGGTAGTTAAGAAACAATTAAAGAGACCTGACCCCATAAAATTAAGGCATGATTCTTTCCATTTTATATGCAGTGCTTCATCTACCATGACCAGATGCAACCATTCTAATCATATGAGGTGACTTAAATCATATTTGAAGGGGAAGAAAAGAAAAAGAAAGGTTAGTAAAAAGTTAAATATACCAAGTTTGTCCTGATTTCAGTACTCATGTATTTTGAAAGGAGTGTGCCACCCCACAGTCAGCTTTGGAATTCAGTGCTAATCTTCAGGGCTTTAAGGTAAACAACGTAATAAATGTCTGTCATGATTGGCCTGAAAGGAAATTGCAGCTTTATTAGGCTCAAAAAAATTAGTTTTGTGTCTATTGCTAGATGAATATCTAAAACTCAAGTACAAAGTGGGCCAAATTCAAATGAAAATTCTAGAAAATATTTATAAATTCAGTATTTAGGTTTGGAACAAAATTCCATATCCCACAATGTCATGAAAAAGGACTATAACAATGCTAAATTATTGAGATTAGGTGATATTAAATAAACATTTGAACAGACCATTTTCCTAACAAAAGTTATTCTTTTTAGCTTTTACAAAGTATAAGGTAAACATCCCTTCCATATTATTTCTAGTTCATTAATTCTATACAGGCTGCCTTGTTCTCTGCCCAACACAATTTTTCTCATAAGTTATATGTAAAACTTGGTTACTGCAATGAATATAAGGCCAAAAGAAGGTCTGGTACATTTTAATTTGTCTCCAAAATTTTAATATCCACACAAATTATAAAAGTTCCCTTTATACTATTAAATTCTTCACACTATAAAATTAAAGTGTAATAAGCATCAACATTTTTATTGGGCAAAGGAAAAATAGTGCTTTACCTTGCCAAGTCTCCCTGGCTATGCATGTTAACATTAACCCCTCTAAATCAGAAGAGATTATTAGTCTACAGTTGATCCCATTTACCTCACAATGCAGTAAATAAATTGTGAAATAGTATGCATTATTAAACTACAGATTGACAGAAGCTCATTGATACAGGGCATGGTGACTTAATAAGTAGGTTTAAAAAATCATTACACGACAATAAAAAGCTTTCCAGGGGAAAGATCTTTGCTTCATTCCTTTAATGGGAAATTAAAACCGAATTCCTATCAAATGTCTCTTTCAGGTGCTGCATGCAAAAAAGTGCTGGCCTATTGTCTTACTGACACAGGAGAAGCCTTTGTTTTTTTTCATTACTTTTCCTCAGAATCCTTTTCACGTGGGCTCAGGATGCACTCTTTAATTTCGGTTTTCAGTAAACATACCTTGAAGTGTTCTTCACAAAAGCTCCATTGAGCACCATTACATACTTCTACAGAAAAAAAACAAGTCTTTGCAGAGTGCACCACCACTAACAAAACTGTTCCTACTGACTCAGGAGTCTCATGGCACATGCCCTGGGGATAAGTTGTTTCCTACAATGCTCAATTGGGGTGAAAGCTATAGCTTAAAAGGTTCATGAGAAAGTTAACCATGTATGACACCACAAACACACACTGTGGTCTTTCTAAGCACTTTAACTGCCTTTTTCCTTGCAGAGTCAATTTCTCATCTGCAGTTGGGCTCTGAATAGTCTGGAAATCCCTTGCAAGCTGTTTATTAGCTGTTATTTCCTGTTTAGGTGGAAGAGCACTTGGGTAGATCAAAAAGGACTGCTTTTCAGCATATGTGACACAGGCATAACAAACAGGGCTGAATGAATTTATTTATGGGAAACCATAACAACAGAATTCCGTGCCGAGTCTTCAGTGGAAATGAGAATTTATGTACACACACATACACACAGAGTAGGGCTGTGCATATTAACACCAAACATCTGCTGGTCACCACCTTTCTTTGTTAAAATTTCTGATAATATCACTATTTAGTCAGTAGAAAAAAATATGACCTCCAGAAAGCACTTCCAAAGACATAAATTTGTCTTCTGCTTAGGTTCATCTTCAGTAAAGATTTACCCTTTCTATTGACCAACTATGCAACACGGATTAGCTGCACTACTTAGCTGGCAAAAAGATAGCTGATATGAATGTGGACAGCTCAGTCCTGTCTTTCTGTACACACTAGACAGCAGAGTCTAGGGACATTGCAGGAATCCTGATGGCCCTAAATAGAAGTGAGAATAAAACCAGATGTGATCAAAAAATGACACAGTGCTATGAACTCTTGTACTAAGAAAAAGAGGATATGGAAACTGGATGGAAGATTTCCTAATAATCTCCTTCCCATTAATCATCCTTGTCATGCAAAATGAATCAGAGATTATTATTTCACCCGGAGGACTCCTATGAAATCATTAACAGAAGATGGAGTTACTGCTTGCAAGCAGAAAAAGAAGAAAAGTCCAGAACTAACCCAGTGCCTTATCAGGCTTTCCCTAACAACACAATCTCATTTTAGAAGGCTCCAATTCCAATGCAATTACTCTAAATGAACCCTATGAAAAGTTTCCTTTTCATAATTCTGCAGGTCAGTAGAAATACAGACCTGTCTGGATGAATGGCTGGTCAGGCTAGCCCTGTATAGCATAACACAGAAAAACTCATCCATACTGTATCTGTGCCCTTACTACTACTAAAATTGTCACTTCAACACATTTAAGTAGTTACATAAAAGACAATTAGAACAAGACAGGCATTAAGATAAATTTTTGTTTGTTAATTACTAGTTTGAGGAGTTACTATCTAATTTACTACTACAGTTTTAAATGGCTGGAACCTATCTAGCCTCCATTGATTGTATAGCAAGATCTAAAGAATATAATTTCTTTCTACATTCAGTGCCTTTTTTAATTTGAAGCTGAGGACATAGCAAGTGGCAAAAGGATTTATGCCATCCATTTAAAATCAGTGTACTCTCTTCCAGTGATTATTTAATTGGTATATAATAGTGGCCTTACTAAATCCAAAGAAAGCATAGGTTACTGTTTTGTCAATGTTCAGTCTAAATTGAATAATTAATTTTGAACTCATCACATTTTTGTTTTATTTTTTTATTATTATTTTGGAGGGTTTGATGATTGCTTACTTTCTTGCTTGACTTATTACTGGAGAGAGAAAGGGTCACCTCTCCCTAACTTTTTACTTACATTTGACTGTCATCCAACCTCTCTAGTACATGCTGTCCCCACTGATTCCTTGTTTCCTTATAGAATTACTCTCAGGAAAATTTCCTCTTCAGTGTAGGCACTGAATATTTATTCTGCATTCACTCTGATCTTTTTGCACTATTAAGCTCATGACAGCCATGTTCAAAAGAGGGAAATATAGCACAGACTTCTGGCACAATGAAAAAAAAAATGTCACTCCAGTCTTCAAAAAGGTCAGGAAAGAGACTCCAGAAAATTATAGACCAGTCAGTCTTACCTCCATCCCTGGAAAGATAATGGAGAGGCTCATTCTGGAGATTATCTCTAGGCACATGGCAGATAAGAAGGTTATCAGGAGTAGTCAACATGGATTTACCAAGGGGAAGTCATGCTTGACTAATCTAATAGCCTTCTATGATATTGTAACTGGATGGCTTGATGCAGAGAGACCAGTGGATATAGTCTATCTTGACCTTAGCAAGGTTTTTGACACAGTCTCCCATAACATCCTTGTGGAGAAGCTTGGGAAGTATGGGATAGAAGAGCAGGTCGTAAGATGGATTAGTAACTGGTTGGACAATAGAGTCCAGAGAGTGGTGGTCAATGGTGTCAAATCCAGCTGGAGAGCTGTAACCAGTGGAATCCCCCAGGGATCAGTGCTGGGTCCAGTCCTGTTCAACATCTTTATCAATTACATTGATGACAGGACAGAGTGTCTGCTCAGCAAGTTTGCTGATGACACAAAACCGGGAGGATCGGCAGATACACCAGGAAGCTGTACAGCCATCCAGCAAGACTTGGCTGGTTGGAGAACTGGGCAGGGCAGAACCAAATGAGGTTTAACAAGGATAAATGTAGAGTCCTGCATCTAGGTAAGAATAATAAATTACACCAGTACAGACTGGGAGGTGATCTGCTGGAGAGCAGTCTTGTGGAGAAAGACTTGGGACTCCTGATGGACAAGTTCTCCATGGAGCAGCAATGTGCCCTTGTGGCCAGAAAGGCCAGTGGTATCCTGAGGTGTATCAAGAGGAGCGTGTCCAGCAGATCGAAGGAGGTTCCCCTCCCCCTCTACTCTGCACTGGTAAGACCTCACCTGGAGTATTGTGTCCAGTTCTGGGCTCCCCAGTTCAAGAGAGACAGGGATCTGCTTGAGACAGTCCAACAGAGGGCTACAAGGATGATTAAGGTACTGGAGCACATTCCTTATGAGGAGAGGCTGAGACACCTGAGGCTCTTTAGTCTGGAAAAGAGAAGACTGAGAGGGGATTTGATAAATGTTTATAAATATATGAGGGCTAAGTGCCAAGAGGAAAGGGACAGCCTCTTCTCACTCGTGCCTTGTGATAGGACTAGGGGTTATGGATATAAGATGGAGCACAAGAGGTTCCACCTTAACATGAGGAGGAACTTCTTTACAGTAAGGGTCACAGAGCATTGGAACAGGCTGCCCGGAAAGGTTGTGGAGTCTCCTTCTCTGGAGATTTTCAAAACTCTCCTGGATGCGTTCCTGAGTGACCTGTGTTAGGGTAGATTAGGTTGTAGGGTAGATTAGGTTCTAGGGTAGATTATATGATCCTGCCCTGGCAGGGGGGTTGAACTTGAAGATCTCCAAGGTCCCTTTCAACCCCTAACACTCTGTGATTCTGTGATTCTGTGAAAAAGTGTTTGCAAAAAAATGTGAAAAAAAACAAAGGACGAATAACTGGATAAACAACATATTGGAGAGTATTACTCAGTAGAGTTCCCTCCTTTGGCAATGGACCACTAACTGTAATTAGAAATGCACAATAAATTTGTGGCCAAGTCTAGCAGCTGAGCAGAAAGTTTCTGTCATTTGTCACCATGAGTATTCTGTCAGAAGATAGAAAAAGAAAATGCTTGTAGCATTGTCTCAAACTCTCCTTATGGTTCACTAGATCCTCACCAATTTAGTTTCAATAGAGAAAAAATGGAAAATAAATGCTCTCATTCAATCAATTTTCCTCCCTATTTTCTCCCTTATCAGAGACATGTATGTAGGAATGCAAATTAGACAAAAAGACTGAGCAAACAAGTGTTTCAAAAACCAAAATTTTTTCAAAGATTTTCTTTTTGGTAAAAATATTAATTTCAAAAATGTGTGATAAAGGTGAACTTTTTGTCACAAATTAAGTTTTTAATTTTTCAGATTCTTTTGTTTGTATTGATAGTTTCTATACTTAAGAATATGTGTGTGTGTTTATAATAGATACTAATTCATTGTTATAACATAAGTGATAAATCAAAATCAAATGGCTTAGTTAAAATATTTTCAATACTATTAAAACAGAATGATCATGTATGGTTAGAAACCACCATCGATGTTTTTTCAATTATTTTCAACTGCAATCCTAATTTTTCCACAAGTGTAACTGTTGTAGATCACATAGTGATTCCAGACGTCAAGTACCTCTATACAAGAATACAGTAGTTAAAAAAAAAAAAAAAAAAAAAAATTTTTTTCTATGCTTTATATTCTTATATTCATGCTCCACTATCCCCCTGCTGAACTTAAAATTTAAAACCTGGAGAACAAGAAAACAATTGTGAAAAAGTTGTTCTTAGCTCTGAATAGCCAAATGCTGCATTTCTGTAAGCACAAACCATAGTCTCTTTTTACATGATCATCATCAAAAAAAGAAGATTAAACCAAATGAATACATTGATTGGATGAGATTACTTGCACCCCTTCCATTAATAACCCAAAAAGGGGGGAAATGGACCAGATTCACTCTATTCCAAGCATTAACAATATACTTTTGTCTAACCACCATCATATTCCACAAGAGACAGGTGAACTTGAGTTTCTAATGAATAACCAGAGATTGAACAATGAATCAAAGGCTGGGATTTGTACTTACTTGGATTTAAAAAATTGTGAAGCCATCTGCGTTGCTGTCACTTTTCAGATGAGAAATAAATGCTCTCAAACACACTGTTCATTATTGATAGATGCAAATTTTATTTATTGTAGTGAGGGAAAATAAATTACTTATAAATTCAGAAAGGTGTTATTCGGAAGTTGCTTACAGGAATTCGACATAGGTCAAATTATCCTTTGTTGTATTTGTATTAATTTCAGTGGAATTATAACAGGTTTGAACCTATCATTGATTTCTGGAGATACAGGTTAACATTGTGTGTTGAAGTCTTCAAAGTTTTTCAGGTATTGCAGATAAATCATGTCAGAATTGAAAAACCTGACAGTGATGCAAAGCTGATTTCATTAGATAAATATCTGAATCAAATGTCCTATAAGTTCTCCCGTGCATAATCAATAACATCAAAAGACTCCTGATACAAAGCACATTATTTGAAAGTAAAGAAAGGAAGTGAATTGAGTTTCCAGGTCTCAGCCCTCTACAAAACGTCAAAGAGGAGACTAGCTATGAGAGCTAATATGATCCACCAAGAGCAGAGGAACATATAAGCACATCTGTACTCCTCTGACTACTGACATTTGAAGAAGGACACAACAGAAAAAAAATTGTTATAACCTTACACATTTTTGATTATTCATATTATCTAGTGTAGCACAGGCTTAGATATCTAGTTAAAATCTCACTTGAAAGCATGAAAGAATACATGTACTAAAATACATTACCTCTTCTGGATATTCTGAACAAATCTTCATTTATTTTCCCTATCCTGACCTATGTGTATGTTAACTGAATAAAACCAAGGTATTTCTCACACAAAGGTGTATTAAAACTACAGACAGGCAATTGGGACACTGTACCTGATAACCAAGATGCCCTGAAAGTGACAGACCAATCCTCCTGCCCAGGACAGGCAGAGAGCAGTACCAGGGCCAAGAGGTGCAGAAATGTCCTGCAGAGTATGTTGATAACACCTGACAGTTCTTCAACCTGCAGTAAGATGCTGGAGGACAATTTCAGCCTCAAGTGTATCCATGAATGTATATCTTCATGCCTCTACTCTGTTCAACTGACATATCTCTCACTTATTCCTTAAATATTATATTCTTTCAGTCTGTTCTTATTATGTTATTGCTGATGTCATGAACTAGACTGCGGTCACAGTTCAATGACTAACATAATTTATTCTTATATATTAATGTGAGAACATTAACAATGGGTACAGTTAAGGTCAAATTCTACAAATGTTTTTGTGAAAAAATAATGAAAGGAAGATATTTTGACAGTATCAAAAAATTTTGTTTCAGCAAGCTGAAAATCTTATGCTGAATTTCAGGACACTCTTGTCATTCCTCTGGAAGTGTGTACTGGTCAGAATAAAAAAATATATCATTCAGGTTAAACTAAATATTTCAGGGTGACCAACAACTGTTCTTTAGCTTGAGTCCATTTCAGTACATCATAAACAACATTTTATATGCTATTTGAGATAGAGCTCATCTTCATTCAAATCTAGACATGTAAATGTCTTTCTGTGCAGCTGGGTCCTTCTTTGTTTTGTGTTGCAGTATTTGCAGTGCATCACAATGAGAGAAGTGCTGAACTTGGGCAGTGGACTAAGAAAGTCAAACTTTTATTTTAAGGTTGCTATAACGTTATGTGTTTCAGTTCTGAGGTTACATCAGAATTTTAAATGGTTGATAAGAGTGGAATGATTTAAGTTAAATCAGCTCTCCATAGGGAAGAAAGAATGCAGAGGGGAAAAGCTAAAAAACTGTATTTTGGGTCAACTTAAAATATTTCATTTAGACATCAAAGAAAAAGGTTATTTTCATTTCTCTATTATGCAACTTTTTTCCCAACCCTCGTCCTTTAAGGGAACTAACTTCAATCAAATTTTACATGAAAGTTGCAATTTATAATGAAAAAAAGTCAAAACTCTGTAATTGGCTTAGAGCTGGAAGGGTAAATATTTATACCTCAGCTGTAAATTATAGCCTGTTCTCATGCCTCTCGTACAGACAAAATGAATTTTGTTTGATTCAGGAATGCTGGAAAACAGAAATATTGAGAAAGGGTAATTCCCTCAAAGAAGCCTGAGAACAGTTTGTCTCCTTTTAATACATCTCACAAGCAGCATGGCACTTGCATCCCATACTCCCAGCTTGTCTGCTGAAAATCATTTACGAAATCTACAGGTTTTCCTTTCTTTAAAATAATCACAGGTTTATTCTTTTTGGGAGGGAGAACTTAGCAGCCACAAATGCAGCAGCAACCTGGTCTCCATATAAGTCTGAAGACTGAATGAGTGGAGGCCCCTTATCTCTAAACCTTGGAGTATCTGTGTGAAGAAGCTGCTCAGTATGCTGCTTGCTCATTCTCCTTCCTTAGATTACAGAACTCAGAGGATACTCAAGATACCACTGTGTCTCATTACTTAATTTAAGGGAATTTTAAAGGGAAATTTTAAAAAATATTTGAAGTCTCAAATCAAACTCTTGTTTTCAAAAAGCAAAATATCCAATGTTCCTTCTTTATTGTCAGCATTGTTTATGAATCTGGGTCAAATCCCTGAGACAAAGCAAAGCAATTGCTTTCAGAAGACTTGAATTTCAATTTTTTTAAAAACTATTTTGCCTGTAGCTGCATTTAATTTCTTGACACATTCTCCAAGCCTTTGCTCTCCTGGCTTGAAGAGATCTTGTGTGCTGCTACATGACTGGCTGATACAAAAATTGTTCAGTTGTATCATCCTTGCTGGAAGAAATGCAGTCTATGTTTATGGCCAGCCACTTTTCAGTTCTGCGGATTTGTTACTCTTTCAACTTTTCAGTCCAGGTACACCCTGATGTTTCTGCTGCTAAGAATAACAGTGTTCTAAAATGGGATTTGGGTTATGATTACTGGAATAGATGAACAAGTACAGTGAAGTAGCCACCCAAATATCTTTTGGGAATGCTGTAGACCAGTTCCCCTTCCCCCTGTAATCTCAGCATGTCTCAGATATTCTCAGATCCTCCTAGACCAAAGCAGAGAAGATTTTTCATATTGCCTCCCCATACTGCAAATGCAGGAGCATACTGCAAGACCTGCACTGCTACAACAGTTATTGAAAGTTTTTGCTCTTTTGGGAGAGACCCTCATTGTAGATTAAGGCAGCTTGGAAGCTCTTCACTCCCAAAGCATGAAACAGACATTAGACTTTTTCATGCAGCACAGTCAATGCATTTGAATGGTAAGACAACAAAGGTTTTATTGTCTTTTAATACAAGTCACTCTTCAATGCACTGTCATTTTATTTTCCCTTTATATTGTCATTCATTATGAGAAAATGTTACTGTAAAATTGACTTTTTTTTTCCTAGCTGTCACCACTAGCAATAACCAGTATTCTAAGCAAATACAGGATTTATTTTCAACTCTTAAAAATTATTCCTATCTGTAGTACAATAATCTCTTTATGACTGCAATTAAAAATATGTCCAACACTATGCAGATGTCAGCATACAAAATATTCCTAAGTGGTGCTGTAAGGACAATGGGCTTAGTAACAGCTCAGCTGTTTCTTTATGAGAGAATTTATATAGTTTATTCAATTTGAGATTAAGAACTTTACACAAAATAATTTTGCCAGGTGGCTTATTCTTAGTGAAATTATGGATTCAGAGTTTAATTACTCTGTCATTCACAATACTTTACAATGAGGTTGCCTGTCAATTCCCATTGTAGAACTTTGTTTTCAGGTGTTTATCTTTGCCACATTTTAGTATTCTTGCTAGATATCTTCTTTTAGATTAAAAATTTATGAGAAGTTTCAACTGAGACCACTTACCTGTTTTTAAGGAAAGTGATGAAAAACTTTTTTGAGATTTTACTTTCAATAATTCTCCAGTCCCTTCCTCAGTTTCCCTATGAAATTTTTCTATCACTGGGTGACCTTCAATGACTTCTTCCACATGCAGTGTTCTTTGTATGTGTGAGAGAGAAAAGAGAGAAAACATTATTATAAATGTAAATGTTAAAGCTGAGGTATCACAGAAAAGGTGTTATCACACAAAAAAAAAAGATCAGTTAGGAAGTTTGGAAACAATCTTAATTTTTTAATCTCAAATATCAAGATTTTAATTCTACATAAACTTTACCAGACCCAAGAGAAGCACACATTTTATTAAATTTCTATTATCTCTGAAGTATTATACACAGATAAGTAAAGTGAGAATTTTTTTTTAACGTGCAAAAAGCAAAAGCTCAAGGAGCAGTGAGGAGCCTGAACAATGAAAACTAATCATTACTTTAAACATATTCTGGATTTCTCACCAAGAGTGTTTTCTCTGATAATACAAAGTGGTTTCACTTACCTGTGATCTCTGCTCTGAGTTCATTAGGAGTTGTGCCTGAATCTCATGTGAAAAGAGTAAGTTAGAGTAAGAAGGTACAAAACCAGAAAGTCAAGTGGAAGAACATGTCTGATCACAAATGAAGTGAAGATCTCTTGACTCTCATTACCAGATGATTAACTCAGGAAGAAACATCCATGATGGGCTTGTCTTGAAGTTGACCAGACTAGGAGCCAATCACTAGACTGGGAGCCAAAAGATTTGAACTATAGAACTAAACTGAAAATTCAGCCCTGGGATAAATTCTGATATTTCAGCTTTTGACTCTGGCCTGCACAGGAAGTAAATGTTTTCATTTGAAAACTGTTTTGTGGCAGATTAACATCCAGGTCTTGTTAGACTGAAACACTCTCTGATATTGGCTAAATCATTTGTCTTGTTCATGCAAAACTCTACAAGCTGTCCTTAAATTTCACTGATGCAATGTTTACTGTCTTAGTGTCCCTAAAATAACAACAATGCTAATGGCAACACCTTCCTAAAGTACTGTGAAAGAATTAAAAAAATATAACCTCTGGTGGAAAAAGAAATTCAATATTTTTGTATTTTAAAATAAGAAAGGTAATTAAAAAATACAATAGAATTGTCACAGAGGAACATAAAATAATATTTAAACCCAGAGCAAACTCAGGTTTGTGGTACCCTTATTTAATTCAGACGGGAAGCCAAACACCAAAAAAAGAAGAGACATTTTCAATGTGAGTATTTGAGGATGGAGTGAGGGAGTATCAGAAGAATAATCAAGAATATATTAGAAAAATGCTTATCATTTGGGCTTAGCTAAAAGTAGCAAAAACTTGAGGAAAGCTGCAGAAATTTCCCTGAATGTGCTTGTGACAAGGCAAGACAGCTAAGATACTAAACGGAAGATGCTAAGCCAGGGAAGACACTAGAAGTCCAGCTTTTGAAGAATAAAAATGACAGATCTTTTTCCCTCTATAGGCAGGGCTCTGAGAGCTAGACCTGCCACAGTGTCCCTCAGAGCTTCATCAGCCAACACCTAATGCCACAGGCAGTGAGGATCAAATAGAGTGGCCAGGACACACCTGGAGGAGAAAGAGGGTGAGATGTACACATGAAGAAATAAGAAAGAAAGAAGGAAAGTGGCTCAGTTATTACTAACAATAACAAAAAAAAATACTTTTTCATGGCAAAGCTTTTAAGAAGGGTGAAGTTTAATAGTCTTGTGAAAATTTATTTAGTTAATTTGATTAATTTTCCCTTCCCCCTTTCTTTCTCCCACCTTTCCTTTTTTTTTTTTTTCATTTGTGGATTGAAAAGGAAATGGGGGAAGATAACTGGTATGAAATGTGTTTCATTTACATGTTTTGTTGCAAAGACACAGCATACTGTTCTTTTGTTCAACTGAAGGTGTGAAAAGGAAAAAAGCCTTTTGCATCCTTATACAGATGTGCAGCCTGTTTTGTCAAGGGCTGGGAGAAGAGTTGTCAGTGTGAGAAATGAAAGAAATGGAGACTAGGTCAGGACAAATGCATAATCATAATCAGATGCTTCAGGGATCTAGATCTTTGGGGAGGGACTTCAACATGCTTCAAGAAAGCAGACAGTACTGTGACACAGGAAAGGAGATGTTATCTTTCCCTGGGGTCTCAGAAAAGCAGCTAGAAAGATAATAGGGAGGAATTATGGAAGACCACAGTCAGAGAAGGGCAGAAAGAAATTAAACTGAATCAGGAAAAGAAGAAAATGGATCAGAGATGTGAGATGCTTGCTAGCTAGGGGAAGAAAACTGTCAGGGAAATCAGAGATTTATTTGGTGTTACCGCTAGCAGAAAAGAAAAAAAGAAAGTTAAGCCAAAGAACAGGAAAAAAAAAAAAGCAATAGACCCAAGGAGTCCTATAAGTAGTTCAGAGTAGGACACTATTTCAAGGCAGTCAGGCAAAAAAGGCTGTAGGTGTCAGTGAGGAGTCAGACAAGAGCCAAAGTCAGCACAAGAGAGGTGGCAGGTGCCCATCGGAGAGGGGATATGTGGAATCAGGCATAGCCCTGTTTTGAAAGCAAAAAGCTCTTACTGCAGTTCAGTTGTGCTGTCAAAACATACCTAGTGGTACAGCTGAGCTACAGGCCACAGAGGATGTAAACAGTCACAAGTCTTCAAGTAATAAATCCATCTTTCAGCTTGAAATATATACATGTAACCTGGACTCAACAAAATTGCTTTCAGAACACTGGGAAAAAACAGGTTTCATGATTTAACTTCCTATAAATGATGACACTGTGCATAGACTGGCTTCATAATCAGTAACTGCATCTAGCTATTATACTAAGTATTAGTTCTCCTGAATCAGTCAATTAAAGAATCCCTAAGTTCACATTAACATAACAGACACTAACTGCACCCAAGGAACCATTACCATGTACCACATTAATATTCAACAGTCTAATGGCTCCCCAAGCAGGCATTGTCAGGATACACCCAAAGGGCCTCATTGGAGTTGTTACAGCATCCTGTATCCAAAATCTGTGGATTAAACACTTGTTTAATAGGCTCCAATGTGAGAGAACATAGCAGGTACTGCCCATAATGTCAGTCATCCATGGGTAATGAGAGAATCTTCCAGCAGGAATGGCAAACCAGATTCAATCTGATGTCAGCAGCACAATCATTCTACCAGTGCCTTTCAAAAACTGTAGCGAGCACAAACTTCCCTAGTGTAGTCTAAATTAGATAACAGGTTATATCATACTTCAAAATTGCAGAGTAATCATAGAATCATGGAATGGTTTGGGTTGGAAGGATAATTAAGGATCATCTATTTCTAACCCCCCTGCCATGGACAGGGACACCTGCTACTAGATCAGGTTCCTCAAAGCCATATCCAGCCTGGCTTTGAACACTTCCAGGGTTGAGGCAGCCACAGCCTCTCTAGGCAATCTGTTCCTGTGTCTCACCACCCTCACAGTACATAATTTCTTCCTAATATATAATCTAAATCTACCCCCTTTCAGTTTGCAAGCACTGTCCCTTGTTCTAACATGACACTCCTTAATGAAGAGTTCTCCCGCATCTGTCCTGTAGGCACTCTAAGTATTGGAAGGCAACTAGAAGGTCTCCCCAGAGCCTTCTCTTTTCCAGATGGAACAAGCCCAGGTCTCTCAGACTACCCTCACAGGGCAGGTGCTCCAGCTTTCTGATCATCTTTGTGGCCCTCCTCTGGACCCACTTGAGCAGGTCCATGTCTTTTTTATGCTGGGGGTCCCAGGGCTGAACATAGTAGTCCAGGTGAAGTCTCTTGGGAGCAGAGTAGAGGAGCAGAATCACCTCCCTCAACCTGCTGGCCCCACTTCTTTCGATGCAGCCCAGGATTACTTTCTGGTTCACACTGCTGGATCATATTCTGTTTTTCATCCACCAATACCCCCAAGTCCTTCTCTGGAGGACTGCTCTCAATCCAGTCATCACCAAGCCTGTATTTGTGCTTGGGATTGCACCGACCCATGTGCAGGACCTTACACTTGGCCTTGTGGAACTTCATGAGGTTTTCACAGGCTCACCTCTCAAGGTCTCTCTGGATGACATCTCTTCCCTCCAGCATGCTGATGGTACCACACAGCTTGGTGTAATCAGCAGACTTGCTGAAGGTGCATTTGATCCCACTGTCCATGTTGCCAAAAGAGATGTTAAACAGCACCAGTCCCAATACTGACCCCTAAGGAGCACCACTTGTCACTGGTTTCCACTTGGACATCCATCCATTAAGCACAGATCTTTGAGTGCAACCATCCAGCCAATTCCTTACCCATCAAGCAGTTCATCCATCAAATCAATGTGTTTTCAGTTTAGAGATAAGGATGTCATGCAGGATGATATCAAATGCTTTGCACAAGTCTAGGTAGATGACATCAGTTGCTTTTCCTTTATCCATTAACTCTGTAATCCCATCACAGAAGGCCACCACATTTATCAGACACTCTTTGGCCTTAGTGAAGCCGTATTGGCTGTCACAAATCACCTCCTTATTTTCCATGTGCCCTATCATAGTTTCCAGGAGGATCCAGTCCATGATCTTGCCAGGCACAGAGGTGAGACTAACTGACCTGTACTTCCTCTAGTCTTCCTTTTTTCCATTTTAAAGATAGGGGTTATGTTTCCGCTTTGCCAGTAACTGAGAACTTCATCAGACTGTCATGATTTCTCAAATATAATGGATAGTGGCTTACCAACTTCATCCACCTGTTCCCTCAGGACCCAAGGGTGCACCTTATCAAGTCCCATGGACTTGTACACTTTCAGTTTCCTTCGATGGTATTGAACCTGACCTTCTCCCGCAGTGGGCAACTGTTCATTCTCAGAGTCTGTGCCTTTGACTTTGATGACTTGGGTGGTGTGGCTAGAGCACTTGCTGATGAAGACTGAGACAAAAAATTTGTTGAGTACCTCAGCCTTCTCCATAGACCAGGTAGCCAGGTATTCACACAAGAAAAAAACAAAAAAAACCCCTTCTCAGAATGATGGAGAACTTGACATGAACCCTCATAATGGAAAATTTCTAATTAATGTAGACCTAGACTTCTGTTGTTATTGCATGATATGTATGATGGTGGAAGAGATCATGCTGTATAATCTACCCCAATACACATTCATTTTTATCCAAAAGCACTTTCACTCAGAAGCAGTTTGACTCACAATAATGGCTTCTAAATGTCTCCTATGTTTGCCCCAGAAAGGAGATGCTATTTCAGAGGACATGGAAACGGTACAAATCCAAAACACATGAAAATAAAGTTTGAATCCTTATGCTTTTCACTATTGATAATTACGCTATCTCTGCAGTACTTTGAAAATTGGACTGTTCCTGTGGCTATATATATGGCCTCTAACTACTGCTAAAAGAAACTG
The DNA here is from genome assembly GCA_025345505.1 of Todiramphus chloris collaris. NCBI lineage: Eukaryota > Metazoa > Chordata > Aves > Coraciiformes > Alcedinidae > Todiramphus > Todiramphus chloris. The sequence goes on along the minus strand of JANVCC010000020.1, from coordinate 13,196,031 downwards.
CACCACTTCATATTGCTGGAAGCACATGATTCTTCTGAACAACATTCAGAAACTTCAGGGAGTGGTTTGAAAAGAGAAGAGAAAGAAGAGAAAAGAAGGAAACAACCCTTTTTGCCAAGAATACTTGACCTAAATGAAACAGGTAATAGGAGTTACAATAAAGACTTAAAATGGTACCGATGTCAATTATTTCAGTCTACTCAAGTAATCTTATTACTAGTGGTACTGTAGAAATTGTTAAGCGTGAAGACCCTTCCCTAGCATCAGCAGTCATATATAATATAATGGAGAGTGGCTTTGCAACTTCATCAGCCAATTCTCTCAGGACCCTGGGATGCATCTTGTCTGGTCCCATAGACTTGTGTATGTTCAGGTTCCAGAGGTGGTTGCAAACCTGATCTTCACTTGCAGTGGGAGGAACTTTGTCTCCCTGGTCTCCATCTTGTGGTCCTTTAACTTGGAAGACATGGGGAGAGAGTTTGTCAGTGAAGACTGAGGAAAAAAATTGTCAGAAACCTCAGCCTTCTCCTCATCTGTTGTTACCAGCTTGCCATTCTTGCCCATCATGGGTGGTACATTTTCTTTAACCTTCCTTTTCTCATTGACATACCTGTAGAAACCCTTGTTATTCTTCATATCCCTTTCCAGGATACCTGTCCCTGCTTCCACTGTTTGTGCATCTCTTTCTTGCCTTTTAGTTTGACCAGCAGATCTTGACTCAGCCATTCTGATCTCCCTTCTTTGTTTGAATTTTTACCCCAGGGGATCAAGAGATCTTGTCTACAGAAAGTATCCTTAAAGATCTGTCAGCTCTGTTCTGCTCCCTTGTCCCTGAGGACTGTTTCCCAGGGTGTCCTATTGACTAACTCCTTGAGGAGCTGAAATTTTGCTTTCCTGAAATTCAGGGTCATGACTATGCTCCTTGCCTGACTCATGTCCCTTAGTACTGTGAATTACACCAATGCATTATCATTGCAGCCCAGGCTTCTTCCAATCTTGATATCCCTGATGAGCTCACCTGCATTGGTGACCAACAGATCCAGTATTTCATCCCTGGGGGTAAAGGTTATCTATTTCTTGTCCTAAGAAGTTAACCTTGAGGTACTCCAGGAGCCTCTTGGATTGCCTACATCTTGCTGCATTACTTTTCCAGCAAAAGTCAGTTTGGGTGAAGTCCCGCAGCAGGATGAGAGCATGTGAGCTCGGTGCCTCCTGTAGCTGGAGTAAGAATGTTTCATCAGTAGGCTCCCCTTGATTGGGCAGACTGTAGTAGAGTCCAACCACAAGGTTTCCTTGTTGCCTTGGTCTCTAATTCCTACCCATAAGTTTTCTACTTGCTCGTGTTTTTTCTTTAGGGACATCAATTTACACCCCATCCATTTTTAATGTAGAGGGCAACACCTCTGTCCCTCCTGTGCCTCCTGTCCTTTCTGAACAGCTTGTAGCCATTCAGAGCCATACTCCAGTCATAGGATTCATTCCACCAAGTTTCAGTAATGGCCACCATGTCACAGACTTTCAGCAGCACAGTAGCTTCCAGCTCCTCTTATTTGTTGTCCATTCTGTGTGTGTTTGTGTAGAGACACTTCAGCTGAGTAGTCAGCTGTGTCACCTTTTTAGAGAAACACTTCTTAATTCCCTTAAGGTGTTTCTCTGATGTTTCCCTGTTGGCTCCTACTACCTAGGGAGCCCTTGGCTCATCTCTATGAGACACTGGCTGTGCTGCTGTGTCCACAGCATGCTTTGGGGCAACAGGTTGAAGGTCCTTATTAGCTTCCCATCCCATTAACCTTGGTGTGACATCCCATAGCTTGTCACAGACACGACTGATATTATCATCCCCCTCCCACTTCATATCTAGTTTAAAAGCCTGTCAATCAGCCCCACAATCTCTTGAGTGAAAATCCTCTTCCTCCTTCAAGAGGAAGGTACCTCCTGTTTGATGACAGCAAGCCTGGTGCTGTGTAGGCCATACCATTGTCAGAAAGAAACCCAAATTTGTGGCAGTGATACCAGCCACAGAGCCACATATTAATAGACTGGATTTGATTGTTCATTCCAATATTGCTGCCTGCAACTGGAAGAACAGAAGAAAAGACAACCTGTGCCCCAGAATCTCTCACCACCAATCCAAAGGCCCTAAAGGCTCTTTTAACTGCTCTTGGACTATCAGTCACTGCTTCCTCTCCACCTACATGGAAGATCAGTAATGAGTAATAGGCTGAGGACTGTACCAGGTTAGGAAGTTTCCTAGTGTCATCCCTAACGTGAGCTCCAGGGAGACAGCGTACCTCCTTACCTGGCACATTGGACCCTCTGTTCCCCTCAGAAGGGAGTAACCCATGACTATAAGCCTTCTTTTCTTCCTTGTGGATGGTGTTGCAATATAGGTGGTAGGCTTTTCTGTCTGTCACTTCGTCCTGAAAGTTTAAAGGTATTGCAAACCGCCTAAGTAATTTTGGGTGAATCAATGCCTGTGCAAGTTTCTGTGACAGATTTCCCAGACTGTAACTAAGCAAAAACCTGTGAGCATACAGTGCCATGTAGACAAATTAGATGAGGAGTTGGAGACCTGTGTCCCGGTTACTCTGCATTGTGCAGACATGGCTATGGTAGTGCTCTGGCTACAGTCTTATCCTGCAGCCATCTTGCATGGTTCTACTTCAATGATTTAGATAAACATCAAGAAAGAATACACTTTTAAACTGTCTTTCAAATAAAAATGCCTATAGCTGATGTCACAAAAGTATCAGAAAATAACTTTTTTATATACATTCTTTTGCAGGAAAAAATAACCCAGCTGTCTGAGGGATACTTGATAACTCAGACACAGTCTATAACAGCTGAGAGGCACTTCAACTGAATGGGGAGGTGGGACTTAAAGATACTTCATAACCAAAAGAAGCAGCTTTATATTGTGACATAAAGGAGAATCCTACAATAATAGTCTCTGCTCAGACTGTGCTTTCCTCTGAAGACATAAAGACTTGACAGCAGAAGAGAAAAGAAGTCTCAGTTCTCAGCACGCTTCCCCGCCTCTGCAGTGTCCCAGCTATAACACCTCCAGTGGGATGCCATAAGCCAGAAGAAGGTTATCTGCTCAAATGTGACTACGGATTTTTCTTCAGAAGCATTGCTTAACCTCAGTTTTCTGCAAAATGTCTTAAAACTAACACTTCAGGTCTATCACCACACAAAAAACTGCCAGACATTAGCAGCAAGTCTGACTCTGTACTAGCTAGAGGCACAAAACTGAATGTGCAACTATCATTTCTTTCATGCTGTGAGCAAGGGTTACTCCTTTTGAACTTAAGATCTCAGTTCAGGTCCTAGCAGGGAAGCTAACCTTACATGTGCCCGAAGCTCATGCACAGTGAACCCACAGAGCTGTAACTGCTTTAAAGTCTCTAACACTTTGAACACTCCCCACAGACCAAGATCTATGGCTATGCTAGCATGGATGCCTGAATAACAGAAATAAGAAAAGTAGAGTCAAAGATAAAAGAAATGCTTTCCCATGCACTGAAAACCAAATAGCTTTCAGGCTTTGAGATCTGCATATGGTCCTTGATAACACCAACAGCTGCAGCACAGAAAACTTCACTGTTATCAGCTGACAATACAGACATAACCCCATTTGAAAGGATGGAGAAAAGAAACAAAATTTTTGCACACATATCCAAGAACTGTGTAAATGTTCTTATTTTACTTCATTATCTCCATGGTGGGGTGTGGGCGTGGAAGAGAAGGGGGAAAAAGACAGAAAAGGGAGAGATGGTCTCCTTCAGAACTGACTAGCTACTCTTGTCTACCTTTTCCTAATACAAATTCCAAAGCCCAAACTACTGACTTCTAAACACTTTTGTTCTCCCCACCCCATATTAAAACTAAGACATGAAGATAAAAGAAGATAGGCAGGACTGGAGTAAAAGGAGTGGTGAGACAGAGCAATCAATGGAACAAAAAGCGGATCAGCATCATTCTGTACTATATAGGTACCAACCTACATGACTTGGAGCAGCAAGTTATCACCTGTTACAGAAGTGACATTTAAAATCATTAAAATTTATTCAATGTTAAATTTCAATCACTAGACATTGATACCCACAAAATTTCATAAGGATATTTAAGACAAATGGCTAAAAGTGTTTCAGACAAACAAAAGAGGAAAAGTTAATCTACAGCTCTCTCACAGAAGTCCCATGCAAATGGCATTGAGTTCATCAAGCTCTAAGCACTAAAGAGGAGCTTTGGGTGTTAGCGTTTCTGACAAATGACAGGTTAACTTTCATCTGTAGCTTTCATCTTCTCTATGCTTCAAATGGGCTGCTAGTAATTTTTTCTTCTCATTTTTAGTCTCTGCATAGAATTTGCACTTGAATCTCTGAGAGCAAAACCTACTGTCTTAAGAGTATGTTTGTACGCTACACGTGTTCTAGGGCTATAGTTCTGTTTGGGGTTTGTGTAATAGTAAAATAAGGACTTGCTAAGACTGTAGGGTAAGCACTGCCCACTTATTAGCCTTTGTCTTGGTCACTGAGTCTTAAAAACTGCAGATATGTTAAAGTACCAACACATTTTCATTCTAGCCTCTGAACACAGTTTTACTTCTTACAGAAAAAGGAATGCAACAAGCAAAGGTGAGTACTCTGATCTGTCTGCAAATAGAACAAGTCCAGAGCATGCAGCCAAACCCAGGAGCTAGAGAACATCCCCAGTTTTCACAGCATAGGCACAGCTGCACTGAACCAAAATTCTGTTTTCCAGGCTGCTTTAGAGTTGAATTGCCTTTGACCTCATAGTGTGCTGTGCATAGTACTGGCATAAATACAGTATGGAGAAGTGAGGAACATGTCAGGACATCATCTCACTCTGTGAATGTCCACAAGCCTTGGGCTGAGGCTTGAGGGAGTTCAGTCTAGTCTAGATAACCCACTGTCCCTTTGCTAAATGGACAATCTAGGCACAGATTCACTAGCCTGGGATGTGAGGAAAGGAGATCAGGGATTGCCCCTTGGCCATTATCTCACAGCTCCTTTTCTTCCAACACAGATGATCAGCATCTATATATGCAGTAAAATCTTGCAGCCTCTTGAACACTAACAGCCCTGTTACTGCTCAAGGGGAGCAAAACAAGAGGGCTGATGGACATAAAGAGAAGAAGGACAGGGATTAAATCTGTCTTCATTCCTAAGAATCTTGGCTATGGGGCCCCTAAGTAAGACCTTACTAGGACAGCCCAGTACTATGTAGATAGAGCAGCCTGGCTCTTACCAGGGCTTAGATGTAGAGCCGTGGTTATAGTGTATGCCCCTGCTGTGTCTGAGCTTGTGTGACCTGTCTCTCCCTGTCACACTTCACATGTACTGGCTGGGGAGACTTAGTCTGCCCAGTCACACTGGAAATCCCTCTGCTCCTGCACAGTTGTCCTGTAATTTGGGACATTACATGGAGGTGTAAAACATGACTCTCTCATGCTGCTGTGTGCTCAATGCTACAGCACACTCAATAATAAAATATGATAAAAAATCTGACCCAGGAAGCCTGCCAGCATTTTATTTCTGACATGACTGTGCTGAGATAATCATCTGTTCTGTCTCTGCTGGTTAATTGCAGAAAGAAGTACAATAGCTTTGCTCATAAGTACTCTCAGCCCATTTGGCATCAAAAGCTCACATGAACACTGCAGTGTTTCATGATTATCCAGAGAAATCATGGCAAGGAGGGTGGAAAGCAAAATGCTGCTATTGTTACTCATCATAATTGACAATAGGAAAGGAAAACAATTAAATACTCAAAGAAGAAGGGCAACAAGGCTGACACTTTGAAAAAAAGCAGAAAGCTCCAGATGGTTGTCACTTCACAGAGCTGCCTCAGCTGTTTGTGACACATGGCCTGCATTAGTGCCAAGCTGTCAGAAACACAGTTTGAAATGGTCAACCAGAATAATAAATGGGGCCCTTGAACACACACAGTGCAGTGTCAAATACAACCTTAACACTTCCTCTCTTGAGACTGCAGTCTAGTATGTCAAAATAAGTACATCAAAGTATTTCCAAGAGGACTGAAAAGGTCAAAGTATTATTCATCCCACAGCAGAATATACATTGGAAAACTGACCTATCTTGTTCACAGAGTATACATCACTAGCAATGTTATTTGTGCTGTTATTTACATAAATTTGTCTGCATGTGCTCTGGTCCTTACATATTTAATGATAATAAGCCTCATCTACAGCTTTTCCATTTTACACAAACTTTTTTTCAAATACTTAGCTGTGACTTTTACATTGTTTCAAGAAGCGCAAGACAAAGGAACAGAGATTATACTTAATATGCATTGACAGAGGATATCTGTAAAGAAGGTATCTACAAAATGATTAACCAATGATTTTCATTCCATAATGGAAAGACCTGATCCGCACCATTAAGAAAATAGCTCATCACAGCCATGTAGGACAACAGTTCTGGGTTATGTCAGCCACAGCAGGGGTTTGTTAGGAATAATTACCCAAGAGACTAGACACAAAAAAACATACTTATTTCGTATAGGCCACCAAAGGATAATCACCTTGTAGTGAATTTTGTTGACTAGTCATGCAGAATTAATCTAAACATGCTTTTGAGTGGTACAAGGCTCTAAAACTTTTTTTCAGGGTGTGAAGTTAATTTGCCTTTCAGCCAGATTTGAAATGTCTCTTCTAATACTCAGGAAATTATGCAAACAAAAAATGAAAAATGTGAAACCCTGCCACATGCCAATGGAATTTCAAAAAGATATTTAGGATCTTGAAAGAGTGACAATTAATATGTTCAAAGAATGAAATCTTTGCTTAATTCTGCAATAGTAAAATTTCTGAATAGGTAATAGAAACTCCAGGGTAATATACCAACATGTCAACATAAAAAAATTCTTAAAAAACACCACCCCGCACTCCCCCCCCCCCCCCCCAAAAAAACAAAACCAGAAACCAAACAAAAAAAAACCCCACAAAACAAACAAACAAACAAAAAAACAGGGAAGTCAAAAGACAGCATATCATCAACTTCAAGCATCAGACTGTTCTGGGGAGCAGCCAAAGCTGACACTTCCCCACCTGGCTGATGACTGCCTTCCCAGTAGAAGCTTGCACTGGAGCTGTTTGCACAGCAGTGTCTCAACCTCAGCCACTCACCATGAGTATTAGTCAAGAAAAACAACACTGTATGTGCTTATAGTTTGGGTATGATCCTGTTTGCAAACTTCCACATGTGTAAAACATGCCCAGATGAGTGTCACCCAAAGAACTACATGTTCCAGTAACAACAAATACCATGGCTACTACCCTTTGTTCCTCTCATGGAAAAAAGTGGATCCTACATACTGCTGACCAGTCTGGCTGTCACCCAGTAAAGCACTCAGAAGAGTTCTGAGCTGAAGTTTATGGATAATCTACATGGGGGCTATCTGCATACTTACAGAAAGTAGGTAATTAAATTTGAGGGAGGTAACAGTCATCAGTGACTCTTTTTCCAATGCGGACTTGAAAGCATGAAGTTTCTTATCATTCTGATCAATGCTTTTAGCTTAAAAGGAATACAAAATATGAGAAAAGAAAATGTAAAATCTTCCTGAAGAATCACATACAGTATATACTTTTTCTTAGATCATCTATATGTATTAAATGCATCATCTTCTTTGCAGTAACCTTTATGGGGTAATAAAACCAGAAAACTATGTAGATCAGTATATCCTGTGCTACCCTCAGTTCTGGATGGCACCTCTGGTACTATAACAATACAAACTGCAATACATACAGAAATTATAAGAACAATAGCTGACATCTGTCAAACTGGAGTGCCTTCATCACATAAGCCCAAATAGCCTAAACAGCTCCCCAGACTCAGGGGATGAGAAATGCTTATCAATGTTATCTACAGAAAAATTACTGTGAGGTCAGGATTCAGAGTTACATGCCATGGCAAAATAGGCAATCTTCTACTAGGAGAAAAACAGGAAGATACACATCAGTGAATGAAGTTGCTTCCACGGAAGATTGCACTGGATGACCTGACAAGGCATCTGTTTCCATCAGCAAGTCTCATTCGTTCATTTTATTAAATTGTATGGCTGCCCTGAATCTTATGCTGAGCCTAGCACCAATAATTTACCTTGGGCTTAAACCCTGGGCTGTTAGAAAGCAAATGCTTTCAAATAAATTGGCCTATTTTCATAAGACAGCTCCTGCAGCTTTAATCTAGGAAGGCTGTGCTGTTCTGACTGTTCACTACTTTCCTTAGCAGAAGAGTTGGAATTTTCTCTAGTGTTACTTTCTGTAGCACCTGTGTGCCTATGTGCAAAGCATGCATGTACAACTGGAAAAATAGTTTCAATTTATAAGTGGCTTAATTGTAAAGGCTTCTACATCATTGTTATTCACGACTTGATACATTCAGTTCAAAGAAAACATGTTGCTGTAGGAAATGAAATTATTTGAAAAATCAAGAAAAGAAGAAAAGAAATAAAGATGAAATATTACATGGCCTGATTTGTGAAGCTCGTAACAGCCTTAGTCTGCTAAGAAGCTGTAACAAATTGTAGCAACAAAGATCAACTAATTAGGAACAATGCCTTTGTTATTTCTTAGCTGTTATAATTCTTGTGCATAATGAAAAAAAACCTGCAAATTAAATGAAACACTAGCAAGGAAAAACTTTATAAAGGATGAAATATTAAATCAACTGTAACCTTCCAAATTTCATGTGCTCTCAAAGAAATCAGGCCTTTGCCACTTTTAAACTGTTTTCCACATAGATTCTCAGGAGTGTGTCACTGAGGTTGGTTTCAAGGTCTTTCACAAATCAAAATTTGTATAGTTTATCTACTTTGGAAAATCTACAATACCTTCATCATGTTCCTTCTCTATCTTTTCCAGCAAAGTGGGTTTTTTTTGTGGATAACAAATTGGATCTCTTCCTTGATCTTGTTTTTTCTGTCTTTTCTTTTAGTAGAAAGTATGTGATGGGATTTAATCTTCACTTCACTAGGGATTAAAATTCTTTGTCATTCACCCTTAAGCTTTGAAGCCATTCATCAGTCACCTTCCATACCTGATAAGATGGTTTATAAAATTTAGAGGTCTATTGATTACTCCCTTCGTGTTATTTTATATGGCTGATTTCCACTGTGTTACAAGACTCTTAAATACTGTTCTGATGTTAAAACAAATTCAAAACTTTGTAGTTTGCTTTTATTTATGCCTCCACAGAATAAACTCTAGATTCACTTACACCCATGGCAGTTTAGCAAATCAATGGGGCAAAAGATTAGGTTTATCATCTGCTTTTGCTTAGGGATGTATTGTGACATTATTTTGTGTATTAGAGTTAAAACTTCATCTCAAATAAAAGGTATAAAAGGATCAAATTTTATTAAAAAAACTATTTCAAGTAAAGCACTCAATTATTTTCAAGCTTCTCATAGGCCTTTTCACTATCATTATATTTACCTAATCATTTCCAATTCAAAACTTATAACAAACCATCTGCTATTGATTCATTACGTTAAACTTAATGTAGAGATAATATTTGGGTTTATTTGATAATGATGGCCTACTGAAGTACTGATTATTCTGAGTGTGCTTAAGGAAGGTAACTAAAAATTTTTGATGTACTTAGTGAATAGACTGCTGCTTAAATCAAACACTCCTACAGCATACAGTTTCATGAAATTCTTAATCCTTTTAACCAGGACAAAGACCTATGTTCTGCTGAAGCAGTTTGTGATTATCTGGCACAGGCTATTTTGTGCTTTAAGACAGTCTGATCAGACATAAACATTAGATGATGATGATAAAGGCTTTATGAGTTCTCTAGAATACTCAAATATCTCTCTGTTGATAAAAGAGCCTATGTCACAACATGGTTATTTTAAAATGATTTTGGTTTTATTTTGGCATTGTGTCACCTGCTTTACCCTTGAAGTTGGTGCCAATGTGTTGAACCTGAACTGATTTCATGCTGGTTTTATGTCACTGTAACCTCACAGAGTCAGATTTACTGCTACTTTGCAGCTGTCTTACTTTAATTCTGCAATGCAAAACAGCTTTTAACCCCGTTTCCACTATTTTAGCAGGGTTTACAACTGTCTTGAATGAGACATCCACACAAATATGCATGTCAATGGCACTGGTAGGGAGGTGGCTGATGATTTACATCAATGTAAATTGTTTGTATTCAAGTATACATATTCCTTTTTATTCAACTATATATATAAAAAATGATTTGGCAGTGAGTTGGTGAGATATTTTAGTCTTTATATTATGATTTTAAAACAGAGTACAGTTTTCTTTCATTGCTTCTCATTTATACAGTATGGATTTCTCTGGTAATAGCTGGAGGCTGAAGTCCTGGTCCCCCAAAATCAAAGTTTAAGGAACAGCTCTAGTTGCACTCAGTAGGGCTTTACCCAGATATAAAACAAATATTCATAAGAAACCTTGAAAATCCTCCCTGATCTAGTGGCACTGTCTCTTGTTAGAATGCATCAAGTATAGAGAGAAGAGAATTATTTTGTCTGTTGAATCTGACACAAATTCTTCGACTCTTTGGATTGCAATTACAAAATGTAATATCTGGTAAGCAGGTAGCAGCATAACAGATAAACTAGAAATTCTGCCTATAAAGATATAGTTTATACAGCTAGAGAAGTTTTAAATAATTTATTTATTGTTCTTTTAGGTTAAAGCAATGGCATATTAAGTCATAATGAACTCAGCACAAATAGAGTATCCAGAGAAAATTTTTCTTCATCTACTCTAGTGTAATTTCAGTGATGCCAAAGTAAAAAGTTAACATGTACTTTCAAATTGAATCAAAGATCAATCTAAGTCATATCAGGCTCCAAGTTCACATTTGAAATGTCATTTTTGTACACTTGATTATAACTGCGGTGTCCATAAATAATTGTATTGCAAGAAGTGATGTCTCAGCAGCCTCTATGTCAGATTGACTCAACTATTAATACAATCATGCATTTCATAACTGTCACCCCTGCAAAGTCACACTTGGACAACGAAAAGTCAAGGCATTTCCATGTCTAGCTGGTGAAAACATCAGCAGTGATGAAGGTCCTGAGGGCCCAGGCAAAAATTCCTTTCATTACACAAGAAGTTAAATTAAAAATTAAGATTTCCAGATAACCATATGATTCCAGAGTTCAGTGCTTTACAAATCAGATACAAAAACAAAGTACGTCAAAGTTGATGCTTGCATAGTAATAATCTATTTATTGACCTTGCTTCTGACATAGTAAATAATTAGCTAGTTCTTAATCCCATAGTCATAAAAGAAGAAAATACAAGATAACAAGATGTTGTACATCATATGTGTAAAAAATATGATCCAGCCACAGTTCAACAAATCTTGTGTTCAAATTAAATAGGCAAATGAATGCCACCATGTACTAGTTTGTGGGTTTGGTCTATTTTTGGTAGCAGTAGCTAGGTTAGATTCTGCTTATTGTCCTCTACCCTGCAGTGACAGATCTATTGCAAAAGAAAAAGCAAAGCTCTACATTTCTATATTTGAGGGTGTTTGCCTTGCAATAACCAAACAGTTCCTACGTTCAGTACACTTCCCTGTTGCCTTTCTGTGGAGTTGTTATCCCATTATCAGAAAAATCTTAAAAGGAAGAAGGGGAAAGGGAATGTGTGAAGGAGTAAAGGCTAAGGGAAGGTTGATCTTTCCTATGGATTTTGGTAGACAACTTAAATCTTGATCACAGCATGACACTGAAAACATAAAATCGTAGAACAGTTTCAGCTAAAAGAGACCTTCAAGATCATCAAGTCCAACCTTATTCCTAGCCATATTAAATACCACTAAACCCTGTCCCTAAGCACAACATCTTAAACATTTTCAGGGATGGTGACTCCACCACCTCCCTGGGCAGGCCATTCCAATGTCAGACAACCCTTTCTCTAAAGAAATGTTTCCTAATATCCAGCCTGAACCTCCCCTGGTTCTACTTCAGGCCGTTTCCTCTTCTTCTGTCACTTGTCACCAGGGAGAACAGACCAACGCCCACCTCACTACAACTTCAGGTAGTTGTAGAGGGCAATAAGGTCTCCCCTCAGCCTTCTTTTCTCAAGGTTAAACAGCCCCAGATCCCTCAGCCTTTCCTCATAAGAGACATGCTCCAAACCCTTTACTAGCTTTGTAGCCCACCTCTGTACCCTCTCCAGCACCTCAATGTCCTTCTTGTAGAGAGGGGCCCAAAACTGGACACAGTATTCAAGGTGTGGCCTCACCAAAGCAAAGTACAGCGGAAGGACAACCTAGCAATGGTGCAAGGGAAACAAAAATTACAGTGAGTTACCTGTAGAGATTAAATATTCTGATCTATTCCAGTTGTGCCAGGGGAGGTTTAGACTGGATATTAGAAAAAAATTCTTCACAGAAAGGGTTGTAAGCACTGGAGGAAGGAAATGGTGGAGTCACAATCCCTGGAGGGATTTAAAAGCTGTATATATGTGATGCTTAGGGACATGGTTTAGTGATGACCTGGCAGTGCTGGGTTAACAGTTGGACTTGATGATCTTAAAGATTTCTTCCACCAGAACGATTCTATGACTCTGTGATTCCAGGTGATATTCTATTTACAACAACACCAGCTTCATAAAGATGAGATGATGAAGCCAATAGTCTCATGATTTCAGCTCCCCAGGAACTCTGGCCAATTGCTAACAGAAAGGAGAAACCATGCTTTGACAGACTGCAATGTGAACCTGTCTCCTCCAGGGAGATCTGACAGGTTTCTCCACAAATAGAATATAAGCTACGAAAAAAAGGATCATTGCATGGGATGACACCAGTCAGTTCTAAATAACATTGCCAGCTAGATGAGGATGTCAAAAGGTGTGTCCCCTGCTCAAATGTACAATTGTACCAGGAAACATCCCTCAATGAGTAGTACTGGGTCTATCAAAACTATACCTTTCCTTCCTGAGCTGTCAGGAAAGGCTGAAACAATCTTTCCTGCAAGAGCTAAAATGGAAAAATGTAACTCTGTCCTGCCTTTCAAAATGTGGGGAGAAAGAATAATGGACAGAAGCAGGCCTAATAGCTAGCACTGGCACATAATTGCTCAGGTTCATTAAGGATGCTTGTCACGGAGGTACCCACAAAACAAACAGCAACCACTATTCAAAATGGGGGTTTATTGCAACCAAAGTTGCCCAGCACTCCTGACCAAATACACATTTGAATGTCTATTGGGAATTAAGTACTATACAACTAATTCCTAAACTTTAAGGAAAGATGAACCAAAATTCCCAAAAAGGGGAAACCTCCCACACAAGAGTGACACTCACCCAAAGGGAGGGCAAGGCTCACTCAATCCATGAAAATTCACTCAATCCATGGAACTGTCCTTGGATGGCATGTCCAAGGGGAGGGTCTAACTGCCAGGCCCACTGCTCTGCAAAGAACCAACTCCTTTGCCTCTTAGGCAGGACCCCATTTATACCCTTGTTTTGATTGGTTGAGGGGACAAGCCCAGACAAAATATGGACAAGTGAAGTCCCCAAGCCTGTTTACTAAGGGGTCCAGACCCCAAGATGCCAGTTAAGCACCATGAGGTGCAGCTTAACAGCTGAGGCTTCTAACTGCTCTGGCCAAGGTGCCAAACTGCTCCAGTACACCCTGTTTGTTTTGTCTGTTTTGTCTGTTGCGGGGGCTGCACCTGCCACAATGCTTCTGATATCTTAGGTCACTGACAACACTCTCTGTATCCTTCTCAAACCTGTTTTGGGCCTATTGCTTTATTTATTTACTAAAGAAGATCAGCAGTCTCTGAATTCTTTTAAAAATAATTAGCTTCTAATATTTGATGATGAGAAATTATTAGAAATCCCACAGTAGAAAATTTAATCTGTAACATGCATATGATGTAATATATTAGAAATGGATTAAGAACATGCTGAAACTATGTTGTTATTTAAATACCTAATAAGCATTTACAATAACCAATGGATATTAATAGGCTAACATGTCAATAACAATGAGATCTGCTTAATAGACTTATATCCCTGGTCTTTATCAAGACAGAAACCATAGCATTTTACTTATAAATATTTCTGTAGTATCTGTCACTGCAATTTGAAGGAATTTTTCAAGTGGGATCATCAAATATTTGTGAGTTACCATATCAAGGAGCTGCTCAGCGTTCAAACATCTTCCCCACTATCTTACTGAGAAAAACATTCCTGTCCATACTTTCTACTGAGGATGCATCTCATATAACCAGGACCTCTGAGGGAGATTTGGCAGACTGAAGAGGTGCACTTTGCAACATATCTGGTCTGTTACAGGACTACTATTTATTATTTAAGCGGATTGTTTCTAAGTTTACCCTCCCCACTGTCACCTTTCATTCATCAAATTCCTTGAAAGAATTCTTCCGGAAAATATTTACTAGAAACCATTATGCAGCTACAAAAAAAAAAAAAAAAAAAATTTAAAAAAAAAACAAACACAAAAACAAACCAAAAACAAACAAACAAACAAAAAAAACATAACAAAACCAAACCTGTGCTTTACACCTATCTAAAAATCTGATGTAGTCCATGAAATTGTTTCATGTAGCCAAAATGCTGTAGTAATACCGGGAATGCTGCTGGTTTTGGTTAACTGCCTTGTATCTTTTCAGCACTTAAAACTCCCAAAGCATTCACGTAATTCATCACCTCTCCACACAGTAAGCAAAATCCTTGCTTTCTTCTACATGAATTCAATCATTAAGTTAATGATTCCCCTGGAAAGACAAAGTAGAAAACTACTGTTTCAAACTAACAATTTCTTTAAGAAAGCATGATTTGGATTTGTAATTTATAAATTTCATGCAGGACTCTGAATTTAGTTCACTGCTAGTTCTCAATAGAGACTAGTTATGATAACTACCAACATCAGGGATAAGAACAGTGCTGGGGGAAATCAAAAGATGCTGCATGCAGGGAGAATATAAAGGGAAAACTGAGGTATAAGAGAGTTAGATGACTTGGTTATGATCACACGGCAGAGGCAGGAAGAGTTGACAAACATTCTGATTTGAAGCCCTCTTTCTTAATCAAGGGAAAAAACATCAGTCTTTTAAAGGCTAATGCAGTGTATTCTGTTCAGAAATGGTGTTTACTAGAGATTGTAAACAAATTGTAGGGCCTCTACTAAAAACAGGTATTTGAGACAGTAAACTAATTAACCTTCTTATCAAATTGAAGACAACATTTTTTTCTTCTGGTTCAACTATCCTGCTCTCAAGTGTACTACTCAATTCCCAGTTCAGCAAGGAATATACAAGGTCCTATTTTCCTGCAGTTCAACAAACAATATTTACAATATATTCTGCTTATTCGTGGATATATATTCATTGACCATTCCCTTGTAAATTTTCTCTTTCTTTCATGCTTATAATTTTGTTCTCAAAATCCCATTTTTAGTAAACTCCTATTTGGACAATTCCATCACATTAAAAATAATTAAAATTTTGGTTTACCCAGTGCCAACAAGAATGATACATTATTCCTCAATCTCAGAATCATGACTCTCTTTGAACTAACCAAAATAATGAGAAAATCTTTTATTTTCCGTATACATTCAGTCCCCAGCTTTACTTGCCAGCTAAGCTACCAATTTGAATCTCTCTCTGTGGAAAACCCTTAATTTTCATTTTCTAACATGCCCTCTAAAATTCTCTAATTCATATTCTGATAGACTCTGTATCTCAACACCCAGGCTTCAGCCTGGGGTTAATGGAAATGAACGTTCATAAGAGGTATTTTTGCCATATGCTGCCAAAATAGTTTCTTTTCAATGTCCTATTTATTTCAAGGGCATCTTCCTCAATTAATCCCCCTCCCAGCTGATCTCAGTCTCAGGTCAAAGAGCTAAATTTCATCTGCACATACAGTTTTTCTTCCTCAGCCTAACAAGATAGTGACTGCTAATGACAGGTTTTCCATCTTGGACAACTTAGGAGAAGGAATTCATTCATTGTAATCAGGTATTGTTGCAGGATCATTGCAGATCACTGCTGAAAAGATAATTCATTTTTACTCTGCATTTAAAGTTGGTATAACCTTTGTTGACTAGGATAGAACATTATGTATCACTGCATACATGCTCAATTTTTATTTCAGCTTTCTCCAGATACCACTTTACCTACTCTAAACATACATGTTTAGATGACAGGAGGCCTAGCTGCTGTAGAAGCAACATACTCCTCTGCTTGCCATCCTGCGGAGGCCTGAGAGAAAAGTTATATATAGCTTTTGTTTTGTTTTGGACAGCTAGAGTAGGAGATACAGGTACAGAGTCTGGCCTCTCTCTGGCCTACCCACAATGTGCAGCTGGAGACATGCCACATTTGATGGTCTAACACTGACCCTATTCCCTCCACTCAATAGAAGTATTCCCTCTCCAGTGGGAAGTACAGATGGAGCTGGGGCACTCAAGCAAAGAACAGTATCTTAGGAGAAACTTGTCAGCTTTATATTGTTCCTTGGTTCTATTAATTTCCAGTCTATGGAAAAATAGCACAGAGTCATGATTTGTTCCCTATGTTGTCACCTGCCAGGGTAGTCAGACAGTAACAAGATCTGGTTCAGTTACTTATAACTTCCATCTTCCTGTAGGAGTCTGGGATAGAGAAGTACATCATCTGTCCAGGAATCAGTAAGCAGAGGTCACTAGACAAATACAAAAAGGTTACACTTGTACTGGACATCTATTCTTCATTAAGATTATTAGATTCAAAAGCCAGAAGGGAATAATGTTATGTACTCTGATCTTTCACCTAACACTTGGCCTTTCCATGAATGCATCCTGGTGTTAAATTTAATCACACTGCTTTGATTTTAACTTTTATATTTCCAGTGACAAAAAGTCCATCAAAACCCTATGTGAATTGCTTCAATGGTTAATTAACATCTCAGCTAAATGTATTATCTGAATATGTCTTGCTTCTGATTCCACACATGGGATCCTATTATACTTGTCTCTTTGCAAGACACCAAAGAAACATCTCTTAAACATTTTTCTGTTTCCAGAAAAGCCTGTGCATACCGTGATCAAATCACAACTGATATTTCCCTCCAAAAAACTTTATTTATTTAGGTCATTTAGGTAGCATACTGATCATTCAAGCAGATTCTCTATGACATCTCTCAAATTTTTCTTGAAATGGGAAAACCAGAGGTAAGCACAGAGTTTGGTAAGTTCACAAAATAAAGGTGGGGGACCAGAGCACGCTGCTCTGCACTCTAATCCAGCAGACCACACTGACTGACCTTCAGCACTTCAGGGGTATCTGCATTCCCATCAGTGCAGTACAAAGAGGGAAATCAAACACATGGAGGTTTGATTTCACATACTTTGTCATGATTCCAGGCTTGCATGTTCACATGACATTTTTATTGGCAATGAAGTTAAATTGATTTGTTAACCTTACATATATGCTGCACAGGCACAGAGTTAAATGATTCAGGACCTTGTGTCCAGATTGCATGTCAGGTTCTCTAGGCAATACCCTCAAGTGTGGGTTCAACCTTACTTCAACCAGAAGAAAAACTACACACTGAAGACAGCAATGATATGCTTGGGTATGTACATCAAGACTCTTAACTACATACATGAGGTAAATCCACACCTAAAGAGCACTCCTCCAGCTTACAGAGTTACTGATGTAGATGTACCTGCTACAATCCCAGGTCTCTTTCTGAAGTGCAGATTCCCCAAAATGAGGCCTCCATTCATCAAATTCCAGTGAAATGGAGACTTATTTAAAGAAAACATGTTAAGGTATTCAGTCCATAAGCAGCCAACTGTACTGCAAACACTATCCAATACTGTCAGTTAATTCACCTCACCGATAAAGTAAATCCTCCTTGATTGTCTTCCTGCTGCAGGTTCTGTGAAGCTACCCCCTGCAATTTCCTCCAGTTAGCAAAAAATTAATTTTGATATTTGTGTTAGTTTCAGGCTTCTTAAATTCCACAGGCTCAGTGACAACTCCTCCTTTCAACATACTGATGAACAAAATGTTGGAACTTCTAATTACACCTTGTAAGGATTTGGTGAAGTAAAAGAGCAATTTATGCTGTTCTTTGAAGTACAGATAAGGTGAATATACATCATGTAGAAGCCTTGGAAGTTATGGGAAATGTTAAGCTGGGTGGGTATGTAAAATTAATTAACATGACTTTAATGGTATGAGAGTTAGGCCATACACTGTTTACAGTCAAACATGTAATTTCTAAAGATTCTAGTGTAAAGGAGCCAAGCCAAAATCATCGTAACTACCAAAATCATCGTAACTATATATTGTTTATGCACTAACCATGGTCTTGTACTTGTTTATTTATTTATATTTCTTTCTTCTAGATAAGATAGTTTGTTGTCAAAATATGTCCTAAAAAGACATCAAATTATCTTACATAGTCTTAGCAGACTGACTACTGACAAATCTTTGATTAAAAGAAAACAGAAACACGGTTATTTCCTCTCTAGAAGTAGCAGTAAATGCTTAAATTTGCTGTAGTTAAAGTTTAAAAAAATTAATTTTATAATTTTAGGTTATCAGAAGCAAACAGAAAAGGAGCACTTGTGATTTGCTATGCATGAGAGTAAAAGGTTTCTTTTCATCAAACCCAAGTCATACTTTATGTTATGTTGTATTTCACCTCATTAATGTCTGGGGTGTAATACTACACAAGTTTTACAGCAGGGTAACCTCTACCTACAGTATGGTTATTCTTCTTTTCTATCAATATAAGCCCAAAAGAAATTTTGTCATTCAATAATTCAAAACCCAGTAATAAATCACGTTACAAAAATACCCACAATGTCTTATTGTTTATACAGAGATTTATTATTTGAAAACTGGTTTGATTTTCCACAGAAAATGACTAAGAGCAGAAATCTATAAGCACAATGATTGCCTCCTTCCTCAGGAACAGTTTGCATTTCATACTTGTACAAATTTACAAAACAAGTCCATTTACAAAACTTCTTGCCATGTAAGAGCTAATCACAGACCTTTTTCTACAACAAAATACTATGGGAAAAAATGTGGTGCTTAAAATAATGTGAAGTTTGGACATTTAAAAAAAAAATTGTAAAACTCAACTTTGTTCTTGCTTATTTTAGTATTTCTTTGGTGAAAAAACAACAAAAATAGTATATTATAGTAATTTATCTTCTAATAATTTTAGAAAATGAGGCAAAATGAAGCATCCTTGACATGCTTAACATGCCTCTTGGTTTCACCTCACACAGCTCAGGAAGCAGTAACTGTAGTACCCAGGCATAGCACTGGGTCACTTCATGTGTTTTCTGCAGATAGTTCTGGTCTGCTATGTCACCAAGGAATCACTATTAGCTGAGAAGATATAAACTTTGCTTTGAATTTGCTTAATTTTAAGCCTAAAGGTATAATAATTGGTAATTACAATATCTTATGGACACAATGACCTACCTTCTCGTGAGCAGTATTTTCACTCACACCGTGAGTTTCACACTGCTTTAACACAGCAGCTGCACACTGCTTATCTGTAGTGCATCTGTCAAGGGCTCACAGAGAAATGTTTTGTCTTTAGATCTCTGTGACTAAATTAACAAGTATTCACTAAATAAAGTAAAAAAAAAAAAAATTATTAGTTGTATATTTCCATACAACAACATTAAAATTGTCTTTTGAAATTTGGAGGTAACTCTATGTAATCATAAATGTGAGGAAGCACAGTTACTTAGTCATTCAGTTGGATGAGGGGTGTCTAGGAGATATTTTGTGCCTTAAAATGTAATCAGCAAATTACTGAATGAATAACCCACTGTCCTAACTATGAATTTCATCACATCAAATTCATATCTAGAGGAATAGATTCTCTCACAAAAGCAAAATGATGGCGTTATGAGCAGACAAAAGCAGCAGCTGGTCTGTGAAGGAGAACGTTATTAAGAGAAACTTGACTGCCTGACATTGCAATAATACAAACAATAATTGCTCCAAGGAAATGGATTTCTGTAATCATATTTTCTCACTGTAAACTTACTGTACCTTGAAAGTCTCCTTTTCAAGGAGCATGCTCTATGCTTTTTTTTTTTTCTTTTTCCTTTGTTCATGCAGGGTAGAAGCTATACACCATGGCAGAACTGCTTCTGATGTAGCTTTCCAGGGTCAAAATGTTTGCCTAGATGAAGATGACGAGGTAGGAGATGAACAGTGGAGGATCAAATTCTTCCTTATTTTGGTAATGCATTTAAGGCTTCTCAAAACTGTATTGTGACTGAGTGCTTGTTTTCACCTCTGAAAGAAATATTTTCAGCGAATATTTCAGGGTGCCTCTTCAGCAAAGGAGTGGGCAAGAAGATGAAATTAATACAGTGATTTCTAACTGGCTATGAGACAGGGTATTTATCTGGCAGAGGTCATTATCTCAGTGACCACGTATGACTTCATCATATTTTAAGTATTATCATACAGCCTCCAAATGACATTTTTGCTTAGTGGTAACTTTTTAATAATAAGACAGGAAAGAAGACAGTTGGAACAACTATGGTGGAAGCCATAGGCACAGTTTGATCATCAAGATCATACATAGAGCAGATGCCATATTTGTCAATGCATATCATATCTATAACAGTGATCTCTGCCATTTTACCTAAAGCAACAGAGGATAAACAAGTCAGTATTGTTCAATAACCAAAGCTGAGATTGGTTATTAACATAAAAACATTTATACCAAAGACAGCCTTACCGATTTGCAGCATTTCGTCTCTTTGGAGTTGTAAGAGGACTTGAAGACACTTCAGCTCAAGGAGGAATTTTTTTTTTTTTAACCTTTTTGCTTTTGGTGTTTTTTTGTTGTGTTTTTTTGTTTATTTGTTTTGGTGGGTTTTCTCTATAGCCAGAGCACAGCCAAGTCTCCCAGATGACAGCTTTTAGAAATTATATTTGTATTTTCTCAAAAATTAGGAAAAACAAATGCTACCTGAATATAACATCATCTGTAGGTAAAGATATAGTCTCCCTTTTTGCACAGTAATAACCTTTCATCTTTCTCACATCCTTGGTTTTACTTTTTACAGAATGTCTTCATTTCATCAGGATCATCAAAGCAGTACTTTTACCTGTAGAAGTTTCTTAGCCTTCACATTTATAAAAAGATTTAAATGTTACTGGCTTGCTCTGAATGCAGTCCTACTACTGTTGGAGGACTCTGCATGTTATTTGAACTTTCCTTAATGCTTCAGTTAAAACGATTCTTGTCTATAAGTTTTATTATATTTCTCCCTGTAATTTTTCATTACTTCGGAGTTGTTGGCTTCATTTTCACTGAGGTTCAGAAAACCTGAAAGACAGATTTGAGAAAGCATATATTCAAAAATTAATAGCTCAAAAAGATTTTTCAAGTTTCGCGTATCTCTACTCTGTTAGATGAATAAATTCTTCAAAATTTGGACCCCATGCAGTCATTTAGAGCTGTCAAAGCCCAGTTATGCTTCTACATCCACTCATGTATATCAAAGTAGACATATAAAAATGAACGACAAAGCTGGTTTTGTGTATGTAAAATTCACCATAGTGGTTCTTTACTGAAAGTTCTTAGAACAGAAGTGCCCAGAGTAAAATTTAGTAAGAATTCCTGTATACCAGAAAGACCTAACATTTCTGAAAGTTCCTAGGTTCTCCTTCCAGAAAAGCTGATGAACATTTGTCCAAAAGAACAAAAATAACTGCAGAGAGATAATACCACAGAACTCCCAAATTTAAGATACTATGGTCCTCGTCTTCTGTATAAAGACATATATCACATCTAATATGACTTGTACTCTTCCAAGAACATAATTTATTTAAAGACTGTAAAACCTAGATTAATATTTGAGGGTTTGATTTTCACCTTTTCTTGAAATTTCTACAACTCAAAAAGAAGACATGGATATCCAAAGCAAGCTTCATTTTATACTGAGAATATCAAAAGTGTAAATGAAACAGTAAAATCTTCAGTAGTGGCACACAGAAACCTGTCTCCTCTTCAGAAGGCTTCTGTCTCAATATTGCAATTGTTCTACAAAAAAAACTTTTCATTCGCACTGAAAAGGTATTATTTGCAAACACAAATAGGCATGACCACATAGCAAGCAAACACATTCTCTAGAGTAAGCATAAGATGAGGTGCCTTAAGTTAGAAAAATACACAATATATAAAAACGGAGGAAGTCTCTTTTCAAACCTTAACAGTGGCACATCAGTGTCCCTCCTACTGGTATCTCTGTTCTTCGGTAAACAATACATTTGGTATTCTCTCACAAATAGCAAGCTGAATTAAAAACTCAGTCTTTACTTTTACAGCTACAGAAGGAAACACTACCATTCACTTCAGCAACATCCACATCTGGTTTTGTACACCAGTACTTTTCAACTGTCACGGTTTAGGGTCAGGGCAACCCCTTAGACCTATAACAGATGCTCTCTGTTAATCCCCCCCCTCCCTCCCCAGATGGGAAAGAGAAAGGGAATAAGGGAGAGAGACTTAGTGATTAGAAAAGGAAACTAGAACAGCTTTAATGAAAATGAAATTAATAATTAAAAAAATGGAATATATACAAATATATACAAAACCAGTATGGAACCCAAACCCCCTGATGGTAATTACATCACTGTCACCACTGATGCTGTGGAGGCACCGGGGAAGTCCCAGACTGGGCCCTGCAGCAGACGGGAGCTGTGTTCAGGAGCTGGATTCTGGTACCAGGTTCAGGAACACACAGACCAGGATCGAAGGCAGAATGGACAGAGGCCTCCTTAGGTGCTCTGAGGAAGGAACCGAAAGAGGACCCGAGCCGAACCAAGCCATGAGAAAGCTGGCAAGGCAGTCCAAGAGGGGAGAAAAGAGCCCAGAGACCCTTCGGGTCCCTCAGCTCTAGACCGAATATGGTGTATATGGGATGGAATACCTCGTTGGTCAGTTTAGAGTCACCCGTCCTGTCTGCTCCTCCCTGCAGGTGCAGCCTTTCACTTTTTGCACCCCTCCAACGTGGTACACAAGACCCAGCAGTGGCCTTGGTCTGCACACCAATCCTTGGTAGTAACTCTAAACATGGGGTGTTATCACTGCTAGAAGCAGACACTGTCTGTGAAAACAGGCTGCTAACTTCAGAAAGTGCAGTTAATTAAAAGAACCAAGCTGAAAAGTGAAATTATTGAACAGAATTAGTTCCGTTTTCACTCAAACCAGGACAGCAACAATCAAAATTTTCAGTAGCCTAAATTATGGTTAAAATAGGGGACTCAAATGATTCATGAAATGAAATAATTCCCTACATGTTTCACTCTCTATTCTACACTTACATTTCTGTCACTTGGCAGAACTGTTTTCTGACTATAATTAGATGAGAGACAAATTTCTTTCAAAGATATATACTAAAATCTTGTAAAACTGCAAGTGATGAAAAAAAAGGGTGAAGTAAGTTTTCTTGTAAGTGCTCTGCAGACCATATACATATTCCGCAATATGTACTTAACATTAATGTGATCCTTATTCCCTCATGCTGGAGCTTGTGAAGGAGGTGACAAACTAAAGCATTATGGAAGCACATTCTTGTCAAATTTTTCAGCTGATGACAAAAAATTTACAAAATCTATCTCCTAATTCGTAAGATACTGGAAGTGTTAACAGTGTGCCTTCACAATGCTGTTAAGTACACACACTCTCTTGACTGACACCACCAGTATGCCAGGTGTATGAAAGCATAAAGATCATGTCTTTTTTGGAAAGCACAGGTCAGCCACAAGCAAAGTACACTGGAAGAGAAAGGAAGATCATGTAAGATATATGCGTCCTCCTGATTGTTTTCTTTTGTTTTAAGTAAATTATTTTGATCATGAACACACTATTTGTAGTTACAGTAAAAAATCATTTATTCAGAGTGATTTGAGCTATAAAGGAGTGGTTATACATTAGGTTTCTGATTTGCATTTAGGATGATCCTCAAATTTAAATAGTTACAAGCAACTTACATTATTATACAGTTCATTGCTTTTCCCTGTATCACTTCTTGTTATCACCTCCACTGGGCTAATGTAGTCATACATTTTCATCTGCAATAATTACAAAAAAAGTAATATTTAAATTAAGTCATTATGCCATTTTTCCCTACAAAGTCTTTTAACTGGAATGAGCACAAACCATATCCCTCCAAGTTTTTCAAGTTTGGACCCAAGGCCAGATCAAATACTTAGACCAATCTCTCATATTAAATATGGTGTTTGCACAAATTGGATGTGACAACCCTGGAAAATTTTGGAATATCAGCTTTTGATTTGATTACAAGTAACATTCCCCCTCTACATTTTCATATCCCACTTCTCAAGTATACTTAATTTCAAGAATCTGCTTTGCAATGGAGGAGCTGCTGGTAAATAAAGAATGTTGTAAATTATACAGTCATAATGGAAGGTAAAAGCCACATTAAAATTCACGGTGCTCTTATGCAAGGATTTATAGCAAAGATTTGAGTAATGTAAGTTCACACACATCTAAACTAAATTGGTCTCTGCTGTACACCCATCCATTACTGCAGGGGAACAGAACAGTGCTTAAATAATGCATAGGGATTCTGCAACTGCTCTGGATGGAAAATGGATACCAATGCCAGTCAGTTCAGACAATGAAAATGAAACCAAGAACTGTATCATTTCAAATCATAATTTTGCCAGAAAAGCAGGACTAACCCCCGTTCTGGAGTGAAAAATAAAGAGTTTAAAAATTGTTAAAAAACAACTGACATAAGCAATATGAATCATACTAATACTAGCTAAAGGTCTCATGAGAATAAAGCTGCCTCATTACTGTAATATATGTACAGTGCCTAAGAGGTCTTTTACCCAGACACTGATTGAACCTGACTTTGCTTATTTAGGAACTGGTCACTATTTCAGCATTATGGAAATGAAAGAAAATAGGAGAAAACACATGGAGCAGTCTCATCAGCAAAGTAGTATTATTCTAATGTCCTCATGGCTTTGTGAACTTTGAGTAACCCATGATTTTTTCATATGTTTCTCACTTTTTTATTCCCCTTCATTTTTCTTCTGCTCCTTTTCACTGTTTTTTGTTTCATTCCTGAGGAATGAAAGGCAGGGGTACTATTGAAAGGCATATGCAACTGCAGCATAGGTTCTTGTGTGGCAATTAGTACACTAAGGACACTAGTTGTCTCCAGGAAAGGAACACTTCATAGTGACGAGGAAAATAACAACCCCTGTCACCATTATTCATCTAGTCAGACTGAGACTTTTTGTGAGGTCTCAGTTTATGCCATAAAGTGTGAGGTTTGATTTCCCTTATTTTTTCTGAATAATATTGATGGCAATAGAAATCTGTCATTTTCCCAAATGTAATACACGTATTATTTTGATGATCTCCAGCAGAAAAATATTCCGGTCTTCTATTGCACTGTGTGAGAAAGATGTCCCTTTGTAAGATGGTATATTCATTGCATATATATTCACAACTTTGAAATGTATCCCAAGAATACATTTCACAGATTAAATTACACAAATTTCACGGATTAAATTACATTCATTATACCTCTTTTATCCTCTCATGTTCTGTTCTTGAAGTCAAAGTTTTCCAAGACACTTTTTATATTTCAAATTCTGGGCTGCTTGCAAGAGCCATCCTTAAAAAATGCCTCTGATACAGATTTTCTCCTTCCCTTACATATATGTAAAAAGAAAAGAGAAGATAATGCATGCAGTTCACATACGCCAATTAGTAAAGCTTCATGCCTACCTTAATATCTTCAGTTTCACCCATCAAAAGGAGATGTTGCTACCATCACCCTCTTAAAAACATTTGCATATTGCTGTTAGTAAACTAACTTAAAACAGCTAACAGTAAATGTAGGGTACTTAAAAGGTACTTAAAAACAGATTTTCCTCTGGAGTTTCTTGTTCCTAAGAGAAATGCTATTCAGGCTTTATATGTTTTGCATCCATTTTCGATACAGACTGCACACTTCCACTGACTTACCTTCAGACATGTGAAAATGTAGAGTATTTATGGCCTACAAGGAATGTAGGATGACAGTCCTGAAAAAAATCACCTCTCTTCCATGCCCAAGGTCATAAATAAGTCTCAGAGACTCTTCATTGAGGTTTGTAAAAGCCTGCTAAACAATCTCTATTTGCCTTTGTCAGGCACATCCACATTAAAGAAAAACACAATGGTAATTATAGTCCCTAGCATACTGTAATTTCTGTGCAAATTAGACACAGATTTTCAGGTTGTTGGCTAAAAAAGGGATTAAATTCTCTTGGATTTCTGAACTGCTGTGGCAGGTGTCATCATCAATAAGCAGGGAGGAACCAGTCTCTTACAGGTTCTGTATGTTTTTCCTTTATACTTGCTTGCTCTTTTTGTCTTGAATGCTCTATTGTTTACAAAACTTTGAAGACACAAATTGCCACTGTGTGTCAACATTTCTTACACATTTTGGGGAGACAAATTATATCTTCACACATTTTTATACAACTCCTCTTTCTTTAAGCTGTTAAAGTGTGGAAAAGTAGGCAGGCTTTACTAACATCTGAGCTATGTAAACAAAATGTTATTTCCACTTGGAAGAATAACAGTGTCTTTGTGTCAAAGAAAGAGGTGTATATAACAGAATGGATTAATATGGGCTAGAATAGATCAGATGGAATGGACTATTATTGGGTTTTATGCTAGATGTAATTTTTAAGCAGACAGCTGCACCTGGAGGCACTCTCTAGCACTGCTATTCCAATCTGTTGGAAGTGCGTCCATCATCCAATACAGTTGTTGTAACAGGACATGCATGTTCTTCCTGGTTACCCCAAAGCAAAAAGTTCCTTAACTGTTGACAGCGTGAAGCATTCAGAGGCCACACTACTCTCTTTCAGCATGACAGAAAGTCAGCTCAGTCACCTGAGCAAAATATAAGTATCTGCAACAAACATCCATAAAAAACTAACAGCAGCAGCTGTTTCTAAGGTGGTTGGCGGTCTCTAGAGTTTCAACCCATATTTCTCTATTAAAGAATGGCAATTACATTCCCTGGATTTCCCTGCAGGACAGCAGATGTATTAGATCTGGAATTTCCTGTCATCATCCTGAGCAAAAGCTGCAAATCCAAAGGACTCTACTTACTTCTGACAGACCATATGATCTTTCATCACAAGCACAGCAAGGCTCAGCAGTCCAGTTTATCACACTGGTGGAGAAAGCTCCACACTCAACATATGCATAAACAGCAACTGATATTTCACAATTATTGAAGGGAGTCCCACCCAGTAGATGCTTATGTAGTAACATGCTGAAAATGTCCTTTGATTTAAAGGTTTACCAAACCTCACAATGAAAACAAGAAAGGAAAGAAGCAACATCTCTTCAATTTTGTCCAACTCAAGCTCTCCAGAGAGAATGAGAGAAAACAGGATAAGTCTGATTTCTGTACTTTAGTGCAAACAAACACAAATACTTGTTATTTCTTCAGCAGCCTTCCTCTGAATGCACATGAATATGTATTAAGGACACCTTGTTCTTTGTATCACCTGGGAAAAAATCTTCTATCATATTCTAATTTTAAAAACTAAGACACTAAGGCCACAGGTTTTAGAGCTGAATGCCTACAGCTTGACATCTGAAATATATGGTCCAGTCATAGAATCACAGAATTATAGAATGGCTAGGGCTGGAAGGGACCTCCAAAGGTCATCTAGTCCAGCCCCCCTGCAGTGAGCAGGGATACCCTCAGCTAGACCAGGCTGCTCAGAGCCTTGTCCAACCTCACCTTGAATATCTCCAGGGATGGGCCCTCAATCACCTCCCTGGGTAGCCTATTCCACTGTTCTACCACCCTCAATGTAAAGAACTTCTTCCTGATATCCAACCTAAATCTATTCTTCTCTAATTTAAATCCATTACCCCTTGTCCTTTCACTACAGGTCCTCATAAACAGCCCCTCTCCAGCCTTCCTGTAGGCCTCCTTCAGGTACTAGAAGGTTGCTAGTAGGTCTCCCTGGAGCCTTTTCTTCTCCAGGTTGAGTCCTCAGAACAATTAGCAGAAGGCTCATACTGAGTGCAAAGGGAGTTCTGCACCTCTTATGACTAGGACAGTTTGGGATACTTTCTCTATCTAGCATTAGATAACTAATCTAAACACACTTTGGAAGACAGTGAGCAAGCAGAGAATCTCAGGCTCATGCTCTGTAATTTCTTATACAGTCTAAGATGTCTTGAAGTATAATACATGCACTCATTAACAAAACAGTTTCAATATTTTAAGCATAAACAATAGGAACAACCTGATACACCATCATTTCTGTATCTTAATGTATAGAAACTCACAGTATCATTTCAGCACTGAAGCTGGAGCAGCAGGAAGGTGGGAGAAGTGCATTCTCATGTCAGCTAGTACACTCTGTTTCTTACAAGTTTAATCTTATACGACCTAAATTGTTTCTGCTACCACAACAATGCATCTTCTCCCCATACTGTGTAAGTCTCCATCCTATACAGCAACTCAGTCATCTCTCCTGTCCCTTAACCCATCCAGCATCATCTCCAGTTTCTTCTCGGGTCCCTAGAGTTTCAAGAGCAAGAGCCAGCAAACCCCGTCCTTAGAAAACCAAAATAAACATAAATCTAATATGATACCTGGTCAGTTATAAAAATGAGATGCAAAGCAACAAATGTGGTATCCCAGACAGGACAATTCTTTTACCTTTGTCTGGTTTCTTTTCTTTGCTTCTCCTGGGAATATATCCACATGACAAATAACAAAGCAAAAGAAACAAATATACAGGAAACTTCATACTGCAAGAGGCAGCCTTGACAGAGATAACCACAAAAAAATAAATTATCAGGGAAATAGAATCATTCACTATATGATAACCTGTCAAGGTCAGGGGGTGATACACTATCCATGCTGTTCATGCTTCATCTGAGGTCTTAAAAAGGGAAATGGCCTGCAAGTCAAATCAAACATTCATTTTTCCCTAGAGGGGACATAGGAAGCTTCATAAACTTATCAGTTCTGATCTTCCACAGGAAAAATAAAACATATAAGGTCTAAAAAATGAAGGTCAATCTTTCATTCCTGCCATTCTTCAGAAAACAATAGACCTTTCTTTATGTCAAAAAACAAGCTTTTCTCGAATCATTATAGATTAAAAACAGCTTCAGAAAAACTGGAGTAGGGTAAGCACCTGTAAAAAGAAGTATGTTGCTAGGAGAAAAAAAGAGGTAAGGACTGGTAATCAAGTCATATTCTTATTTTCTGTTCTACAGGGTAAATTATATTTTGAGGAATAAACTGAATTATTAAAAAGAGCATATTGACTCAGTCTGCTGAAAAGACAAAGCAATATTCATTTTTCATTAACAGCTTTCTTAATATACTGTGTGATGTATCCCAACAAAGGTGTTTATCAAACCAGTGCCAATGTAGGCGATTTTAATAAGGCAAGCCTTTAGTATCTCATAGATTACATACATTTGTTATCTAGTACCTCAGCCAATTTGAGTCTCAGTTCCCAAAACAATATGCCTCCAGCTGTTATGCAAATTTGTCCTTGTAAATTGTTTCCATGAATCCTGAAAAAATGTGAAAAATAAGTTAAAAAATAGTGTTGTACCATAAGAACAGACATAATGAGGACAAGAGCAAATGACATATTTATAGCACACACAAGGCCTTTCCATAGCAAAGTCCTCATGCACATATCAATATCTTTTACTCTAAGCACACAGATTTTATACGACAAGATACAGTTAATAATTGCTGAAATGTTTTTCAGAACATAACTTGTTTTAATCATATGCCCCAGTATTTTACCTGAATCAGGACTGTAGTGCCTCTGTATGTTGGTAAAGCAAATGTTAATGTAAATACTACTGCTTATGGCTTTCCATTTTATCAAACTAAAGCCATGGCAGATAAATTATCAAAAGAAATAGCCTCTGGGTTTTTTTTTTTTGCCTATGAAACCCAGATAATTCCAACAGACAACTTCAAGTGCAGGGTTAAGGGCTGCATGTTTTCTGTTAGTAATTCCAGTAGGGTGATGACTTTATCTACCCATGCCTAAAATGGCTTTCTTTGTTATGAAGGGATGTTTCTCTGCAAGAAACTATTGCTTCTTTCTGCAAGCCATTGAGCAGTACCCAGTATCACAATAAAATTCTTGGTGGTTTTTTGTTTTTGTGGTTTTTTTTTTTTTGTATATTTTGGTGTTGTTTTGAACCAAGTAAGTATGAACCAACTAAGTATGGGCATAAAACCTTCTTCTTAGGCTAAGCTAAAGAGAAAGCAGACAAATTTCAAGGATGACAATTTCTGGTCCATTTTGAATGAATATTTTTTGACAGTACTTATATGTTTGCACGTTTGCATATCAAACTGAACCTTTCATAGAGTATTTTGAGAGCCCATGGAGATCAAAACTTCTCAATCAACTGAAAATTAGCAAAGAGGTCCTTTTATCTACATGATTTACTTCAGAGGTCGATTACTCTTTATTACAAGCAAATCTAGGTTTTACTTTTAATTTGTTAAAGGGGAAACAATAAAAAGTTAAAATTAAACTAAGGTTGACAATTTCGTCCGCAAATAAAGTTTTATTAATTGCAAATATATTCTGACTGCAGCCGGATATCATCTCCTCTATCTTTTATATCACACAATGACACTATGAGTCTACATTTTTGAAGGTAGCAAAAGTTTTGATTTTGAACTTCAGGAGGAAGGGTAAAGTGACAATAACTGCATGTGAAAAGATTCACAACATGGATTTCTCTTGCTGGGAAGAGTGCCCGTCTGCACTGAAGGAAAAGCCAACCTATATAACTATTAATCAAGCTGGCCTTACTAACTATACTCAGTAATAGGTAATGGGAAAAGACCATAGGATAACAGTATTAAAACTGAAACAAAAACACATTCAGAAAATTCAGTTTTAAGGGTGAATGTGCTCGTGTACATCTGCTTCTTTTTATTTACAAAGTGTTGTGGTCCTTATTTACATTATCATATTACTGTTTGCTTCAGGGCTTCTTTGCATTCCTTAGGTGCACTACTTGGCTGATATTTGCACAGTGAGTAGCTATTATCTTGTTTAGTCCTGCTGGTTCAATGTGCTGCTCTCCATGAATAGTATTCAAGCCCTGCTTCTTGTACAAAAGTATTCACCATGAGTTTTCCAGGGGTAATCCCATATAATGTTATTTTCTATATTTTTGGTGATTTCAGCTGCAAAAGTAGAACAATTGTCTTTTAGGTATAAATCAACTCCTTAGGATTTTGTGGTCTGAATAGGCTTTACAGAGTCATTTTCAGAAAAATTTCACAACCCTTTTTTTCAAATCACCGTATCTCAGGGGTTTCTTTTTGGATGGAAAGGCATTTCTTGTATCATTCTTTTCTGAAGTAGCTGAATGCTTTAAAAATATTTTCATAGCTTGCCTTGGGCGGTCACTTAGCTGGAAAGTTTCAGCTCAAGCAGCTAACATCTTGCTAAATTTTATAACACAAAAAACATGAATGCAGTAGGTGGTGTACAAATTACAGCTAAGGTTGCATACATCTTTCTGTAAGACCATGTCTTGCAAAGAATGGCTGTTAATTAATAACTTTATTCCTCCACCGGAGTGTGGCTAACATCTTAGCAAAATGCTATTATTGCATTCCACTGTACTGTATTTTCTTAGTGCAGCATAAAGTCGATGTTCTGACATGTGGTCAGCTGGTACAATGTTTTGTCTTTCAGATGAAGCTTGAAATTAACTCCCTCACCCCTATTCATCATTGAAGAACATGTAAAGATATCTTAATTTTAAAAAGAAACCTTTAAATTATTTTCTCTGGTACAATGAGAAATGAAAATCAAGCAACTGCAGTGAGGCTGAATCTCCATATCCAAATATCCAAATATATCCAGTATCCAAATATATCCAAATATATTGAAAACCTTCCCATCAGACAATATAGTTTATGTATTGCAGTGGTACAAGCAGGGCTGAAGTTTCAGCTGGCAGGCATTTCACTGGATCTGCACCTCTGGCTTGGCTCAGATGGCTCCTGGTCTTGGTCTGTTATCCAAGCTCTCTGCCATGGTTGGAGCCTGACAGCCTTAGAGTGAATGAAACAATCTTTGTGATCAAAAAGGTGACATCAGGAAATTACCCAAAAATTGATGCAAAGGAAGTAATATATACATACACCCACACATCTCTGTATTAATCTGTATCTTTCTATACTATTTTGCTTAAAAAAGAAATTATATTTTTCTCTTTTCAAAGTTTAAACACTTGGTTTTTTGTTTTTTTTTTCCCATTGTAACATTTGAGATAAGCTAATATGGTTATGCCTTTATTACATCCATGCATTTTGTGGCCATGATTAAGGCATCAAAAAAAATAAAACAAATGGTTCTTTCAACACAATCTAATGACCCTGGTAAAAAATAGAACACAAAAAGTAATGGTGTCAGAAATCATTAAATTCAATGTAACACCAACAAAATCTTTAGCAGTTATATACACATAATTGTAAACAGATCTGTGATCTGGTGCTTTAAATAGAACAGCATACACATGGGACTGTTATTTAAACATTTAGCATGTCTAAAAATGAGATAAATACTTTTCCTTAAATACATAAATTCTTAACGAAAGTCTTGTGTCAGATACTCTGAGCACTTAATAAGAAGGTAGGAGACAATTTTTTTTTGCTTTATATCTAAACACATGAAGTGGTTTACTGCTTTCCAGAAAAGGCTATAAATCTTTTCCTATTTAAATCAATGCCAAAGCCCTCCCCTGCTTGCAAATGGTTCATGCTTGGAACTAGTGAATATGTTCAGTCAGACAGCAAAATTCAGGCTTTCTGGGTATCTGTGGAATAACTGCTGGTTTCTTTACACTTAATGGAACTAAGACAGAATTTTAACAGTCTGGACATGAGCATGAATATCATAAATGTGTGTGTATGGGAAACAAGGTACTTATTTGTGTTGGTTGAATCATCAAAAGATTCTTATTAAACAGAATCCAAGGTCTTGGTATTTCATGGACCTCTGAATATCCTGAGTGCATGCATAAAAATAATGTATTTACATAGTGGGAGGAAAAGTCTTTCATTTTCCTGTCATTTAATGACTTATTGTCAGCTTGTTCCTTCCTAAAGAAACAAAATATCAATAATAATTGGAAAAGAAGCTAGATTTAGTTGGAGAAAGCTGGGGTGAGAAGAGTCAGTGGTAGGAAGAAAAAATTCAAGTTATGAGGATTATTCAGTTAGAAAGAATACACTTTGTAAACATTAAATAGAGACTTTGGATGCTGAGAAAAAAAAAATAAAATAGACACAGGTGCCAGCCTACCAAAGAAACTAAGGTTAAAAACCCAAAAACATTCTGTTTTCATTATCCATGGTCAATTACTATTTGGTTTAGAACAAATTTCACTGACCACTTCACCTGCATTCCTAACCACATGAGTAGAATATGACATATACAAGACTTCTCCTTCTATTCCTTCATTTTTATCAATTCTGAACTTCACAACAAAATTCCTGGTTATTGAATACTTGCCACCTCTACCTATCTGAGGAAAGCTGATATTGCACTGCATTGCAGCAAGCAATGTCTTGGCATTCACGCTTAGAAAACTATTATTCAAGTAACTTTCAGACATTTTATTTTGTGACAACGACTTCTTTGAATCTGAGTCCTCTGTTTAGTTGTAGAGAACACTGCAGAGTGCATGGGTAATAAATTTAAATTGCTACCCTTAGACAGAAAAAAAATCCCCTAACAAAAGCCTCACAAAAACCAAACTGATAGCATCCTTTCAGGTTAATTACCTGGTTGTGTGTGGTGATTGATTCATAGAGATTCCTTCCTTTAATTCCTCAGGATATATATATATATTAGAGCAATATTAATGTTTGAAATATACTTTTTATCCTACTGCAGTCCTTTTCAATCCCTTAATTTCCATAGAATCCCCATTAACATGGTTTTAGCATCAGCAATTAAATGACAGATTTTTGCTTCTGAAATTGATGTGTGCAATTTTATCTCTAGAGATGAAATAATACTTTTTCCAGTAGGTCTGTTTTTAATATCTCACAATCTGCAGTACTATCAGGCACTCAGAAGCTCATAACATGCTTATCGTCATTAAGAAGATAAATTATTTGGTTCGTTTCTTAAATTTCAGAGAAATAGTACCAACAAACTAAATATATGTCTGGATATCTTTTCAACAGCCATCAAGCTGAGAAAGGTCCCTAACATAGCAAAAAAATCAGTATAGGCCAGAAAATTTCAAGACAGCTAGACAAAAGCAGCATAGATATTGTGAGCCACCGTCAGAATGCAAGGTCAAGAAGGATATACACTACAAGTGAACCAAGGCACATGGGGAACATGAGAATTAAAGTTCTTGAAATATTGTACTTTTAGACATGCACGATCATGACACAAAAGAAAATGGGGTTTTTTTATATATGTATTTTCAGACATCTTTTCCCCATAAAAATATTCAAACTAGTCTCACTGTTATGCCTAGAGAGTACTATATGTTTACAATATAGATTTATCACAGTGTAATTAATAACATATTTTCATTTGTCACATGCTAACAGCAATTTTTATGCACAGTGTTATAATTATTGTACAAAATTGTAGTGCTAGCTATAGTGACATGACAAGATGCATTTCACTTTGTTTTTAAATGAAATTACTTATTCATTTAAAGCAGTAAATAACTCAGGTTTAAAAAAAAAACCCTCTATAATAAGATATAGCAGTAAGTAATAGGTCCTATTACCCAAATATCTTACATTTTTAAAATCCCTTGATAAGTTAACAGTTTACAATCATTTTGAAATTGAATCTTACAAACTGACATTCATCAAGTTGTTTTGTGCCCACTTTCATTTGTCTTTTTCCCCTAGTGCTAAAGTGAAAACAGAAAGATAAAACAGTCTAATCTAACCACAGAAAGAGTTGCTTAGCCAAATTTATGTTCCTGATTTTTTTTTTAATATGTAAATATATAATTGTATTTATGTATACAAACTCACACCAAGGTATGAGCAGTTACAATTTCATCAGTAATGAATGCCAAGTAAGCTATATATCTATTATTTAATTTTCTATATTTAAAGCAGAACCACATATAACAAATCTCAATTTAGTTACTTATTTCTCTCCATCTTTGTCTCCTCTCTTGTGTTTCTCAAAACGAAGCCTCTATAGGAGCCATATTTCTGGTCTGAAGGAGAAATGATAGCAGGGGAGGGAAGAGGATATTCATTGAAGAGGAGATGAAGACAGAATCTGGAACTATTATTACCAGAAGAAACTCTATACTGCCCCCTCCCTTTCATCACCAGACTTCATAAAGCTGCAGCATGAACTATTTTAAAACTGCTAACACAGGACTCTGCCATTGGGTTATTACAGCCCTGCTTATACAACTCAATAAATCAAAGGACCAAATGCAATTTAGCTCATCCAGAAAATGTTCCAGTTAGGATATATGACCTGTAGCTCCACAAAGACTCCACAACGATTTCCTTAAAAGTAAGTGTTTAATCTTCACAAGAGAAACATAGGAAATAGATTTAACACAATAAATGGTCTACATGTACTTTAATTTACCTAATTTAGTGGTTTTTGCAAGCTATGACTGATCTAGGTGCTTAAAGAACTATTGAGTAGAGTCTCTTTATCAGCCCATTCCCTCAAATCATACCCTGAACAGCTCTATTTCAATTCTTCTGGGACAGACTTTCCTCTTAAAACTGCCTTGTTCCATATTTACTTTCAGAATTATTCTCCCTTTTCACCTCCCAAGACCATAAGTCAAACCGGTTTACTGCTCCGAGTACAACAGATAAAAAAATTCAAAGGCATCAAGTCCTACATAAGCAGGTGTAAGCTGAAAAGATATTGAAAGTAGAAAGGTATAAGCAAACAAGGAGCAAAAATTCAGTAACAGCAAGTATTTGTGGGTTCTGCAAAATGTTTGAGGATTTTTTAGAAGTTTGTAGACAAGTTGATTAGTTTATTGAGTCTCAAAGATGTTTAACATTTACAAAGTCAGTTGTTACAAAAATAAAACCAAATTTTAGTTATACTTTGAACCACAAAATGATGACTGCTCCCTGCTTTAGAGACAAAATCTGTGTGTCTACCTGCCTGGCAGTAATAAGCACCATTTCTCCTCATCTCTGTCCGTGTGTAGAAGTGTAGAAGCTACGAATGGTATTGCCTTACCTGTAGGAACCTGGTACAGATTTTTTTTTTTAAAAAAAGCACTGGTCTGTCATATGAACACAGGAGTAGAATTGTGTTCTACCATTGCATGCCTCACAGTGGTTTCCCTGGTGGCTGTCATATCAGCTGCAAGTGGCAGTACAGTGGGAATGGGCAGTGACGTTCAGCTGGGAGCCAACTGACATCAGTCAGCAGGCAAATTGCACCATGAAAGGAAGAGCAATGGGATGGAAACAACTTTCTGTAAATTGAGAAAAGTAGATCTTAAGTAGTCCAATTACCTTAACTTCTGCTACTGATTTTTTTTTCTGGGGGTGTGGGGTAGTGGTATGTGGTATGCGTCTTCTAAGATATTTTCTTTCCAAGGAAGGGACTGTCTTCATATTAGTCACTGAACACTCATAAAGCTAATTCACATAGTAGGTATTTTCACAAAACAATCTCATTGTAAGCAGAGTATAACCAGAATAGTAATTTCCATATTTTCAATGCCCTAAACCAATTTCAGATTTTTTTCTACATTTCTGTAAACACCATTTCATTGTATTGACTTTCTCGGTAGATTACATTAATTCTAGTACACAGGAGACAAATGAAGTTTTAAAATTATTTGTGTTCTTTGGATTAGACAACATTACTATCTTTTTGGCATACAAATCAAGATTTTATATCCTCAAAATGTAGTACTTCATCCTGGAATTATCTATCTATCTATCTATCTAATACCCAAAAAACTTCATGAGGCTTGACACTGTTAAGCATGTTGATACCACAAGTTACGGGCTTTAAAACTAACAGCAAATTAAGCTGATATTAAAAGAGAAGAGGCAGACAGTAAGTGTGAGCACCATCATCTATACTATTCATCCACCAAGGAAATGGAAGATGAAAGAAATGTTTCATCCTATACAGAACTGAAATGAAGAATTACAGTTATCCAAAATGTAACAAGGCAGTTTTCCATGATTACTATAAGGCTGAAGACAGAAAGTCAGAACTGGGATGACAGATATTTCCACACTAGAGGTAAGGAAAATGAAATATAAATAATTAGTTCCATCTCTCAGGAAAGGTGGTAATTAAGAGTAGAATATTTCACCAAAGAAAGATCATCTGGCTGTTCAGAAATTGTTCTATTAACATAGTAGGTAATGGATACATTATGTTACGTTAACAAATGTACTACATGTATATAACATAATGATTCAAAACGGAAGAGATATAAAAGGAAAATCAGAAGCCCAGATGACTGTTTACCAGACCTGTCTTTTAAAAGTACTTCTAAGAAGATAGCATAGTAAAAAAAAAAAAGGACCAAACTTAGTTGAATCTTTTAGGAAACATAGACTGTTTTAGCAAAACAGAGCATTAAGGTTCATTAGCAAGTTTTGATCACCCCATTTGTGTTGGCACATTATGTACTTTAGAATTCTCTATTTATTATATCAATGCTATTTAAAGAAAGATTAAATAACAATTTCCCAGTAAGCTAAAAATTACAACAAAGTCTCTGGAAAACAAAAAGTGCTACCCAAAAGTCCTTAGTGCAATACAGCTATTTGTGGAAAAAAACCCCACAAAACAGCAAATAACAAATAACAAAACAAACCACCAAAACCCAATCTGAATTGCTTTATAGAGTTCTTCCCCAACAATGCAGTTTTGGCAGCTGCATAACTACTATGCTTGCACAATTCCACTTTAAGATGTTAAAGACTGAATTTCCTTTTGTCCCAGGTTACAGTAATTAACTCCAATAATGCCTTTAACTCTTTATCACGCAAAGGGAAATAACATGGATTTCTATCACTGAAATGCTAATGTAAGTCTTTTTCCACATTACAGATATATACTGTTTAGCTAGCGAGGAAATTAAATGTTATATTCAGGACTATTCTTCAAGTAACAGGCTAAGGATCTTATTACACCAAAAATAAGAACACACATTTTTCTCCCATTATGGTAAGGAGTTATGAATGTGAAATAGAAATTTGGATCTAGGCTGCATCTATTCCCATATCACCAATTAATTCAGAATGTTCTGTGCTCAAAGACAAAACACAGTCCATAAGTAAAAATGTTGATTAATGTACAACCACCAAGATGTCAATAGTATAAAAACAAGAATAATGTTGGATCTCAGTCCCAGGCCAAAATAAGTGCCTAATTCAATTGCTTCCATGTTGATATGACCTCAGGACTGAGGAAAAACCTTAGGCATATTCAGTGCTTTGAGTAAACTGCAGTGCACATCTATTAGTAGAATGGATGGTGTGATATGCAAGACAGCCTCCTCCCTCCTATCCACTTTAGCGGTGCCAACCTTTCTAGAAGGTGGAACATCATCATTCCTATAGATCAGTGCAGGCTGCCTACAACAGATGATGATGTCGCCAGAGAGCAGTTGCACCCTTATCAAGAAGAAAAAAGGTGTCATATTCCCCTGGGATTATACTGTCAGATGATACAATATCAATATGATAGGAGTGGCTAAATTAAACCTGGCAAACCTGAACACACAGAGGCCCATTGTAAATCTTTACAAACTTTCTCTCTTGGTTCAGGGAGACAGCCTGACAAAAAGATG
This sequence comes from Todiramphus chloris collaris, assembly GCA_025345505.1. Classification (NCBI taxonomy): domain Eukaryota; kingdom Metazoa; phylum Chordata; class Aves; order Coraciiformes; family Alcedinidae; genus Todiramphus; species Todiramphus chloris. The sequence continues at coordinate 13,157,093 of JANVCC010000020.1, read as the reverse complement.
GTTTCCCTACTTCTCAGAAGTGCACCTGCTCACACCTTGCCACTGACCATGCAGTCCAAATGACTGTACATGCAGTGACTGTGAGTCCATCTCTGGAAACAGATTACTTCCATCAGCTGTAGAATAGTTCAGGACATAGTGCAAAATCCTTTTTCTCCCTTCCCAAAAGTTGTAAAGAGACAGAAGAGTTATGAAAGGATTTATGAACATGGTGAAAAATGTTTCTTTCACTGTCCTGTATTTTTATGTGAGTTAGATGGAACTGGTAAATGATGCTTTTATGACTCTATTGAAAATAATGTAAATGGCATCCAGAGCAAAGGGCTAGATGTTGTTTATGAATGATGATGAATACATAATAAGCAATACATAGTCACCAGAGACTGTTATATTTTCCTTTTTCTGCTAATTGATGCTTAAAGAATTAAACTTTCAAAACCTTATTTCTTGGACATTTAAATGTCAAGGAAAATTATGCATAAAATAAAACTCACAGGCAGCATAACATCCAGACAAATTACTAGTGGGTTTTGGAGGTTGAAAAAATTTCATTCAGGAAAAAAAAACCCTTCTGGTAAAGCAACCTCTTAAGTCCATCATAAGACCATGGTTCATGGCTATATTTCCAACAATTCTCAGGAAATCTCCAGAAGTCTACTAAAGGCAAAACCCAAAAGCAAGTCTTTGGGAAATATCCACAACCCTCCCTCATTACTCATTTATTGTCTGTAGGATTGTTAAAACTACATTTATCAGCCAGCAAGCTACATTTAATTTATTTTGGGTTTGGTTGGTTTTTTTTTTTTTGAGAGACTAAACAACAGGACTCAAAGCTGGGTGCACCCATGAATCGATGTCTGGGTTCATTCCCAGGCAAAGAATTGATAACAGTATATCCCTGCTTCCTCCTCTATGTTATGCTTGAGTTACCTCGCTCTTGATGAAGATGGAATCAGCTCTAATTTGTTTTTAACTCCTTGCTTAAGTACAAAAAGTTAAAAAGAATCAGTCAGAGGCTTTGTATATTTCTAAAGATTGACAAAAAGTGTGTAACAGAAATAAGACAAAAAATACTCTAGCTGAAAAGAGAATGAACTACTTATTACTATTTTATGCCTACTTTACATCTTAAGGTTGCATTGTTATCTTCATTATTGCATTACTTTATTTTCTCAAGCACCATAGGAATGATTGTGACACATACTGGTCTGCAATGCTAAAATAAAACCTCATGCAACATCATGTGTTGAAAAAACATTGTTTTCAAAAAAGTTATATCAGCTTATTTTAACTAGGGATCTAGATTTGTAACTTCATCAACTTAATTGCTATTTATACCTTTTTAAGTTAAATGAAACAAAACTAGGCCTATATGATGAATTTTTCATGTTTGTTGTTATCACACGGTAGAACAAGACAGATCTAGATCAACAGAGAGATTTAAGTATCTGAAGTCATGTGCACAAAGCCTAAGCCTGATGCTTATATGCCCAAAACAGCCACTCTTTGACTCTTTAATCCTTAACTGATTTATCTGCCTGTCAGTAAACACAATCACATAACAATACTAAATAACTTAATGCCTACCTCTTCCCTCACAGAAGAGAAAAGAAGAGAAAAGAAAAGAAAAGGGGAAAGGGGAAAGGGGAAAGGTAAAAGGGGAAAGGGGAAAGGTGAAAGGGGAAAGG
>JANVCC010000020.1:12872489-13155305 GCA_025345505.1 Todiramphus chloris collaris | reverse complement strand
AGGGGAAAGGGGAAAGGGGAAAGGGGAAAGGGGAAAGGGGAAAGGGGAAAGGGGAAAGGGGAAAGGGGAAAGGGGAAAGGGGAAAGGGGAAGGGAAAAGGGAAGGGAAAAGGGAAGGGAAAAGGGAAGGGAAAAGGGAAGGGAAAAGGGAAAGAGAAAAGGGAAAGAGAAAAAAATTCAGACAAGGCATTTTCCTGCTCTCTATCTCCTCCAAGAAATAGTCTAGCATAAAGGAAAAGGAATTCTGGTCTAGAAAGCATTTGAGCATGGAAGGACCTCTCAGGAAACCAACCACAGTTAGAGGTGAGGCATTTCCCTTTATGAGGCTTATCATATTGTGTAGAAGCAATTATTTGTAAGGTCAGAGCTAAGCAAGTGACTCAGCTTCATGACTGGTACTTCCATGCAGGAAAAATATCACTGGGTCCTGTTCCATTAAACATGTTTCCTATGCAAAGTAAACAGCTTTAAAGAGCAACATCTACCCATTCACCAAACTCAGTGGATGGGTTCCAAACAGGAACAACTCTGCTCTGTTCAAATATCTTAATGGCTTTTTTATGTATCCATATTTAGTAGCCTAACTCAGCTGTTACACAGAGATCTTGGGTATTTATTTTAGGAATTTGGACTCTGAGCACCTAAAGATAGAGGTTAAAAAGCAAACACTAAGTGTCCTTAATGCATTTAGCTTTTAGATAAAAAATAATCCAGGAAGACTTTACAAGCTGCTAACACAGGAACTTTGTGGAACCCATGTCCTAAATGCAAGATTATGATCTTCAAATTCCAGGCTTCAGGAGCCAGAAAACATAAGGGGCTTACATAGATTTTGCATTTACGCATCAAACTGTAACATTTTCCTTGACATGCAAATGACATGGTCAGAGCCATCTGTCAGACACTGCAGACTCAGGCAGGTACTGGACTTAGTAACTGAAATCTGGAATTATGCTACATATTGATGGGAACTGGAAGTGAGGCTGTTCAACTGCTTTCACTAAAAAAGGCTACTCACCTTTTGCATGAAATTCCACTCTCCCAGCCACAGAGAGTCCTCCTTTAAAGCCCTTTCCCAACCCAGGGGGATTCCACTGGGACATGTAGCTAAGAATACAACAGCAAATAGCCAGAGAGAGAGCAAGCTGTGGTGAAATCTGCTTCCAGATGAGTTTTTAATGCAATGTGTAATACATTAAAAGCATAGAAAACAGAGCTCCCTGACTCTTCCTTCTCCACTTTCAGTCATGGACTTTAACCATTTAGCTAAACAGCCCTGTTTTTTCCCTGCTCAAAGTAATATCTAACCATCTGGAGAGAGGCTAAAATTAATTAAAACAGAGAATTAATACATTTTAAGCTATTAAATCACATATGGACATCTATTATCCAGGCAAAATGAAAGTCAAAAAAACAAGATCTAAAGCATATTGCTTTATATCTCCTCAGAATCAAAGAAAGAGGAACATTTAGAAGTAAAATGTAGAAATATAACCCTTTCCAGAAACATACAGACAAACATGTATTTTTTAAAATTTAGCCTTTTTCTATCTTCTAGGTAGAAACCTAGTTCACCTGTAACACCAATTTTTACACACCATAAAATATGACTAAGAATATAACATGAAATAAATACAGAATCTAGCTTTGGGGTGGTTTTGGTTTTGTTTTGGTTTTTTGTTTGTTTGGTTTTTTTTGCTTTGAGGGTTTTTTTTTGTTTGTTTAATTCTTTTGTTTTATTTTGCTTCTCTTCTTTTCTAAAAGAAAATGCCAGTTTATAAGCAATAGCCTATGGTGAAGAATGTCATTCATTTCTTTTCCTATTTTTCCCTTAATAAGGTAACTTTGAGGCAAATTTGCAGTAAGACTAGAAGACCCAAAATAGATCATTTAAGTTCTTTAAAATTATATTGACAGGAATGGAAGAAAAAGAGAGAAAAGGTATTAAAACAGCTTCTCTGATTTTATCATCAAGATATGCAAGATTCCCAAGGCCCACTAACAGACCAGCTGGGTTTAAAAAGAATAATTTTTCCATCAGGCATTCCTCTACTCTTTAAGGCTAGTTGGCAGCGTTCAAGGAAGAATCATTGAATCTCAAATTAGCCATTTCTGATAGCACATCACACACTGGGATTGTTGAATAATTTGTTTACAAATAGGAGAACAGTCTGTGCTAAAAGTTTTGCAGATGAACAGGGACATCTGGAGAACAGCAACTTTGCATCGATTGTCTCAGAATAGCCCCAGCATACTTTGCAGATCATTAGTCAACACAGTGGCTTGTCTTCACTGTTCTGTTAGCTCGACCTACAATTCAACTGTTGTCTCTAACTCCAAATAATGGTGGGGGTTTTTTTAATTTAAAACTAATAATTCCTGTAGTGTCAGTATCTTTTTTTCCAGTCTCAGTTTCTACTATCAGACTGATTTTTTGTGCAATTGTCTGTACATGGCCCATTGGGTGACTTTTGGAGAAAAGGTCCTGAATTATGCTTGAATGCAGAGCAAGTTAAGGGCCGGTAAGAGACAAGAGCTTTAATAAGAAACCTCTGTGACATGGGTGGAGGAAAGCAAGCATCACCCATCCAGAGGGTCAATGCTGCTGAGAGAAAATAAGCACTTCTGTTTAGGCAGAGAAAGAAAACAAACCAATGATTTCAAGATAACCTTCTTTGTTTAATTGCTTCTTACTGTGAGAGTCTTATATCTTTCTGTCTTTGACGATTTCTATACTGTAATCTTAAATGTTACATCTCATCACATAATGTATCTTCAAGAAGAAAATGTTAGAATATTTTAGTATTTGTCCTTTAGCAAAAGGTTTTCCTTTAAGTGGCAGGGCTACTATTTTATGAAATTAGCAGCAAAGGAAATCTTTTCAGTTATATTAAATTTAGAATAAATCCCAGAGCTTATTGTGCATCTTTATACATTCTAACGGACTTTGTTAAAATCGCTGAAACTTATCTAACTAGTAAAGAATAAAAATCCAGTGAGGATTTGTCTCACTATTAGAGATGTTACATTCCATTTACTTTCAAATTCCTTGGCCAGGTAGATTTTTATACTTCGCTAAAGCATGATTTCAGAAATGCTGAGATTTCAACCTCCTTCTCCTATGTACCTCAAGATATTTGATCAATAACAAAGCACTCCATACAATAATCATCATATCCTCATCTGGAGAAGAGAAACATATTTCTATTTCTTTGGGGTTTAGTCACACATGAGGAAAATTACTGTGACCTTCTATGCTCAGGAAGGTCTTCCTGGAGAATTCTGTACTGGGCAGGTGGATAAAGTGGAACTCTTTAAGACTAATTTCAGGATTAAGTTATAGCAAATATAGAAAAAAATGTCTTAAAATTTATTATAAAGATAAAGAAAGTCCATTTCTTATTCAAAAACAGCTTGAAAATAAAACCAAGTTAGCAGAATCCTGTGGATCCATAAAAAAGAAAATGTGCCTGTAAGAAGTCTGTTATTACTTCTACAAGAGCAAAGTTTAGCTTGCTTTATTTTTTTTAAATACCTGCTGGTTATCTTGGAAGAATTAGATGAAATTTGAGTAGTGAGTATTAAATGGTATGAAATTAGTTTAACATGTATCAGATAATGCAGTAGTGAAGGACAGCATAGAAAAATGAGAAGAATTATTAAAAGTCAAGCCCCAGGAAATCTTACATTATTCACAAATCCCATGGGTTTACAATACACCATTATTACACATTACCATGTCTGAACCCTGTTCTACCCAGCTCTCTGCAATATATGGCTAGTTTGTTTACTCCTATCTGTCTAGATACTGTGATTTCAACGAATACATACCAGAAAATTTTAATCTGTAATTCCACTGCTGTGGAATTACAAGCTTCTGTGCCTGACAGAATAATGTTAAAGATTCACAAGATAAGAATGGAAAAATATAATAAGAAACACAGAGACTAAACTGTTCTGGGGATGTAAGACCGCAAACTAGAAGTTCAGCGACGGCTAATGAGCAGGGTCACATGCACTAGCAAGAATAAGAAAATAGGTACATTAATGACCTGAAGTTTCACAGACTGAGTTCACACATACAGGGAAAAAAAAATACCCAAACAAAACAGAGAGAGAAAAACCTCTAAGTGTCTTGGGTCACATTTGCAAATCTGAGATACTGCTGAACAAGCTGAGCTCTTGTTCAACAAATCCATCAGTAAGCCCTCTTCCCCCATTTATAACTATATATAGGAAAGCCAATCCAGTAGATGCCAATGCTTAGCACTCTGCCACCTAATCAGCTTCCTCATTCCAAAGGCATCATCAGAAACTGAGATTTATGTGCTAAGCACATTTTGAACATTCAGAAAACCATTATCCTTACATTGATGGATGCACAAAATAAAGCAAGGGCAAAAAGACAAGTAGACAGATGTGAGAAAAGGGGAAAACAATCTGTAATTCATACATGTCAACCTGATTCACATAAAGCAGAACAACTAAGGCAGTTATGAAAAAGTAATTTTACACAAACAGCTGAGGCGTCTTGCAAATAAAATACAATAAATTCTCTGATGGAAGGACATTGATAAAATAATGGAAATGGAGGCAGAATCTACACAAAACACTGAAAAGACCAAGAAAGAACAAAGTGAAAAGGTTAAGTTACATGTAGGTAGAATGTGGTTTTATAGTTACTATGGATAGTAGCTAATATGGATAAAGGAGAGGGAAGATACAAAGGTAAACAAGCAGAGGGATCTGGAAAGCTACATGTATTGTCCTCAGTAAAGCTAAGGATATTCTAGTTTGCTCAAGTTACACTGAAGTTTGTAAAACATACTCAAGAACAGACACCCGAGACAGGCTGGACTGCAGGACTGAACAGAGGGAGATGAGGTAGTGCTGAAGAGAGGTCATCAAGCCATGAGTCAGGAAGACAGCTGACCAAAGCCAATTGAAGATAAAATGTGACAAATGAAGTGTTGCAGAAGTGTCAACAGCAGAGGACAGAGTTGGAGGATGACTTCATTGGTGCTGGGCAAAGACAAGGGTTATCCCCTTAGGTCAGTCAAGCAGTCAGTCTGATTTCTACATGTGCCTTCTAGTGTCTGATACAGATGCAAACCATGGTACCAACATTCGCACATGCCTTTCTCTCCTTGCACAGCTGGTTCTATTCCACTATCAACTTTTGAGCACTACAGCAGCTCTCCTGGCACAGAGACCATCTGGAGTGAGTGGCTGCATCTTTGACATGAACCTTGCAGAAACTAGCCTCCACAGCAACAAGTGCAAGCTTGGGTGGTGGAACTGATGCTGTCTGTCAGGTTTAAAATTGCATGTTCAACTTACAGTGTTTTTTTTTTTTTCCTGAATGCAGTTTTTAATACCAGGTTATTCTTTGTTTAAGACTTTGCAGTAAGGAAGGTAATACTTTATTCATGCAGAAAAATACTGCAAAGTTACCATTAGTTACCAAATAAAAAACAATCGACATCAACAATGACATATTAAGACACTACTTTTTTTTTTATATACAACTAGTAACATAATTTCTTTTAAATGAAACAAAGCAGTAAATAACAGTCTAACATGAAGAATCACATCAAGCACGCAATTACCTGCTAGACAAATCCTGCAGATAAGCTTGAGTTTCTTGGACAGCTGTTTGATTTGCAGGAAATTATTGGTAATGTATGATTGATAGAGACAGGTATCATAATTTTAGTGATATTACAAATTCCCTTTTGGCTGTAAAACACATGAGATTTACCTGTAGTGCAAATAATTCTACTAAAGATGAACATCACACCAAGAAAATACATATCATTTGAATTTCACACACATAGGTATTAAATTGTTAAATTAGAACTGTTAAATGAAGAAAAAAAAAAATCCCATTTTTCTTTTCCAAAATAGTTCAAGAAGATGGAAAAACACCTGCTATGGTAAAACATTTTCTTGGTGCTAATTACTGAGAGCAAAAAGAGCTACACACCTTTGTAATTACAACTTCCTCTTGTTGAGAAAAGCACCAGAAGTCTGATTCTTGTTTGCAAAAAGCCACTTTTCAATGCTTTGCCTCTGAAAAGATAATTTGCAGCTGTTTCTAAGCCCTTTTATCCTGCCATGTATGTTTGAGTATACTTAAATAGAGAACATTTCATTGTTTTCAAATAACTTCTCAAATTTCTTATATCTGTTAAAAAGTAAGAAAACTGAGACTGCTCTTTTTAATCAGTTTTCATATATATATGTATATATAAATATTTCTTTTTTTTTCCTGGAATAAAAATAATACTTTTGTTGACATATTCCAGAGATAAAACATTAATATCACCAACTTCAGGTTTATTTAACTCTACAAGATCTCATCTTGCTTGACTCTTTGTCTTTGCCTAAGCACATATTTAGTTTCTTTTTGGTCATATTTAAATGTTATTTCAAAGCCACCAAAGACTCACAGTGAAATAGTCATCATAAAGGAAAAAGCAAAACAGCTAATTTGACCATGAAGAAATGCATGCTTCAGAGAAGTTTAGAGTAAAACTCAATGAACGGATCAAATCCCTTTATAAGTATATGCAACTGAGATCACATTTAACTCTTCTACCATAGCCCCTTTACAGTTTAACAATGCAAAAATGAAATTTTCCCAGACTGTGCTCTTCCCAGGCTCTTTATCCTTCTGGTCACTGTGTTATGCTATGGAAACCAAAAGGATAACATGATGTGATTCTGAACTGTGAGATTTTGTGTGGTTTAAAAATATGGTCAGCTAATTAAAGTGGGTAATCACTGGTTCATGTTTGACAAAGGTGGGAGAGAGAATGAAACTTCATTATCTCAGAATGATTCAAAGTTTGAGAAATATTGAAATATCTCTTCCCATTTATCTTTCTTCCAAATTGACATGCCCCAATTTTGTTGCTCCTCCTGACCATTTCCCTTCGTAACTTTTCTATGTGCTATATAAAACACAAGATTTAGAAATGCATTTAGTGCTCTTAGCTTGGCGTTTTCAACTGTGTGGTCCTGCTCCTTCATTCCTTGTCAGTTCTCTCCCCGGCTGCTTCCGGGTTGTGTTCTCAAATACCACAGTCAATTATTTCATAAAGACTTATGTTAAATAGACTTAACAAGCAAAGAATTAAAACCGAAAAGATTATATATATAAAGATCAGATTCAAAAATACCAAATATAAAGCATGCATTTACTCTACATCAAAGCAAAATAATTTCTTTTCCTGTAAGCTTGCAGAGCAGTAATAATATGAGCTGATAGCAACAGAACAGACATAGCCTTCCTAAAAACTGGAAGGCAGGCTCATTCTGATTTAAGGTATAGGAGGCCATGTATCTCTAAGCAAGGGAAAAAAGCCAACTATTCCAGAGCTGTTACAAGCATACCCTAACATTTCCAAAGGCTGCATAACATCTTCAGCTTAATATTTAGCACAGCAGTTAACATTAAGCTTCTGGTCATCACATCTTGTGCTTAGGCTTCACTGTGCTGAATAAAGGCTCCCACCCATGACCACTCATTTTCACATCAGTCTAGAGGACCATAGACCTTTGTCAGAGACAAAATTACTAAGAACCAATCTCCAATTCAGTAAAAGAACTTAATCAAGTGTTTTAGTGTAGATACTCATATTATTTGGGTCAAGGACAGAGACAGCTCGTGTTTGGTTTATGGAACTTGATGTTACGGTGGACAGCTTTTGGGAAACAGAAATAGGCATCCATGTAACAGACCAAGGGTGCTGCAAAACAACTGTATCTTGAGCTGCATCAAAAGAAGAGTGACCAGGCCAATGGAGGTGATTCTGCCCCTCTACTCTACTCTCATGACAAACCATCTTGAGTACTGTGTTCAGCACTGGGCCCATCAACATAAGACGTGGATCTGTTGGAGTGAGTCCAGAGGAGGGCCACAAAGATGATCAGAATGCTGGAGTATCTCTCCTACGAGGACAGGCTGAGGGAGTTGGGGTTGTTCAGCCCGGAGAAGAGAAGGCTCTGGGGAGACCTTAAAGTGGCCTTCCAGTACCTGAAGGAGGCCTACAGGAAAGATGGGGAGGGACTTTTTACATGCTCATGTAGTGATAGGACAAGGGATAATAGCCTTAAACTGAAAGAGGGTAGATTTATATTAGATATAAGGAAGAAGTTCTTCACTGTGAGGGTGGTGAGGCACTGGAAGAGGTTGCCCAGTAAGGTTGTGGGTGTCTCATCCTTGGAATTTTTCAAGGGCATGATAGATGGGACTTTGAGCAACCTATCTAGTGGAAGGTGTCCCTGCCCATGGTAGGGGTGGTTGGAACTAAATGATCTTTAAGGTGGCTTAATCATTCGATGATTCTATGATACTTTCCATAAACCAACACACCCCAAAGTTGGAAATAAAATGCAGGGTTGGTAATAAAAGACAAATGGATTTTATTCATGTCTTTTCTGCAAGGTGTGACAAATTACCAATCTGTACCATAGTTTCTCAGGTAGAGGCTGACGACATTTACAGATAATTAAGTTCAGGAGGAACCTTGGAAGGTTCATTTAAAAGATGTAATCTCAGTCTCACAGAAGTAATATAAAGGTGCATAAAAACTGAATCACACCTTCAGCAGCCTGTATCTCTCTCATCTATCTGTTGAAAGCCAATGCATATCTGTGAGCAGCTACTGGGAAATACACAACTGAAGAGAGAGACAAATATCTCTTTTTGGTCTATTGAAGCAAAGATTGCTTTTTAAAAAGGGATGTCCATTTGTATTTCCAAATTATATCCTTATCTTGCCAGTGGCTATATTCCTCACTCAGATTAAGCCAGGATTTGTCACACTAATAATCAATAATTAAGTAGCAAAGACAATTATAGAGCCAATGGGGAATTTACAGAGCGGAGTTGTTAGTTTATAAATTGATTTGCATTCTAACAGGAGTTTTATTACAAGGCCTGTATAGTAGTCAGTAGCAGGCACCTAGAATGTGGTCCATGGCCTCCTGCCACTCAGATTTTAGATCATTGCAAAACAGAACACTTGTTAGGAGGTGAATAAGAAAAAGGCAAATAGTTGTCTTTTCTAACAAGAGCAATTTCCAACCAACTATCAGTTTTAGCACCTCACACCAGTGACAAAGAAGCGTAATGAAGCCAGTGAAGCAATGCTGCCTGTCTTCTGTTTTGCCAGCATGAGTCATTCATTCACTATTATCCTGGGCTGCAGCTGCCTTGTCTAATGAGGCTAATGAACTGTCTGTTACATCTCTCTGACATTACTGGCATATGGAATTGAATAACACAACACCACTGGAAAAAGTACGTGCAAAAACGTGTTGAAGTAAATGAATCCGCCTATCTGAAGGAGCACAGCAGGTGCCACACTCTTTCCTCTTTTTATTTGAACATCTCTTCTTGCATGTTTCAAAAGATTTCACTTGTTAGATTTTTTCAGGGTTTTTTTTGTTGTTAAATATCTGTTCTTCCCCGTCCCGGTTCTCACACCATATCCATCAATGTAGGATCCATGTGTGTGTATAAATGAGACTTTGATAACAGTGGTTATTAAACATTCACCTAAACTCAACTTCTTCTCCTGCTGTTGAAAGAGCTGCAATGCTTTCAGTAAATATTTTCGTGGATGCTAATTTCTTGGTTGGTAACTCAGTTACAGGGAAGTACAATTTCCTGTAGTGCAGAATAACAGGACAAAGACTACTTAAAAGATACTTAAACTTTCAGACTGATGATTATACAAAATAGAAGTGACAAAGAGGTGTGGAATTAGTCATATAAGTAATGATCTTCTCACTAAGCAGGAGAAAATTTGTTAAAATAGGCTATTACACCGAGGGGGGAAAAGTCCCTGGGCAGATTGTTGAACACCACCATGGCTTTTCCTATCTGGTCTAACTTGAAGTCTGGCACTACTGCCACACCAGCTGTATGGAATGGAGAGATGAAGCACTAATCTCGATGAGACCTCAGCTGGTACAGAAGCAAGCAGGACTTGCAAGACAGTTCATTTTATCTATCTGTTTCCCAATGAGAAGCCACTATAGTAAGTTCAGCTTTTACAATAAATTAATTTTCAACTTTAGCTTAATGGCGATAGGAACAAATTTACCCAGGACTCCACCAAAATGAGCATATCTGATCTGTAAAACCAAGATAAGAGCATACAGATTTTAGATGTGGAGAAAAATACTTTGAAATACCTGACTATAACCAGCTAATCTAGCCAGATCCATCCCTATTTAAGGGCAGGTAAATGATTCTAACACACGCAGACTAACTCAGCTCCTACTGAGTTAAACACTGGGACCTAACTTTTCTTCAGTGAGTACCAACCCATGATATATTACCACTGAACACAAAACTGGAATTCTACTGGCATATTTATATTTATAAGCCCACTGAAAGAGCATTTATCTAAAGGGCACTATGTCAAACTCTCATTTTAAATTACTTGTTGACCCATTTTGTTACAGGAGAAACCTGACACGCTTTCACAGAAGAAAGAAAACAATAACAAGATGGGAGAAAACAAGATTCTGGTTGCAGAAGATAAGGATAAATAAATCTGAAGGATATTGATGAGTATGATTTGACAAACATTCACTTTTGAGATTCTGAATAAGTAAGTAAAGAGCAGGGAATGCAAACCAGGTAAGAGCATCTTAAGACAGAGTAACATAACAAAAAAGCATAGAAGAAAATGAGCATTATTTGAGCTCTACTATAAAATTACTGGGCTATTGACTCTAAACATACCATTGCTGCACACACACAATAGAGTATAAAAAAGAAAGGTACTATATTCCCTGTATTTTTGTTCTCCATTTTGAACTATTAATTTACAATGACTTTAAAAACATATGCTGAAAAGTACAAGCAATTCTTGGAGAACCACAGCACTGAAGTGACTGTAAAACCACAACCAGACAAAAGCAGCCTTTTTTTGAGAATGGACCAGATAATCTAAAGGAAACTCCACAGATGCAGCCTACAGAGACCACTTGGCTCCCTTTACCAAAGCTAATGACTGAAAGTTAATCAATCTGAAATGCTACTTTTAATCTCACTAATTCAGGGGAAAAAAAAAAAAAAATCAGTTAATTCCCAGGGCTTGTAGTCCTGGTTTTGGTGTGCAATGTTATAATCTGATTCCAGGAGACTCTGAAATACTGGACTTGTTGTTCTATTAACTGTGTTCTGGTCTTTAGCTTGCCACTGATCAGCCCCCAATGAAATCAATGAATGTCCAGATGAATAAGCACACAAAATCTTAAGGCACACTTTAGGGAAAACAGCATGTTTCACATGCTTATGTCTACCTTTACATACAAAAAAAACCCCAACTTTTAAATTCTGGCCCTTATTTTCTCAATTCCCCATATGAATTACTTTGGACTAGTAATTACCCATCTTTCAAATGCATGGATATTCTCACAAAGAAATTGCTATGGAAATAAAAATTCTTAACATTTCCCAACTCTTTTGCCATTGAAAACAAGTATTTTTATTACCATGACATATTGCGTAGGAGCAATCACATCCTATGTTTCATGATACAAGTAATTGATATTTTTATTCAATATACCAGAGCCTGTGAACAGTATAGTGCAGTGGGTTCCACTCTCACCTACCTGGGATCAACCATATGGTAGGAAGGAAAAATTACTGTTTATTAAGTCTACATTAAACTTTTCAGAGAATAATTTTATGAGATGCCATAAGGTCATATACTTACTGCAGTCATTAATCTTCTCTGGGCATATTTAATTAAGCAGCTCTGTCAGAACAATTAAAGGATGTTAGGCCTAAGCTCTTTAATTATTATGCATATTTTTATTTTTAAAGAACCAATGTGTTACTGAATTATTTTCACATATGAAATTGCTCTGTTTCAAGCCCTGGATGACCCTTAGAATCAGGTTCACCTTATAAAATACATACATAAAATGGTTTCTGAATCTGTGGTGAAAACACGCTATGACCAGGACATGCCAGTTTTAGAATTACAGTGAAGTATTCAAGTCAAGAGGTCAGGAGATGTATATCACATTTCTAACACAAAGTAACAGAAATCAATCAAGTTAAAATTAAAGTTGGTAGCCAAAGCTTTTGAAAGAGATAGGTATAAAATGTCCAGTAAAATAGCTCCAAAACTAGAATATTTTTAGGGACTATTGACATTGCTGCATGGTACTTAAAAAGGAAGCCAGAATAAGCATTTTTCAGTTGGATTAATGGAATCACTATTTGGATAACATTTAACCTTTCAATTCATTAAGGATTCTTTTAAATGAATATTGGGTCCCTGTAACAGATTATTCATTCATAAAATTTCTGAGCCCCTCTTAAATACTGCAATTTAAGTAATCCACTCTTATTTCACATAAATAAAAAAGTGCTCAGTGAGAAATGACAATTTCTAATTACAGATATGCAAATAAAGTATATGCATTACATTAACACTAAACAGAACAATATAGTACAGCAAAGGAACTGAACAAAGACAGAAAGAACCAAGATATGGCAAATAAATCCATGATATATTTTCAGTAAAGATTAAATTCAAGAATCTTGATACTTGTGGAAGAAAATAATATTCATGGTTATTTTTAAAAAACAAACTCATGCAAGAGATCATGAACAACGGTATTATAACATAAAGAAAACATGTTGACTTTTTTTTTAATTTGTCTGCTATAAAAAACCTGAATGATTACTGCAATATATTCTTAGCAATGAACTTTGTCACTCATTATTTTTCAAATAATGTGAAAAACAGACATCTCCTTATTAGTGTCTCTACCACGAGTCCATTTGTTAATGTTGCTGATACAAAATACAACTCTTCATAAACATAGGATCTAGAAAGTGTGTATTGATGGTGTGCTCTACATGTTACATCTTACACTTCTCGTTAAATTGTCTGGACCCTTTAATGACATAATTTTCATAGTAATAAAAATAATAGCCTGCTTTCTGGTAGATAGTCACATTTTAAAATGCTGAGAAATGTGCTGAGGATCTGAATGTGCCTTGCATCTGAATATTTCTAAAAAGAAACCTGAAGTTTTTTACCTCAAAATCTAGTGATTATTTTACAACTGTCTGCATCTGAAATTAAAAAAAAAACAAACCACAACAAAAATTTAAAACAATATGCTGATTTTTGTTATTGGTTTGGAGTTTTGGGTTAATGAAACCGAAGATGGACAGTCAAGCTGAAGAACCAGATGCTCAGGAAAGGAGTGGCCACAACAAATATTTTAATTTCCAGCTATCAGCTATATGGTGCTATGTAAATAACAACAAAGCAGGCACTTCATACAGGCAGTATACTTAAGAGTAGCCATTGAAGAGGTTTCCTCCAAACCTATGGCAAGGTTCCTGTACATTCTCTGAAAGTGGTCTCATTTTCATTCTGGGGCAACACACTGTTTCTGTCAGGATGATAAAAATGCTGCTTCATACCAATCAGGCTGGAGGATGGTTAATTGCATGGATTCACAAGTCAATATTCTAGGATCAACAGTGTCAGAGGGAAATCTGATGTTCATCACTCCATTTCCTTTCCCTGTTCACACTAGTCAATTTTATTAGTTTTTTTGCTGATTCGCTTTAATTAGCAAATTGTCAAAACTAACAGCACTCCATTTTGGAGTCTTTAAAAATTGCTGTCAATGTTGTTGACTTCCTTGTTGCAAACAAGAACCTCAGGTAACAGTATGGCTACATTTGGTAACAACTGTGAAAAAGGAGGCAAAAGTAGGGACAATAAGTGACATATCATATATCAAACTGTTTGAAATGGTGAAAGTATACAGGCACTTTGGTTTTGTAACCACTATATGCAGCACAACAGTGTATTGTTTTACATACTTATTTCAGTCAGTGACTAAGAGTATCAATTCTCATATCAACCTGCTCACAAACTTCTATCCTCACATATTTTTTTTTTAAATGCAACAAGAAAGTCCCACACTATAAGCAGTTTTCATTCTACTGTAGTTAAATAGTAATCTCACTAATACTGGGTGGTTTAGTAGGGTAAATTCCCTTTAGTCAATATTCCCATGTTGAAGTTTCCATTGGCACAAGGAAGTGAAGCTCCTCCTTCTGAAATGCAAGAGGAGGTTGGTCCTTCTAAAATTAGACCAAGGTGGTGTGACCTGGTTTTCCTCTGGCCAGAGGGTTGGTGTACTTGTGGCCATCTGCCAAAGACACATTCCATCTCACACTTCCCACAGCACCTTTCTGAGTACAATCATAAACCACTGTGAAGGGAAGCAGGGGCAAGGGCTACAGTTTTACACTGCAAAGACTAAATAAGTCTTTGAAGATAGGGAAAATAAGAACATAGTATGAAGGAGGGAACACTGCTGGCAAGGATATTGATGGTACCTCTGTGGGTCCTGAACAGGCTACTGCACATGTTGACCTCTGTCTCTTCCTGCTATGCTCCACCATGGGGGGAATTTGGTAGATGTTGGTTCTAACTTACACATGGACATTATAATTTACATGCACTACTGGTGGAGAAGTCAGGCAGGCCTGGCACTTGCCATATGCTTTATCCCACAGACAGTACTGCCTTTCCTGAACAGGCTGTTGTGGCTGGCACACTTCAACAGGGAATTCATCTGTTGCCACAAAATATCAGCCAAAATACCAGTGCAGTTAAGTACGCAGGAATTAATTTGAATGGAAGGAAGAATGATGGGCATCCAAAACTGAAGAAGAAATTAAATAAGTAAGAAACCCTGCTTTCCAAATGTCAGCTAAAATGTCTTTTCCTCTGGGCCCCCTAACATTGTAGGAGGAATTCAGAAGGGGACAATGACAGATGTTAATGGAAAGATCAGATCCTTTGAAGAGAAAGAGCCATAAAGAGAGGTAAAATATGGCTCCTGTTCATAATATAATCTTTGAAAATGCATGTTCAGTCCCTTTGGGGAAACTCAACTAATGCTAAGTGAAGCACCCTTTCCATACTAAAGAAGTTCCTAGGGCTCCTAAGATCTAGAAATCAATAGCAAAATGTCCTCCAAATGTATAGGAACCATACAGAGCCCATGCAGTAAGGAAAAGAAAGTTTTCTTTGTCTGGGAGACACTCCCTTGCAAGTGCTGCCTCTTCACACTGGTAGAGCCTCAAGCAACTCAGAAAGGTCACTGGTGATCCTTCACCCTGCTCTTTAGCCACTTAAGAAGGTCAGGGGAGGAGAGCAAAGGGAAAAGAAAGGAAAAGGGGGTTTCCAAGGATTTTCATGGCTTCTGGCATGAGGCATGGAAGGCCAGTGGGCAGGAAGGATCACTGGGATAGCTAGGCCAGGCAAGGAAGGGAGATGTTAGATTGAATGTTGCTATCCAAAGGTATTTCCAGATGTCTGTAAAAGGCTGGTTGTATAAAGAGATATCATAGTTTATTAATTATTTTTCTCTTAAACCAACCTAGAACATTTTCTTGAAGCATTTTAGAAGACCCAGAAGTATCCACTCCTGTATGGCATTCCACAGGAATCTATGTTTAGTATCCAGCAGTACTATTACTGGAAATTAGTTTAAATATTGTTATCAGTGCAAGGGCCACACAGCTCAACAACTCTTACATGATGAGAGCAAGACAGTAATGAGGACAGGATAGTCACATAAGGTTTTGGATTTAGACTGACTAGTTGTTTTGGATAGTTTTAAGTCACAGATTCATGAATAAGGAATACAATATTTCCTTATCCTGGAAAGCAGTAGCTTTGGAAAAAAAAGCAAATGTCATATTGTTCAAGTAAATATATTCATGTTTTCAGCATGATGCTCCATTAAAAAGGATTTAAACAAAGCCTACCAGAATAAATAAGTCATATGAGTGCTCACTTGATTCTCTTTTGTATATGAGACTAGATAAAGGTATACCACCATGCTTCTATAATGCATATAATTCTGCTGTCCATGCATGAAAAAATATGCTTATCAAAACACATGTTAATCAGGCCTGAAGAAATCATCTATGAGGAAGATATAAATAATTCAGCGAGCTTAATTTATCAAAAGAAAATTAACAGATGACTCAATAGAGAATAAGCATACTTGTAGGGATGAAAAATAATGTATGAAAAAATTATATTCACAGAGGAAAAATACTTTTTACTGTGCTTGATGAAGTAACATTATAAATAAGCTTTTGATTTCTACAACTGAGGCTGATCAAGCATTGGAATATATAAGACAAAGTGTGTTTCTGTGTAGTCTGCTACTTTCAGATCAGAAAAGCAGAGTTTCTGAGAGACATGCTTTCTTCAAATACAATTCCTTACATACAACTGTATAAAATATAATGGTCTATGCTATAAAGAAACTAGAGAAAAATATTGGATTTAGGCTCTCCTGCTTTTAAAAATATATGAATGAAAGCAAAAATTCAATGTTATCGGGAAGACTGATGTTAGAATAATCATACAAATTTCCAAGGCCACTCTGTCTCACAGACTGTCACTGGCCTCTCTAGCTATGAAAGGCTATATAAACCTGCAGTCTTTATGTAGCCTTATGTATGTTAAGCTGCAGTCCAGCTTGAACCAAAACAAACAATTGCAGAAGCTAAGTAATGTGAATGCATAAAATAGTCACAATTTTTAAGGATATTTAAAAGTATTTGGTAAGGACAGCACATGAAACGTAAAGCCCCAAATCTGAAGTTTATGATTTTCATTATCAAAACATATGATTGTAAGATTAACACTGCCTCCTTCCATCAAGCTTTAGGTAGTGTTCCTTTTCTGGCCTGCAGCACAAGAGCTGCTTTTGTACAATGATCCACACGGGATTCATAAATACATTACTTTAAAATTGCTACAATAGGTATAATAGTGCTGTCACATAACACAGATGAACACTTTACTGTGTAAATCCATTCTTTCCCCAAAGATCAAAAAGATGAAGAATCTTCTAAGTAGTCCGCAGTAAAATTAATCATGGAAAGAAAGTAAAATTGGTTACTCAAGAGGTACAGTACAAGAATGCCAACAGCTAAAACCAGTACTATGAACATAGAAAGCACATAGGTAGGTACTTATTAATTCTCATCAAGCAGGGAGACCAGACCAGGAGCTTCTGGCTGTCAGTAAGCTGCAGCCATGGTATTTTGAGGAGGCAGGGAAGAGAGAATTTATCTTGCCTGTTTATGTTATCTTCCCTCATCATTATCTTATATGTTTTTGGTTTTTCTTAATTTCTTGACATCTTTCCTACAACCCTCATAATTTCAGTTTCCCTCTTATCTCATTTTTACTTCACATTTTTTCTCCTGCAGCCATTCACATGACATAAGAGAAAGAAAGGAGATTTTAGAAAGTGCTGAAAAACTTTCTCATCATCAGGTTGCCTTATACCCTCTCACCCTTCCAATTCAAACTAAAAGAATTAGGACTTTTACCCTTTTGTACTGAGACGTATGCCAACCCAGGACTCTTGAATTCAACTCTGCCCTCCTTTGCAAATTCAGAGTAGGATCTGGTATTCAAGTAGTAGGTTGGTTTATGCAGTACTGCACTGGTAAACCTGACAGCAACCAAACAAGAAAGAGGCAAACACAATGTACTTGCATTTACCCTTCATGACATCTTTGGTTAAGTGTTTCTGAATACTATTATATGCTTGCCATTTTTCACCAAAGAGCTGTTTCCCTCAGCAACAAAGGAAGCATAAAGTCTGCTTCACTTGTAAAGCACTTTGGAGGTAAGAAGTAATAATACCATCAACTCTGATTGTCCTCTTGTCCAACTTTCAAGAATCTACAATTGTTGTAAAAACTAATTTCTTCCTGAAATGATTGAAGAAAAACTAAAAGCTGAATACCTGTGCCGTGTTCTGCTTCAGAGTGCCACGGCATTCCTTATCTAACATGCGACATTAATCTCCATGAGTTGTGCAACATCTACACATCAGGAGACCCTACAGACTCTATGTAAGGGCCATTGTTTAGTGTCCGCACATACCAGATGATAGTGCACACCCTGGTCTCAGCCTGAATAGAAGTTCAGATTTAGTTGGGCACTCACCTTACTCTGGGAATCAGACACGCTATGAGCAAAATGGAATTAGATACCGATTGAGGGGAAAAAAATGACAAGTTTATGGGAAATGTATAGACGTTTCATGCATTCTATAAAACTTGTTTCCACTGTAAGACTCTCATAAATCTACTTTGCAAGATCAATGTTTCATGGTGTTCTATGCAATGAATCTTGACAAGGTGACAATTTGCATTTGTTAAAAGAATACTGAACGTTTTAGTTGGATGTCCTTTCCAGATATAGGTACAGAAAGGGTTATACTGTGATAGTAATGTGAGAGGTTACAGAAGGATCTTTTGAGAAACAGAAAGGTAAAGGACAAGACAGCTGACAGGGAGCAGAAGAAAACAGAAATGAAAACAGATTGTCAAACTTGTTTCATAAGAGTCTTCTATTAGTAGCATTAACACTTCTGTTAGGCAACACTACAGTTTCTTTAAAACAAGCACAGAACCACAACCATGGCTTTGTCATGGGGAAGTATATAGTCAGATTATTACTTTTCATGGGAAGTTCTCCTATTCCTTTTCATGGATGAAAGTAAAAAACTTAAATCTTGGAATTCTTTTCAAAATATTTCAGAACATAGAATTTGATTCCAGGTTAAAAAAGGAAAAAAAAAAAAGTTATCCCAGCGTTTAAAGCCTATTCATTACCACTACCTTTCTAAATCACAGTTTACCTCTGGAGAAAAAAATAAACCACAACCAACCAAACAAACAAAATGTCCTATACAGACTTTTAGGACAGATATTAGTATACAACAGTGAAGTGGCTGTACTATATCTGACTAAATGGACAACCTGTATGCAGAATGGTCTCCATAACTGGATCCTTAAGGAAGAATAAAAACAAATTTGACGTCTCCCTATAAAAGAATCAAAGAAATCTTGCTTGGATAGGACTTTTGACTGTCATTTAAATTCAGCCTCCTACTCAGAGATGAATTTTGAAAACCTCCAAGAACAGGGGTTCCATGGATACCATAAAGTTTGTAACTATCCTGAATTTGCATACTATTTAGATGTTAAGGGTAACCCAGACATGTAAAGATTTGGAAGAAGATAAAAAGAATTATTTTCATCTGAATATACATCCATAACAGTCTGTGACTCTCCAGAGGGAATCCAAAATCATTTGTAGAGCAAAAAACATTTAAATTGTAAATTTACATTTAAATTGTAAATGGGTATCAGTTAAGAAAATTATATATTCTTCTCTGAAATAATCAAGGATTATTTTAGCATTTTTATATAATAATTTCTAAATACTGTAAATTGTGTGTGATATTAACCTCTTGATATAGGGCAGAAGTTTGAGCAAATAGGAAGCAAACTTGCCCCATTGCAGTCAGGAATTACAAGACTGAGCCAGGGACAAACAAATTCTGAGATGATGGGTCTATCTTTACAATCTTATATTTAAATTATTATTAATTCTGCACTTGTCTACGCATAAAGAACCAGTGAAGAAAAAAAAAAAAATTCAGTGTCTATATTTCCATTCTGCCACATCTATTTAAACACTGAATGGTTTTCCAGATGTGCACAAAACATTATAAACCACTACTTTCTAAAACATTCTTCTCTGGAGAAAGATAAATCATCATTTTACCCATCATCTGAATCATCTTAAAGCAGAGCACATAGGCGAGTATCAAGGATAATAACCTTTTAAACAGCTAGGATCTATACTGAGTTTTGGATTTTAACATTATATTAATATTCAAAAGCAAGAACCTGGTTTATTAACACCTTAGGGTAACATTGTGAAGCACTTAAAAATAGCTCAGTAGTTATATCAAATCTATAAATCTATGAGGCCACTTATTCTAGTATAGATTGTCCACAATATTTTACTTAGTGTGTGAAATGTTATCATCTTTGGATAGAGCGAAAAGCCATTTGCCTGCTGTACGAACCATTCATACTACTAGTTTTATTTCCTAGTCAGTGGATATATTTCCTTCCTTCCATGAGGATGGACCACATGATAAAAGGATATGCCTTGTTTTCAGCACTGAGCAACTACCTAATTAATTTAATTTTAATTTCTTCTTATGAGGAAGTGTCTGTCTTTCAGCAGTTACAGCAACATGCAGCCCACTGCCAGAGGACAGAGCCAAAAATGCAACCGAGAAAACACAGATGGTCAGTGGGCAGTTGTTATCCTTTCCCTGGCACTGTAGACAGGGAAGGGACTCCTTCAGAACTGAACACACTTAGCCTAGCTTGGGCATGCTACCACAGGATGGAATGGTAGCCACTGGATACCACTGCTTAAGCCAGATATCATCCATTCTGACACCTTCCTGCTGATCTGCATCATGGGCACACTATGGCTCAAAGCTGAGAATAACACTTTCTCCACAATTACTGCAATTTATTAATCCCCAAAGAAATACAACAGTTCATGAACATTCACTTATTCTATTTTGCTCACACCATGTTTTATCCACTAGTAGGTATTGCAAAATTTAAAATTATTTCAAGTGTTTTATTTTTTCATTCTTTAAACTACAGGAAGCAAAACAACTGTGATGTCTTCGTAGAATAAAGGGTACCCACTTACTAGGAGCTCCCTAAGGACTTTGATATTCATGGACATTACCAAACTTCGCTATCTACTTTATCATAGTAACATTTTATAAACACTAAAAAAACCAAATTATCCACTTTTTATTACATGCATGAGTAATTGTAACACAGTGAAGTCAGTTCTCCTTAAAATAAAAATGCTTAATAAAAAAAATGATTTTAAACCCTTTTCATTTATAAAGCTATTTTTAGAAAAGCTTGCTATCTCTGTATTTTGCAGACATTGTCTACTATTGCAGAAAAGTATTTACAGATCTTAAGGGTTTAACAGGAAATACAGAAGTTCCATCAGAACAGTTAATGCAGAAGCAGAACTCATCGAAGGTTTCATGATGAAATCCCACTTCTCCACACATGGAAGAAATAACTTTCTTCCATATTTTTTGCTTCTCACACATTCATCTAGTTATTTTTTCTTTCACTTCAGGACTTTCCAATTCTCCCTTGGTGGTTCTATCTTTTCTGGTGCATTCAACTCATGTAATTTTCTTCTATTCTACCAGCTCTATATAAAGAACAATTAAACAAAACCTTTGATTTATTTTACATCTCAAATCATATGATCTAGCAGTATTTAGTCACTTCTCAGTGTTGCAAAGGCCCTTATTTAACGTATCTAAGAGAGAAGTATTTATATAGTTCTATATATAGCTTCTAAATAGTTTTGTGGTAATCCATGGTCCTTTTCTTGTCTTCTACTTTCTATGATTGTCTCAGTAAAACAGATCTTACTTAAACTTCAAAGTTATAAGGAAAGAAAAGACAAAAGAACAACTATTGGAAGACAGTGTAACAAATGTCAGCTACCTCAGTTGTAAGTGGAACAGCATATAAATGGGTAACATATTCCACATATGAAATGTACCACAACTACTTTTCCATCTTACTTCGCTTTTCCATTGTCGTTCATTTGTTTCTTTGCTGAAATCAACATGTATGAACCAGGATCATCAGTTTTAGTGCTCCTCTCAATTCTCTTGGCCTTCAGAGGTAAACAGCAACAACTCTGATATCTTCAATAAAGTATAAGTGTTCTTCCTGAAAACTACATTTATTCTGACACAATCAGTAAATTCAGCTAACAGCTGAAAAACACGTTAGCATACATGAATGTGTGGAAGTATAACCTTATCTTAAATAGCACATGCATTAGCACTATAATTTAACTTCTTGGATTGATAACTGCAGTTTTCTAGTGACATATTATTACCTGCTCTTGTATGTTGTGCTAGCATATAGGACACATGTCAATGTTTCAAATTTCTTTTGATACAACTATTAAAGCAGTGAATTGTCTGTAGTGGTGGGTTGTGTTCATATCATCACATTTCTTATTTTACTGATGGTTACAGCACAAATATTTGAAGAAGTTGCATTTGTCACAGTGAGTTCAGTAATTTCTAGTAAAATCTAAGAATTCACTTCACAGCAAACCAGTCTCCTATGGCACATACTCTTATTTTTAATTTGTAAGTGAAGTTCTTTTCTTGAATTAGATTTGTTAAGAAAAAGGCTCTTAATGCCATTGTTTTGTGCACTGAATGAAAGAGGAAATGCCATTTTTCAGGGACTCAGAAAGTCTACAGCCATTGCACAGGGGCTATCATGAAAAAGGGTCTCCAGGTCTGCCAAAGCCAGTTCCCACATTTTCTTAGCAGTGAATACTAATCTTGCAAACTCTCATGAGCTAGATCATAGCTGTAGGAATTTACTTCTGTGAAAGCTACAATTAATTTAATAAAGATTTTTTTTCCCATAATCAAAAACTAAACTTTTTGCATCACTATATAACCAGTAGATCTCATCCTGAAAGACTCTAGTGTTTAAGTGTATATTTCTTAAAGAGCAAGGATACTGGACTCAACAGCAAGGATGCCCCAGAAACTTTGTGGCATGACACTTGAGGTTAAAGAAACATGTCACTTTTATTCTGGTATTTCCCTTCAAAGTCCATTTGAATTTATTTTCAAGACAAAGGAATCTTGAAATATGAGTCAGAATCATTAGCTACATGTTTCTATATAAAATGAGCAAAACCAAAATAGTACATGGGTCTGTGCATCAAAAAACAACTATTCTCATGTTGTACACCCAAAAAGGAAAATAACTGCATTACCCCATTTCCAAATCTTATATGCAAATCCCAGAAAAGCTGATTAAAAGAGTTTTATGGAGTTGTGCCAAACAGGGAGAAAACAAAAGTGGAACGAATACACCAAACAGAGTGGAGGTGGTTTAAAACCTATATACAAGTTGTAGTTGCTGTACCTGTACCTCCCAACATCACCAGACTGCCCAACCTCTGACCTCAAATACTGTAGAATTTAAAATAGTTTTACCAGTCTCTGCATCAAGATCCCAATTTCAGAGTAGAAATATTCACTATCTGCCGAACTGAAAGCCTGGCTTATAAGAATACAGAATTAGTATTTTTAAAGGATTATTTCCTTAGCTATATTTTTTTCTTAGTTACACCTGAATATTAATACAGCCAATTTATTTTATGACAATAGTATGATCTGTAAAGAAATGAGGTGGAGCAACAGAACAGCAAGAAGTCCAGAAGAAAAAAACTAAACCAAACCCAAAAAAACCTTTCACTAAGAAAACAGCAGCTTAATCCTGTTTTGACGTGGGTGTAATTAATTCAGTCATTAACAAAAATACTCCATAACAAAGACCTCAAATGCTAGCAAAACCAGATTGTTTCCATTCTGAATCTCTCTTTTTATTTGTAAAGACTGGCATTACAATTGAAAAGGACTCAAAATGGAGTGATGTACACATCATTGGTGTTTCTTGATGCAATTGATGGAGTCCCTGAATGAATATTGCTTCAGCTTTGCTTTTAAAAAATAATTTAACAAGAAAATCTTCAACTCCACTATCGATCACAGGTGGCAGATATGAAAGAAAGAAAAGGAAAAGAAACCAAACCTACTGTCAAATTCATAACATATACATTGTTGGCTGATGACACTTGTTCCAGATGTACAATAAAGCCCACAACACTTTATTACTATGGATATAATTATTGTGAATGTTTTTTCATGTTGATCAACTTGCTTCAGAAAGTTGGTTTTTTTGATTGTTTTAAACTTGCATAATAAACATGCAATGAAACATTTCTTGTTAAAGTGTTTTTTGCAATCGTTTTGTTTTTATACAAAGATTTCATAAAGTTGCAGTGTTGTATCAGAGCATTACCAAATTAAGAGCAAAAGCTAGAGAGGAAGGTGAATGTGAAATGAACTTGATGAGAATAACCTAATCTTGTCCTGAGACACTCCAGTCTTATTAAAAAGATGTGCACAATCAAATCCCTTCCTCCAAAACCCATCAAAACCAGAAAATAAATAGTATACTTGGAAGAAAGGGAAGACATAAAGAAAAAATAAAGTAAAATAAAATGATGTCATCATGCACTCATCTTCTGCATAGCTCAACCCACGTATAGTAAGGCACTATTTCCCCACAACTTAGTGTCCACAACAATCTTTGACAGTGCTCTGCGAACTACATATAGTTCCTTCCAGGATGATGAAATAAACAGACTGAGTGAGTTTTGCTACCATGTCATCCCATGTGTGATCTTATAGACAAGGGCATCATCTGGCAGTTTCGGAAATAAGCTGTCTCAAGTCTCTTCTTATATGTGCATGTTATGTATAGGGATATCTTTTGTGTGTGCAAGTGGTTGGTTTGTTTTCCAGAGTTACTGTTATTTTCATTGTTCCTTACTCCAGTGTTCTCAAAGCAAACACACAAGAAAATAAAAGCGCAGTTGGGTCATTAAAACCAGAGCTTTGGTGCTCCAGAAAGCACACAGCTTTGGGGATTTAAGAAATCTGTTAGACATTCCCAAAAGAGTTGGGAAACACATGGACATATTTTCATCTGGAAATCCTCATCTCTGCTTAGTTGAGCTGGTCTTCATATTGTTTTCGGAAGCAATCACCAGCAGGGAAGAACTCCCAACACCGTTCTTGATACATTTTCCATACATAGGATTCCTAGAAGAAACACAATTAAAATTATTTAACTTGATTCAATGAGAAAACACCAACCATAATTTTCTTTTTTCCTCTTTTATTTATATACTGCTCCACTTTTTTGATTCTGTGCATATCTGGTTGTATATCAGTCTACAAAATCATGTTAATAATCTTGATCAATTTAGAATAGCTTTAGAGTCAAAAAGCACTAGTGAAACACATAGAAGATGACCAGGTAGTTTAGTTCTTACTGTACATCCAGAAGCACTGTAAAGCTCAATTAAAACTGTTCATGAGACAAATACCAGAGAAAGCAAAATATTGTCCGTCACAGAAATTTGACTGAAATTCTGCATCAGTCATTTCAAAACATGCCTACACACAATACTTAATGGCCTTTAAAGGTATCAGAAGAGCAATATTTTCTGAATAAATGATTTGGGTTGGGTTTTCTTCCAATTATTTTTTTTAGGTAAAGCTCTGTCTCTAAGCAGTCCAGAGACCAGTAAAGGATATGCCAGTTTATTACCATTTTAATCATGCCACTTAAATGTGCTTTTTATTATATAAGTTCCATGGTAGAAAGGACAGGTGTTACACAAGTTATAGAATCATAGAATCATTTAGTTTGGAAAAGACCTTTAAGATCAATGATCAATCGTACCATAAACATAAGACTGACAAGTCCACCACTAAACCATGTCCCTAGTTCTCACAGATTTAAATATATGTACAAGCTCTTTTATAGGTACTTATCCAGGAATGTAGACATAGAAGATATTGTATATACAATAATAAAGAACAAAGACTATTAAAAATTAATGAACAGGGATAAATTAAGAATTCTGCTTTTATAGGATGCTTAAATATTCTGTTTCTCATTATTTTTGTTTGTAGTCTCTATTTATATTTTGTGAAAATAACAGGTCAGATAACGAAATAGGAATAGAAAATACTACAGAACTGATACTCAATCTAACATAAATGACCAGAGTTCTAATTGTTTAGAATGATAACTAAGTTGCACACCATACAGAAAGTCATTCACTGGAATACTTAGTTTTGCCAAGTCAGAATGATGTTTTATTTTAGCATCAGTCTTATTTAGTAACTCTTGACGTGGATAGAGTTGTTCAACCTACCTGTCCTGTATGTTCCGTTTCATCTTTGTTAATAAGATACATCAGAAAAAACCTACAAGCAAAAAACCCACTATTATGAATGCAATATTTGGAAACATTAGACAACCCATAATGGGATGAATATTTTTCAGCAGGTACAGTGATAATGCTGTTTATGGGCCCACAAGTTCCAGAGTTCTATTTATGATAATAATCCCAGACACATTAAATGCACTTTCCTGACACTGCTGACATTCACTCATTGTTCAGGGAATAGTATGCTAAAATGCAAGGGATTCTGTTTGATTTACAGTAAATAGTAACTCAGTTTAAAAGAAGAATTTCTAAGCTTTCTAACTCAAACACCAATTTGGAGGTATACAGAGAATAGCCACTGGAACTTTTGTTTTCCTCTCCCCACAATGAATAAGAAGTGGTGATGATTAACAGATTCCTCTTATTGAAATTTTACGTTAGGGACATTTTAGTAATGTAACTCAAGAGTAGCATAAGGAGAAAAGAACTTGCAATTAAAAAAATTCATTAGTCTTTGAGTTTTGAGTTCTCTGACAGACACTAAGTCATCATTTCAGAATTTTACTTAGGCATTCTCTCCAAATATATGTTAAAAAAAAAAAAAAAAAGATCATGTACAAAATTAGTAAAAAAATTTCCTTAGGATGGTGCACTTAGAATAAGAATGCTATAGTATGTTATTTGTGTAGTACTTTGTAAGCAAGAACAAATCCTACACAATGGTTCTTTTAATGTACTTTGTTTCCACAACCTGTTTTTCAGCTGGAAGTTGGTTATAGGGATATGTGACTTTAGTGTGTCATTATTTTGTGCACATACAGTGATAGCTGATAGACATGAAGTCATAATCCACCCACCGGTTCATGCTGACAGCACTCGTATAAAATATTTTGGCACTGCATATTCATATATATTTGCCAGGAGAGGAACAGTATGACACGCAATTGTTGACCTGATAAATGGTTTTATTTCCAGATTTAAAAAGACTGAGTTTAGTGGTCACTGATGCTCTGCTTGTATTTTCCAAAGGTGGACTTGATGCCTGTGATCTGATTCCTCCCGTCATTAGCTCCTTGTTACAGTTCCCTTTCCTCCCTTTGTCCCACTTTCTCTTAGTCAGCCTCAGGACTCCACTGAAAATATTTTATCCAAAGTAAGTTTTCCCTCTTTTAGCTTACTCCTTTGCTCATGCACTCTCTCCATGCCAGGTCATACTGTTCCTCTGTACCTTACACAACACACTCAATTTTACAATGCCTCCATAGCCACATACTGAGTCCCTGGTTTCCACCTCCTTGCTCACACAAACTTGGTGTGTCACAACCAAGCTGAAACAATGTAAGGAAGTTTGTTCATTCCTTGCTTCCATTGCCACAGAATGATATACTCAGACAGCATAAGTGCACATCAAAATCAAAGAGTATTGACTCTTGTTTATGCAAGAGAGCTAACCAGGTATTTGCAGAGGCTGCAAGGCTCACTAGTTAGCAAGGAGTTAATTTTTACTGTACTCACAAATAATTGGCCAAGTTGTGCTCCTGCAGTGTGTGTGTTTCAAAGCCATGGGGCACTGTATCAAAGTAGTCATTTCCTATTCCACAGATAAAGCACTTCGTCTAAAAGAAAGAATACATATGCACTTCAACACTATATATAACCTTACCCCCCTTTGAGAAAAGGCAAATAGAATGTATCCATTTTCTTGAAAATGGCAATGCATTATGTAGAATATGTGCTGAACAAAAAGGTTTCTCTTTTAATGATTGAGATTGGACACCTCAGCCAAAACACTTGAATAGAAATTTAACTGCCATCAGCATAGCTTCTTACTGTTTAAAAAAAAAATAAATTCTTCGCCAGCTGTAAGTAAACAGGTATCAGGAGAAAGAATGGCATACAACAGTCAAAGCTGATTTTTTTTTTTTTCTTTAACACTGTTAAGTAGCACTCACTGTAACATATGGCAATATTTACCTCAATGCCTGTTGTGCTTGTCCAGCTGAAACTGAATATGCCCAAAGTTTAGATTACAAAACACAGTAGGTTTTCAAGACTTTTCTGAGTTCTTATAGTCATACTTAAATGACAGAACAGAAAACCACCAAATATAGAATACTTTTGCTCATAGATTAACCAAAGATAATGACATCTAAGATGAACTGTAACAAGACAGTGTTAACAACCTCTGTTAGAAAACCTTAGGCTTAAGATCTAAAAAAGGTTTAAATAGCCAAAGACATGTATTTCATTATAATATACAGTAAGGTACTAAGATTTTTCTTGTTTACAAAAATGAATATACAGGGATTAGTCTAAACTTTAACAGTCATGAGAAAACAAGAAGTTAGGCTTTTTGTCTGAATTTTTGTTAACGTGTCAGTGACAGAAAAAAAAGGACATGTTTGATCTGGAGGTATTAAAAAATATTATACTAAAAATTGGTAAACAAATCAAAAATGTGCTTAGAGCAAAATATCAGTTTAGATAACCTGGGTTTGTGTTCCATGCAGAGACATGCAAGGTAGCAGGTATCACCTGTCAAAGCATAGCATATCTCTTTCACAGAAGGCAGCAAAGAATGGTAAATGCTGTTAAGAAGCTGGATATTAGCAGAGTTTTCTCTTCACAAAATTGTCTAAAAAAGAATTTTATTGTGTACTAACAGAACTGCTTATGTAAGTTCTTATATTTTAATAGATAAGAAAATAATTTAAATAAAAACTCAGTTACTATTTCCATTCAATGAACTGAGATGTGTGCTTAGAATCTCATTCAGGACAATGTATGATCTTGAATTGTGTACAGAACTGTATTTTCCTCTAGCTAGATCACATTTTATTGAAAACAGATATTCATGAAACCTGAAAATAGGATCTGGTTCAGCAATTGGATTTTCTTACCTCCATGTCTTCCTTTACTTGCTCTTGCTGATCTCTCAACTCACCAAAAGCATCAATAATTAAACCTAGGGTTTAAGTTAAAATTATAGTTAATGTTCACGAACAGAATTGTGACAAAGAGTATTGGGAAATCCGTGGGATAAAACTGACAAAGAATATTAAATGAGAATCTTGTGCAGAAATAACAGAAGCCAATTTACATTCCAAAGACCACAAAAACAACTCAGTACATGGAGAAAAATGAGTAAGTCAAAGAAAATGATTACCAGTAACATGGCTGGCAGTACCATTTGGAATTATAAAATGGGACAAGCAGACTTCTTGTTTTATTCACAGTGCTCTAATCTTGATTCAGTACATGAAGACACATTTTACAGCGACAGAAGCTTTACTACAGAAAGAATACTACTGCAAGTTTAACAGAGTTCAGGGATTTATTACATGGCAGATGCAGAAAGGCCCAGAGCTCTGTGCATCCTCTCTCATTATAGTTGTCATGTAGTACAAGGTTCCACTGCCAGAGCTCTACAGAAGTAAGGGGTCATTTCAGGGAGATATAAAAAGAAGAAAAAACACCACAGGTTCCTGTGGCTCAGATTATAAATTTGTTATGACTCACCCTACAAATAAAGACTAACTCCACAGTCATTGACACTACTGTGCTGAAAAACTGATTAATATCAGATGAAGATTATACTCAAAGTTTGACAGCTAAGGCCTCTATTCTTCAGTCACTCAAAAAATGAAGAAAGAAATATCATAAGGCTATAAAAAAAATTTAGCATCCTCCCCTAACCCTTTAAAAAACCTGTTTCTTGAGTAAGAGTTATAAACAATTTACCACAAGCTCAGAGTCTCCTTCTAAACTTCCTTGTAGGAAGTTGTAAAGCATCCTTAGTGCTGTCAAAATCATCCTAAGTTAGCTGTTAGGTGACAGAAAGCAATAAGGTATTACTATTTATATCAGCAACTGGACCTAGCAAAAATCATCACACACTTTTCCAAAATCAGGAATATACTTCCATTAATTTATGCAAAATTTAATAAAAGATGATCTTCCAGGCACTCTTGACAACCTTTTGAAGGTATAATACATAAACAGGCTTTTACATACTTTATGTAATATCATTAAACATCATTAATACAAACATAATAGAAAAAAAAGCCCCAACTTCCCAAAATTCAGTATCTCCTATCCAGATTACAGGAGTGAGCCACACTATGAACTAGTTTCACTCAAATTCAAAAGCTAACCTGATGGTATCTGACTTTCCACTGTCATTAACCAGGATATACTAAAGCTGTTTCATATCGAGCACCTTTCTTTACTCTTTGACGCTCTTCAAATAACCAGGCATTATACCAAACAGGGGGGTTTATGTAAGAAAAGATTAAGCCTCTTAAAGCTATTTGCGAATTTTCAGACCATTACAATCAATCTGAAGATTTGCCAGACAGTCAAGAACATTAGATGGTGGTGGAGGGAACACTGATAGCACCTGCTCCTGATTTTGTCCACATAATCTCACAAAGGGTTATGCTGAAAGGCAATTTTAAAGTATGCCACAAGATTTCACTTTCTAATTACTTTTCTTGCTGATCATTTTCAGGAGGTTTTTAGAAAGGGCATTGAGAAAATAGAAACTTTAGTGACACCAGTATTCTCACAGCAAAGAGATTTTTTGATTACTCTGATCCAGTTAAAGACTACTGATCTTACAGAGACTAAGAAGGACACTGTATGGATTAAATCCAACTGAGTGTGATTTACTATATAAAATTGTGCTTCATGATCTGCCCTGGTGTCCTGGTTGAATCTTACGTGTGTGATTACCATAGTACTAAGATCTTTCTACTGCTAAATAATGCCTTCAGTTTCAGCATGGATTACGAACATGTACCTTGAATAATTGCAAGCAGGATGACAATCACAAAGAAGAAGAAAGTGATGTCAAAGATAATCCGATAGATTTCATATTCATCTCCTGCTGGATCCTCTATTTCATCACCAATGCCTCCACCTGCACGTACTCCAACATACATGTGAAACATGTAGCACTAGAATATATAAAACAAAATGATACACTGTTTGTCTACAGATAAAAGTAAAAATATCCATTGTTGCAAATTCAGCAATTGCTAAAAATGGTCTATAGATAACTATACTATGTCCAGTCATCTTTTTTTTCTCTTTGAGGTTAAGTATATTTCTGAGGGAGGTGAAATGCTGCTGTGCATCTGCTGTGCAGATGTATAAGGTACAGTATTTAATGTTCTGTCATTACATAGCAGTTCAAAAAGATCAAAGGTTAACGACCTTAAGCCCATAAAGATTCACATACAATCATTTCAAATGCTGTGAAAACAGGAAATACCACTACCACCACAGCCATCTCCTTTTCCGTTTTCCTAGCTCAAGAGTGAATGACTTTCCACACCTTTGATATTTCAAAGAAAAGTTTAAATACAAAATGAAAACCTTTGAGAATGTTTGTGTAGAAGACAGGCTAATGATGGAAGAAGTCTGTAAACACTGTGAAGTACTGTGAAACTACGATGTGAAATGTATTATAAGTTTCTCAGTATAGTAATATGGGATGTTG
Source organism: Todiramphus chloris collaris (assembly GCA_025345505.1). NCBI lineage: Eukaryota > Metazoa > Chordata > Aves > Coraciiformes > Alcedinidae > Todiramphus > Todiramphus chloris. The sequence goes on along the minus strand of JANVCC010000020.1, from coordinate 13,123,980 downwards.
ACAATGCAAAATTTCCAGTTTATCATGTTATAATTTAATAGAAATCATTATATCACTCTCAGAGGTCTGAGGCAGGGGATTGGTTCTTTTCCTTTAAGAATCTTTACAAACTACAAGGCCAGAGTTCCCACTCCCTAGCAACAAGTAGTGGTGAAAATAACAATAACTAACTCCTCAAACCTCACCACACAAAAAATACTTTTATTTCTATGCCACACTAATCCCTCAAATCCCTTACATAAGAAACTGATACAATAATATGCAATGGTGAGCGACCACACCCCGTAAGGAGTCTGGATTTGTCTTCCCAGTAACCTGTTTGTAGGCACTGGGGAGCTGCTCTTAACAGTCCCTGTGACCCTGAAGCTTTCTCTTCTCCAGGCCAAACAAGCCAAATTCCCTCAGCCTCTCTTTCCAGGGGAAGTGTTCCAGCACTGGCAATTTAGTAGCCCTCCATTCATTTATGCCCAAATTTATCTATGTTTTTCTTGTACTAAATGTCCCAAACTGGACAAAAATATAGACATAGTAGTCTGCTTCCACAGTTTATCTAATTGGGTTTTTAAATCACGTAAATTTTTTGAAAGTGAGTACTGGAAGTGAATATTGCATAACATACTGAAACATAGTTAATTTTGTTGTACGTGATTGCTTTTGGAAAGAAATTAATGGCAACGCATCTTAGAAATTCTGCATGATTTAAGCTCTACCTACCATCCACAACTGCAAAACTTGGCACTGTCTCAATAAGTGCTTCTGAGCACAAGAGAGATTTCAGTAAAAGAATTACCAGTATAAGATAATCATAGCTATTGTTGCTAAGGGAAACTGATGGATTTCCAAGCTTAAACAAGCATTTTGGTATCCAAATTACTTATAAAAGTCCTTGCCTATAACAGACCCTCCTCTTGAATGGCCTGTAGAACCTCCTGATTCATACTACTACCCTTTGGTTCAGTACTTGGATATTTCAGTGTAATTTAATTTAGTAATTAAAAAAAAAAATCAGTACTTCAATACTGAACCTGACTTGGTTCAGCTTCACAGCCTGTAGACATTTTTAATTTTTTGAGAATCTATAGCAAAGAATACCATCACGTTTCTTTAATTAATTAATAAATGGGTTTCTCTAGGTGTATCTAGGATATATATAGTTGTAAGGGATGTTTTTTTTTTTTTTTCTTTGCCTTCAATTATAGCCTTTCCTGTTGCTGGCTAATGATATGACTGCATGAATTATAATTACAAGAAGGTTAGGGCAAAAGTGTAACATTTTAAATAAAACATGCAGAAAGCAAAATAATACTTACTGTTAGCATATCATCACATTTCATGTCTGGCATATCACCATCTTCACTCTTGTTGTAGAACTTTCGAAAAAAATTGAATGCCACTACTGTATACAAGTATACGACTACTGCCAGTAATCCCACTGTTAGGACAAGCTGGAAGACAAAATTATGGAGTGGATATAACACCAACATGGAATTATGCTATACAATTTTCTTTGCAAAACGAGAAAAAAATAACATAATCTATATGTACTAGCAGAAGGACAACTTTCTTTAATTTTTCTTTGCCTCTGCATATCTTTGTAATGATTGGTAATATATTAGCATATTTTCATGCAAAGATTGTGCATTTCAATGGTTTTATTTTGAAGGAAAATTATGCTTCAGAAACACAATTACAGAGAGCATTCTCGCAAAAATCTAGTGGTAACATAGAAAATAAAAAAACCCCAGTAGAATTATATAAAATCCACACAACCAGACAAAAATATTTGTTTACTACCAAATAGTAATATAACTATTAGTTAATATCACCTATGATACAACTGCAATATAGACTTTCTACTAATTAAATATTGAAACAATTTTGTTTACATCTATGAAATCTCGTTTAAGCCAAACTGTTCCTAATATTTTAATACCTACCTCAGAGAAGCAGCAACAAATACGCACTGCTCAACTGCAGCATCATTAAAATTTTGCCCTGAGCTTTATGGAAAGCAGATGGATATCAACTGCAAATTGATATTTTACTTGCATAGCTGCCAGATCTAAAAAGTTCCCTATCATAAATACTGTTTCATTATTTCACAGATAACTTGCAATAACTTCAGGAATATTTTTACAAGGTAGAATACTGTACTTCTATTTCAGGTGCAGACTAATATTTTTTTGCCTTTTATGTTCTTTTAAGAAATCAAAATTAAGAATTTAAGAAATTATGTTCTTTAAAGAGCAAAGAATGCAGTATGTTACTTTCTCTTTCAAGGCACATTTTTTGTTTCACAAATAAAAATCAAGTTTCCCACATACATTAAAACAAAGTTTTGTCAAGGTGAGCTCATACTTAGTCTTCTATATGTCATGTCCTTCACTAGCTGTTTTGAAATATAAACTGTGTACTTTTAAATGAGTATTCCTTAAAAAATGGTGACAAGGACAGTGCATTTGAAGGCAGAATTAAATTAAATCCATTATCCTTTGCATTTACAGAAAATCATTGCTAATGATTTTATGTTTCTCTAGTATCAAACTTGCTTATAACAAAAGAGAATAAAACTAAAAACAACCCCCCTGAAAAATAACTTTCTAGTGATAAATTTTGAAATGGCACTTGCCACCAAACTTCTAAAGCATCTACATTATATAAAATCAGAACCAAAGTGCCATCTCAGTACAATAGTATGTCGGTATACACAAAAGAGAAGAACTTTATGTGACAATTCCCAGCTCACTTGAATATGAATTATATTAGCTGCTTTACTGGAAGATCTTCTAAGCAGACTAAAGATGGATTTTTTTTATCATTAAAAATTGTTTACAAAGGTCCTTTGAACTAGGAAGGCCATCAGACTTTGGGAACATTAAGTCTCAAGTTACATTAATTACCCTTCCTACAACAGATATCAGTAGATGAAAAACCTTAGTTATTTTCTTTACTTAAGTGAGAAACACAATTTCAGATTTTATAACTTCTTTAAGAAAAGATTTCTTATTATTAAAGAGCTGAGTTTCTCAAATAGTCCTCTAAAATAAAGAGTAACTGGGTCTCAAATGGACCTTTATTTAGATAAGTCTTGAAAAAAAAATTTAAACAGCAACCTTATGACACACTTGCTCATAACAGCTCAAGACAGTCATACATCCTAGATCCTTTTTCTTATGTTTATAAATTCCATTGGCTAGTTTCCCCACTGATCCAAGTTCTAAACTTCATGATGAAAAAACAATTCTGTTGTCAATCTGCAGAGTAGCTGAATTAAGTCATGGAGTGATCTTTCCTGTGTAGTTCTTAAGTAAAAAAGCTGAAAGGAGATGACAGTTGATACCTGTTTGCCGTTGTGGGTCACTGATGACAGGATAGTTCGTAATGTCTTGAATCCCATTGCAATGTCAAGGAGATGAGCAGCAAAGAAAAAATTGTTGTAATGGCCAAGGACTGACATGGTCATGTACCAAGCTAGGTAAAGGAAAGACTAACAGAAAAAACAAGTACATCACAAAATAAAATTCATGGCTATTATCCTTAACTTAAATCAAAATACTAAGGGAAGGTATAAATTGTTTAAATGTGCTTTTCTTCAAAGAGAAAAGAATTCTTATTTTTTACATAAATTTTGCTAGATATCTTTGAGAATTTTCTCTTAGTGCAAAACTATTAAATCATCAAATACAGAGTTCACATAGTCAAAATTGACGTATTCTAAATTTTAATTTGTAAAAAGTAATTTTGAAATTGCTAAATTCTTATTTGTTAATGTTTCTAATGTAAAAAGTTTTTCTGATTTAAATGATTTTTTATGGACCTCAAAATAATTATATTAAAATACTAAAGCCCTAAAGTAGTAATGATAAATGAAAGCACTCTGCAAGCAACAAAAGGAATTTTATAATTAATTTGAACTACTAAAATTACTATTTAAACAGATAAGCATTATATAAGTAGTCTACTAACTATTACTACAAATGTTCATTTTATATCTCTATCATTTAATTTTTATTGGACTTAAAGTACATATTTATAAGAGTAATTACAGTCTCTCCCAAAGGAAAAAACTAATCCTGAACAAACTCTGATTTTTTACAGATCATGCTCTCTGAAGACATGGAGACTTACTGTTCCACTCTTCTTGACTGAAGTCAGATTACACTTCCATTCTCCAGCAGTCCTAGTTCCACAACTGTTTGTTCCCCAGCTCTTTTTTCCACCAGTAAAATAAGTGACTTAGGAAAGCGATAATCATAAGACTCTTAATAATCATATTGTTGTGGTTTAAGGGTGAACAGACAGTGTGTGGGGGGGAACAGTTGGTATCCCTAGGACCCTGAGGAGTCAGAGGGCAGCTGCTATTCCCTCCCCTTCCCTGCCATGCTCCATATAATAAGCGGACCAGAGGTTTGGGGTAGGGGGGCCAGGGTGTCTTCCCTTAAACGGAGACACATATGATGCATGAGTTCTTAAACTGCAAGGTATTTTAACAGTCAGTCTTATTTATAATTTATTTTTTGTTTGTTTCTAAAGAGACATTTTTTCAAATTATTAAATTATGACATTCTGTGTCACATCCTACTACCAGTTTCAGTTTTCAAATTTTAGCAATTCCACATACATTAACCACACTGATCTGACTGTGCTCCAGGAATATTCAAGTGTTCATGGAGTTTATGCACAGTTTGAAAAATGGCAAATAGAATTTATATAGTCAGATTTCAAATTCTGCAGTGCTTGCTTATTGCTCCTGAATAAAGCATATCAGAAGGGAGGTGGGAATCGGCCGAGGTTCTATAGACTAATAGCTGTGTAACTGGGAAAAGATTTTGGCAATGTCTTTTTAAGCTTCCAAGATTTTCTTCACCTATGTAGTAAATTCAATATAATCCAGAGTATTTCATACTTACATTTGAAGCACTTTGGATTAATAAGTGTATATTAATTTTTAGAAGGTGAATATATACATATATATGTGCATATATATTTACTGATAAACTTACATTATCAGTGAAAACAACTCCTAATTTCCACATCTGATACTTAACATCAATGGAATTTAGCCTGTAACAAATAAATAAATACATTACATTTTATGTCAAAACACAACAGGAAAATACACAACAGAATCTGTAGGAAGTGTATTGTCACCCAAACACAGGAGACAACAGCTGATCTATTTCTCCAAAAGCTGAAATATATCAGAATCTTGTTATAATTCACACTTTTACTCTGGAATGGACCTGTACTAGAAAAAAAAAAAAAAAAAAAAATTCAGAAAACTAAATTAATAAATGCTGCTTTGGATTCATCAGACCTAATGTTGATTGATGTCTTCAATGTTATCAATATATGCACAAGTGAAATGAACTGTCTTTATAATCCATGGAGAAAAAAAGATTTGTTTGTTTTTGTTTTAAATGCAACCCCACTAAGCCTAAAGCAGCTGTCAAAAAAAGTCAGAGAATTTGCACCTCAAAATGCTTATTTTTTACCATTATACCTTGGGCAATACAAATAGATGACATTAAAGACAAAACTGAGATGAAATGCATCTCAGAACTTGTCCCCCTTGCTTTTCCCTCTGATATTACGAATAAATGTGAATGAAAGAGAGTGGTACATCAAAAGCTCTTGCAGAAAAGGACCAGGGTTTTTTGGTAGACTGCGAGTCAAGCATAAGTCAGCAATACACCCTGACTGCAAAAATAATAATAAAACAAAAAAAGCTGATGGTACCCTGAGCTCCATGAGGAGGAGTGTTGCCAGCAGGTCAAGGGAGCTGACCCTTCCCCTCTAACCCAGCACTGGTAAGGCCACACCTGGAGGGATGGGTCCAGGTCTGAGATCTCAGTTTCTTCCACATTTTCTGTTGATTTGTGTTACTAACCAGTTAGACTGTTCTACTGCTCTCCTCTCTTCAACAAACTTTTATGTTGTACAAACTGATACTATAAACAATTCTTTCCAAATTTTTGCCTGGTATTTCTTTAATTGATACCTTTAGGTATAAATTCACCTCTTACTCTATACAAATAAATGTCTCAACTTTAGGCTACATATTTTTACTAGACTTAAATTCAGTAATTTTCTTTAAGTATTTTTTTCTCCTCGATAGAAAAGTGATACAACTAATTTACTGAACAAGAACTACACCATTTTTGCTTGTAACTGTATCTTGACCTCCCTAGTTTTTGACTTTTTATTTTTGGAAAGGTTTGGATCATCTGTATTATGTTGACACAAAAAAAATGTTCTTTACTTCAAACAGTCTACAGCCTATTTTAATTTAGAATTCATTAGTCTACTTGATCAAAAAGGGAAAAGCAGAAGAAATGTAGTAGAAGTTTTCTGATTTATGGAAGATTTGACCCTGGTTTCAAATTTATACATGGCAGATCTTTCATACGTATATTTTACTTTTATGCAGAAAATGCTTAGATGATACAGCAACTTATTTAGGGTCCAGTATGTTATACTTTATTCACAATGAATTATACCTTTCTGCTTTCATTGGACTTGCACAGGATTATAATTTAGCTCAGAGCAGGTAAAAGAGCACAGGTATATTATTAATGCTATGTAAAGAGAAAAATAACACAAGCACTAAGAGCACTAATAAGAAACTAAAGGTGAATTCTAGAGTCTATTATCTAGTTTAATAAGATTCAGCAGACTTTTCTTTTTTTACCATTTCATTTGTTGGGTTTATTTTTACCTAAGCAAAGGTGACATATTACTAGGCTAACAAATTTAAAACTTCTCATAAGATGACACAAAACATTTTTAAAGAGTGAGAGTTGATCACAGTTTAGTAGGGACGTCAATGGTACAATCAGCAAATGATTTTGCTTCATTATTCCCTCATGGTAGACAGTAACTCTGTAGAAACTAAAGCCTAAGGTTTCACCTGAGTTTCTTCTATTCTCCCAGTGACTCAGGCCATAGTCACTGGGTGACATTTATTGTCTGATTAGGATTGCAAGGATGGCAAACTACATACACTAGAGAAATAAAAGCTACAAGATATAAAAAGAGAAAATATTAAGAACAGTTTCTCATTCAAGTGTTATTCAACAACGTATTCTGGTGATAAAATGAACCATTCTGAAAACATTTTTGTATCAAGTTAATATTTTACTTTATTCTGACCAAATACCACCCACTCGTAGTATCATGCATATTCTTGTGACTACATTTCACCTATTCATAACTCTATTTGTCTTGTGTATGAAACTCCATGGACAGGACTGTTTATGGACAGGCAGGATACGCTCTCGTTAAATGTCAAAAAAACCCAGCACCAGCAAAATTAATCTCTAACCAATTTAATTTGATGATTTTATATTTTTCAAAGAGCATAGCTGTAGAACTTCTAAAAATAATGTGAATATTGATCTATATGGGAAAAAAACCTATTAATTTTTCCATATCTTAATTTTTTTTAAATGTCTGATATGGATAGCAAAACAATAACAACACTCATAATACTGCACTCTCCTGTTATTTCTGCTCATTACCTTGATCAAGTAGCTTGAATACCACAGAATCAACAGGAGTTAGAAAGGTGAAGGGACAGAGAGGTAATCCTCACTATAATACCTCTGAAAAATAACTTTCATCTCTATGTTTTTCATACTGTTATGTCAAATATACTTCATTCATGCTGCAGCTAGTTTAACATCATCCACCTCAGAATAGAAACTTATTCAATGGAAAAACAATATACGGTCTCAATTCCAGTGCGTAAATTTTAACTGTCTTTACTTATAATCTACAGTAAAGCTCCAACTTCATCATCCTCCTTTGTTGGATAAATTTAAATAATACTGGATTATTTAAAAATAATTACTTAAATATATATCTACACTTTAAAAATGCTCAAAACTGCATCCATAAGCTGAATGATTCTTCCAGAGTTACAATGCAATAGTGCACTAAACATTTTTTTATTCAGTATATCAGCGGAATGGGTAGGAGTTTTTGAAGGAGTATGGCCTAGAACATCTCTCTTATGAGGAAAGGCTGAGAGACCTGGGACTGTTCAGCCTGGAAAGACTGAGAAAGCCTGGAAAGACTGAGAGGGGATCTTATTAATGTTTACAAATATCTGAAGGGTGGGTGTCAAGTAGAAGGGGCCAGTCTCTTTTCAGTGGTGCCCTGTGATGGGATGAGAGATAATGGCAGCAAGGTGAAACACAGGAAGTTCCACCTCAACATGAGGAAAAACTTCTTTACAGTGAGTGGCAGAGCACTGGAATAGGTTGCTCAGAGAGGTTGTGGGGTCTCCACCTCTAGAGACTTTCAAGACTCGTCTGGATCTCTTCCTGTGTGCCTGCCTGAGGTGTTCCCGCTCTGGCATTGGGGTTGGACTCGACAATCTCCAGAGGTCCCTTCCAACCCCTACCATTCTATGATTCTATGGTCACTTGCAAGTAGAGTGCTCTAAGTCCCTTGTAGAAAGACAGATGGAAAGGAATCCCATGTTACTTGCCCACAGGATGAGACAGTAGGAGCTAAGGGTCAAGGAGACAGAAGAAAAACCTTGTTCATTTGTATTCAAAATGGAAATTCTATATGCTGCATTTCCCTTCTGTGTTGAGAGAGGCATAGGTATCTGGTCTGGCCTCAGTCTGGGCCACCTCCTGCTGGCACATGTGGAAGAAGAGGCACTAGAACTGGGATCTGCACCAGGTCATGTCATTCTCTATTTTTTTTCCCCAAAGTGGTGCAGTAAGGGTTCAACTCCAGTCCTTCTCCCATCTCCCTCTTCATTGCACTATAAATATATTTCAAATGTTGAATCTGGAATATGCCTAAGGTTTAGTAGCTTCATTAGTGTTCATTTTTGAAACTGATAAAAAGCAGGTACATGTACCTTCCTGAAACATATTAACTTTATGCAAATGGTTCTGTGAATTTCTGTCATAGTTGTTTATTTTCCCACAGCATACTAATCTGTTATAAGTATGGAAAGATTTCTCCAAGAAAAACATGAAAGAGGTTGGTTTTGGTTTTGTTTTTTGTTGTTTGTTTAGGTTTTCTTTTTTTTTTTAATGTATGTAACATGGAGTAGACAGTAGAGATATAATAAAAAACTGACACCTTCAGGCCTCATTCTGAAATTAAGCATTTCATCAGCCCTCTCCAACTGCTTCATTCTGGTCTTTTTTTTTCAAGAGTATTCACAGAAACATTATTTCAACTTTCTTCCCAAATATAAGTCATGAGCATACAAATAGTTTCATTTTCATATCAACTAAAAAAAAAAGTAATAAAAACCAAACATTTTTTCTCAGCTCAAGCATGGGTCCTACTATAACCCAGCAGCAAAACAGTAGGTAAGAAAGTAGCCTGGAAAGTACTTCTGCCACAGTATTAAATTTTATTTATTAACACAGTGCCACAGGGCTCCACTAGGGCCTTAACACTGCACCTGACTGATTGCTTAGATGGACTTTAGGTGTATTTATCTGTCTTTACAAAATATGAATAATAAAGTTCCGTCTTTGCAAAATCAACCCTTGCTTCAACACAATTCTAATCTACAAATGGTCCCACTTTCTACCCCATGGAATCCTTGCAATCCCATTGCTAAAATGTTGCTTTTAAAGAAAGCTATAAATAAAATTTATAATGGAATCTCTGTAGCATTAAAAGTCCATCTGTTAAACTATATTCTCCCTATACAAATATCTCTTTTTTTTTTTGTAACACAGCACTGGAAAAAACATTTTTGCAGTGCTTTACAAAAACTGAAAAAGAAGAATGAATGGAATTACCCTGAATGAGCAGAGGCCTTTTTTCAGGTCTGTCTTCAAGATAATAGGCAAATACACAGTTTAGGGAAAACAAATTATAAAAAGAAGAACATGAAGACTAATCATCCAGCTTCCTAGATTTACTGGTCACTATCACTTAAATTTATTCTATCATTTCTTTATAATCAGAACACACAATGCTAATTTTTCCCATTCTTTCTGGCTGAGCTGAACTGAGAGAACTATGAAAAGGAATTTCAGCCCACCTGTAATGACACTATCAAAACAGTGGAAATGTGATGCATTCAAGAAGCTGTACACTGAACTAAATCTTCATGAATAAAAACCAGTGGAGTCCTGACCATGCATTGTTTTTAACAAAATAAATTCACTATGTCTGCCCAAAGAGGTTGTGGAGTCTCCTTTAGAAACCTTCAAAACCCGCTTGGATATGTTCCTGTGTGGCCTGCTCTGGCAGGGGGGTTGGACTTGATGATCTCCCAAAGACCCTTCCAACCCCTACCATTCTATGTTATTGAACTTAAGATTTGATTTATATAGTTATACATAAAAGAGCAACAAGAAAATTCAAAGGTGAAGGATGAACCTTCAATGTTGGATTTTAACTTAAAAAAAGCCCCAAAACAAAAACAAACAAACCAAAAAAAAACCAAGAAAAAACCGCAATCACACAAATGAGAAGCAAATGCTTACACAGCAGATAAGGAACTATCCTTCTTTGGTTTCTTCTTTTCTCGAGCATCACTAAAATCAAGAGCAGCTTTGTCCATTCCTAGTAACTCACTGATCCTGTCACGGCCATAGAATTCACCATATTTATCCATGACCTAAAGTTAGGAAGAATATTCAAGAGAATCAGTTCAGTAGACCAGTTGTTTTTCAGCCTGCTTTCTGAAGATGAGAGTTTTAACATACATGATATTTTAAATTTGGGGGGTTTTTTTTCCATCTGTCTAGCATATCAGTCAGTAATTTTTTTTCATTTTTCCTGCTCAATTGCAATCAATTCAATAGAGGCAAGAGTTGGGTGTCACAGATAAGATGTTCCTATTCTCTTAATGAAAACAGTAAGAGCTATCCTTTGGTTTCTTCTGCAAACCAGCAGAAGGACAATAACAAAATCAATATCATCACTAACAGAAAATACACTGTGAGGTCACACAGGAAAGATATGTTTTGAATATAGTAGCTACATGAAAAGCTCTGATTAAAATATGATTTCTCAAAGACAGTTTTTGTTCCTTACTAGTTATTCCTTTTAAGGAAATAACAAAACAAAACAAAACACCACATTGTTATTCCATTTTAAAGGGTTTTTAAAATAACCTTACAATTTGTTTCTTTTTTAAGGGGAAGTAGTTCACATTGAAAGAGTAATGAAAATGTCCTCAGTTATTAACCAGCTCCATTACATAATTTTATAATCTTGGTTTTATTAGCTAATAATGCAATGAAACTATAATACACATAGAATACATAGCAATCAAAATACTTTGAATGGAGAGTTACAGTTTGTTGCATTTTTCAGTGAATTCAAAACTATTCCCCCATCTCTTTCTTACAAAATATGAACACGTTTCATAAGAAACTTTTCTGGAAATGAATATTTACTTGCTCTCATTTTCCCTGAGCACACATCTCCTTCCTTAATATTATCTGTCTCTTCTCATTTTCAAAAGAATACTCAAAGAAATAGAAAATTTTGGGTAACAAAATGATAATCCGGCAGGTGAGGTGGTATTTTACCATCTTTCTAATAAGTAATGATTTAAATTGTTACTGAATTTTTAATAGGTTGACCTAAAACTGTTATAAAGCAGAAAAGCTGATAGTATTTAAAGACATGTTTCCAAAAGTGTGGCATTTTCTAAAACATTGGCATCAGATGGTGTGAAGGAGCTGTAAATTTGGTCCAAGAAGATAAACATCCTCTTTTTTTTCAGTGACCAAATGCACTAGGAATATTATCTTGTTGCAAGCTGTGATATGTACATGAAACTTATTTTCTAAGAGTAAGCTGAGAAAACATTTGAGATAACATTCTTAAGATATGAACTTCAACAGTCTTGGTTTATGGAGGACTATTTTTGAGAAAGAGAGATTGTCAGGTTATGTGAAGAAAGCTCATCTGCACACCCATAATGGACTACAGAGAGACAATGGTCCGGGGAGAGTGCAAAGAATACCCTGCCCAGCTACCCTTCAGACCCATCACAGGAGCTATCAGTCTATTAAAGACCCATCTCCTCAAGCCTAGAGGAGCATAGGGGCATGCAGGAACCTAAATAACAGACTAGCAGCGTATGGACACTAGGCCTGATTTCTCCCAGGGCTTTCCCAGGAAAGCCTTGGTCTGTATCCAGGCATCAAATCCATCAAGAAAAGTCATTGGGAATGGCTCTTCAGACTGTCTTTCACACTAAGAGGGTTACTGCCCAGGGATGTGGGATACATTATGAGATGGCAAAGGAAGAGCATTTGGGGATTGTACAGAAATTATTGGATATCACAGGGAGGAAGCAAAGGTGGGAAAAAGGAATTTATATGATTTGGGGAGGAACAAGTGTGGGAAAATAGAGTGGTAAGGGATAAAAGAGACCAGACACATGTATATACTTTGCTGGTCAGTATAGCTGACTATGTCCTGTGCCTAAACATCTCAATCTGTCTTATTTTCATATTAAATTCCTTTCTAACCCTCTCCCAAGGGGTTCTCTATTCTTTGTGAATGGAGGAGAGTACATAAATACACAAAGACAAAACAAGTTACATATGTTGCAATATACATATAAGCGTATGCAGAAATTCTCCACAGAATTTCATTCATGTATTTGAATTCCTGTTTTATACAACAAGCTGTATATAGAGAAAGTTTGGAATAAAACCATCCAGACCACAAAACAATGTAGTTGTAAGCACAAGGTGAGGAATTCTGTGTATTTTGAAATTGTAAATATGGAAAGGTACACTAAATCAAAGTTATGTTTCAAAGACATGTAGCCCACATTTCTTTAAACATGAAAACAAATGTGCATTAAAGCTTTATTTTAACTGAGATATATTTTAAAATAATCCTTACCTTTCTTTTAACAAATTTGTCCCAATAGTTATTCGGAAAAGACCTGAAAAACACAGGTAACATTACCTTTCATTAATTCATAAGAAGATGCAGCAGCTACTAACACATCAAAAAAATTGCATACTGAGTTTGTTGTTGCTATCACCAGCTAGTCATTTGTGAAGCCACTGGAATGAAAGCAGTGTAACAGCATTCAGCCTAACATGTTCATGTGGCTGGGCAAGAGCAGCAGAGCTGATGCCTGCAGAGTTCTAAAGCAGCTGGATCACAAAGTCCCATTAGGCAGAGAGTCAGGGCTTTAAATATGTTCCCAAAAGAGAGTCTTCAAGAGACACTAAAAGGCTGCAAAGCACTGTTCTTTCTTGAACTGACAGCAGTACACAATCATCACTGTGCTTGCCAAAAGAAATTAATATTTTTTTTTTCTTTTATGGAACAGAAAGAATTTAAAAGCAAAAATCTGGAATGAGTAAGATTAAAAAGTAATAGTAAACATTAGCATAACAGGTGCCTAGAATATCTTTGTATTTGCTAGATTTATCTAGCAAATTTATCCCTCACAATTGTTTAGTTCAGGAAAGCTGGATGATCAACTCTATAATTGTGGAAATTGAAGAATAATTGCTTGCAAAACTATAAAGAGATAGAGAAGGTAAAAACTCACTGAGTGTTGATTACAAGTCTATCCCACTGTCCCTTAATATCGTCTTCTGATGGCTGTTCAGTTATATACAGCCCATCAAATTCCAATTTCCTTGCCACTTCCTTTTCTCTCTTAAAAATAACCAGTGGAACCTGCAGTTGAAAAGAATATTAGAGATTATTTAAAATGTACTGACATGTCTGAAAATTCTCTAGAAAAGCTGGTTGTTACAAAAAATTAAGTATGAAAATGGAACAAAGCAAAAATAGTATTTAAAAAAATTAAAAGGCTTGAAAATTGCCCAGAGCACTGCAAAGACATAGATGCACAGGGACCAGGTCATTCAGAATTATATAGCAATGTAGCACGTAGTTGTAAAAAGATAGACAAAACCCCCCAAAAAGGAGTCCTTCAAATAACAAGAATTCTTCAGTGCTATGGAGCTATTAGAGCTAGTCAAGTGAATGAGAGCTAAAATAAAAATATTTTTTAATGCTTAGAAATTCTAGTTCCAAAATATTAATTTAGGATCACACTTTTGGATTGCATCTTGATATCTAGAGGTGTTAGAGGTTGCCTTTCACATCAGAGAGCAAAGTAAGACTGGAAGCAGTAAAAAAGAAAAATCCTCAAATCACATTCACATTCCATATACTTGATCTGTTCTCTATAATTTTCTGCCAGTAGCTGAGACATCTGAGCTGGAAGGATCAGACTTTACCCTCAACTCTCTTTCATCATCTGGATGGCATTCAGAAGTACATTCTGAGAAGGCAGATGTAACTTCTGGTCCCAATGGAGTGGATTTTTCTTAGAAATCTGTTACCAACAAAAAAACCCCAAACACTACTCTTCCCTGGAATTATCTCACAGGTCCACAAAATTCTTCCACCCTGTATTACCCATCTTGTCTGTATTACTAGTCAAGACTGGACACGAATATACTGAAATAGTAATAATGAAAATTACTGTACTGAAGCACCATTGCAATTGCATTAGATACAGTAACAATAATTCCAGTCTTATTTTCAGACAGCTAATTGAGAGAAAATTGAGTGGATTTCATGCAGAGCAATCTCCAGAAGAAAACGTATCATACACAGACCTGCACCTCTGAAGATTTTTAATTTTGAAAGCAGTATATCTCCAAAGACAGAGACTGAAAATGTATTTGATTGGAAAGAAGGCAATTCATTATGGCAAATAATGGTAATATCTTTCCCTTCTAGTCAGTGAATAAATGTAGTTTGAAAAAACAATGTGGAAAGTAGAATAAAAAGTCATAGTGGGGAAAAAAAAAGCTATGAAGTGGAAGACGACATCTCAAAAGCCAGAAATCTAAGCCTTAATGCTGCATGACAAGCAGTGAAAAAGAAAAAAAAAGTTTTAATATTTATTGACGTACAGAGACACTTAAGGTTGAAATGAAAATCAACCACTTACTGAAGTACTATAATGACCATTTGCCTCAACTAAAAGTGCAGATTGTATTTTTAGCATAGAAAAAAACTATTGCCCATTAAAAGATTCAACGAAGATGTATCAAGGACCACAAATAAGCTTAATATAGAAATAACTGTAAGGACAAATGAGCAGCCATACTCAGACATAGAAAGGGTCCCCTTAATTTAGAACTATCTTGCACTTTGACCTGTAGTGTTTGCCTTGGGAGGACTGTAAAAACAGGGGTATTACATCTCCCCATATACTCCTCCCAGACCCAGAGATTTATGGCATTCGGTCTTCCTAAACCAGAAGCAGCATTTTGCCAATAAAGGTGGTATCTTTATTTCTTGCATCCATAACAGAGATCTTCTGCAAGATATTCTATTAAAAATGCTTTAAATTCCTGTCAAAACTCTACCATCAGAGTGTGTATCAAAAGCAAGCATTGTCTCTATCACAGAAACACAAAATCATTCAGATTGGAAAGACCCTTGGGATCATCTCTAGCTACAATATGCAGTAGTAGTAGTCCAAAATGCTGCGTTCTTTTCAGATGACCTGGCTGACAGACTAATAATACAGACACTGTCACCTGGCTTCCTCTGGCCATGGTGTATTCACAGCTTGTCTTTGAGAGTCACAATCAGCTTCTGATATGGGATACTGCTGTAATTGTTTGGCTGACATGGTAATGTTGCAAATGCTGATCTCATGATTCTGTGTAAACATAGCAAATCAGGCTCTGACTTGTAAATTTCTCAGTTCACACATGGCCTAACAAACACATTCTGCTGTATAGGTTATACTAACAGAACAGTGTTTCTTTACATAGTCCCTCAACCTGCTTAAGCAGGTTGGCTTGACTTCCAAATTGGTCAAATTTGTTGACTTCCAATTTGTCCAATTTATACCACTCAATGGATAAAAATGTTGGGAGATAGAAGAAAAAGTAACGTCCAGTTTTTCTTACTTTCAAACAGTAATATCCTATTATGCAGAAGAATGAGATGACTGTGTGCAGGATGGCCAAAATCCGCAACGTGGGCTCCATGTAGCCACTGCTTTCTTCCAGGACATAATGCACTGCAATGACCCTCTCGTCATCGATTTCCAGGCTGTTCAGCTTAGTACTTTCACCAGCAGATACCACAGGAACTTCCTTTTCTTCTGTCACAGCAGAGGTGGAGACCTGTTTAAATCACTTAATCTTAGTATTGCAGCTATATTCCTTTGACAGTAAATTTAGACTACTACAAGGTAAGTAGTATAACTGAAAACAATAATACCAAGGACAATATGATTATGAGGAAAGAATTTTTTGCTTTTTTTTCCCATTAAAACATCCAGAGAAGATGCCTCCTTTCATCATGTTACACCAATCTGTGTGCATTTCCTTTATCATTTTCATTCTCTGTCCATGGCAGCAAACTGGGGCCATGTTGAATTTTATCATCTCAAATTCAAGGAGAAAATCCAGTCAACTCCTACCATACCCACATGTAGCCTTTATCAGCAGGACTCTGTCAGAAACTGATTTGAGTCTAGAGTTAACAATACTAAAATCTTGATGAATATCACTGATATTCTAGGCACCTTAAGATGATGTGATTTCTTGCTGTACACACCTGAATGTTTTTCAGCATGAAACTTGAAAAGTAGTATTTTGATAAGTTTACCTTATAGAAAAGCAGGATGAAGTTGATGGCAAAAGCAACAAACAATGCCAACATTCTCATGTTGTAAAAGTTTCGCGCAAAATAATTCTGAAAGTAGAAACAGAACATAAATACACTTTTCCTAATGAGATACAATCATTACAAGGTTGTTGCATGGGTTTTTTTTTTTTCCTTTGTTTCCCCTATGGACCTTTTTAATAGAATTATAAACAGGGGAAAAAAATAAAAAAAAAATTTAAAAAAAAGAAAAAACCCAACATTTTGAGTGATGTGTTGTACAAAATCTCCTAATCTTCCTAAGAATTAATATTTTGTCTACTAAGTTATTTGTATGCTTCTTTTCTCTAACATTTCAGTTAAACTTTTGCCTTTATGTCCTTTTTAGGGATACTGGTGGGTAGAAAAATGAGGTTCATCAGATGCAAATTTGTCTTTACATTGGTAGAATAATATGGTGGTACGCGTCCCTGCCAACATCTAAACACATAGTGTAGAGAACAACTTACAAGAAGCTTCTGTTGATATGCAATGATTTTCTTCCAGAAAGCTGATTCCTGAACTTCTGGTTCTCCATATCTGTGAGTATGAAGTTGTCTTAACTTCTGTTTCCCTTTCTCTTCCTTGGCTTTCTCTTCTTTTTCTCCATCTTCTCCTCTTAAAACACAAATGAAGCCAAAATAATATATCATGTTAACAAAATCACTAAACAAAAAATTAAAACCACACCCTGAAAGAAGCCATTGCATCTTTTCATGAGGCTCAAGTAGTCATAACTCATGCAGTTTGCACATATGAACAACGAGACACCTTTCTACAGCCCAAAACCCTGTCAAGGGTGACAGTCTAGTTAAGTCTACAGATAATTAAACTTACTGGTTTGGCACCCTGAAGTGAGGATGCTAACTGGTAGAGGCAGGTGATCAAGAATCAGCCAATCTTATTACCTGAGGGTCTTCTTCATAATTGTGCAGCTAATAGTTGCACTGACAAATGTCTGTAAACTGACAGCTGTATGTCTGTATGACTGCCTATATGTCTATGTGCTCCCCTCCAACCTCATGCACTTGAACCTTGAACTACCTGGTTCCCACAAAGGTTGCAGAAGACTTTGGTTCTTGCATTTACAAGCCAAACCTCAAGTTTTAAATTCTGCACTTTTGCCCACCTGAGGAATTCATAAGTACCCACTCCAGGAGGAGATAGGAATACGAAAGCTTGACAGCATTCAATGTGTGATTATCACAATCCTGCTCAAGTACAGAAAGTCATAGCTAGAGGGCTACCTTCTCCAAATGCATGACCTAAGAAGCTGTGAATTATCTTAGAAGTTAATTTGACCTGACAGCATGACAGATGAAAGGACCACTGAAGTCCACCTGAAGCCAAACCAGAGTGAGAGGCAACTTCAAACTTATATTATTAATTTCCCTGTACCTATCTACAAACAGAATACCTGATGTCCTAAGCTGCTTCTGTTACTAGAATACATTCGACAAACTTCCACTTGAAATTTCCCTTGAAAGTTTGTCTTATGTTAGGAGTGGATTCAGAGCAGCTAGTAGTGCCAGGCACTGCACTCCTCATGGACGACACAGGTACCACTGCAAATCACATAAGCAGAGCAATCAACAGTGAAGTGACATTCAAAAGTCAGCAAGATTCTCCTTCACAAAGTTATATTGTCTGAGTTAGAAATTTGCTGTGCTGCTTAGGAAGAAGAGTTTTTGTTACTAGTAAGTGTTTGTCAGCCCATGAACAGAAATATAGAGCTTGAGACTAAGGGACCCAC
Organism: Todiramphus chloris collaris; assembly: GCA_025345505.1. Lineage (NCBI taxonomy): Eukaryota > Metazoa > Chordata > Aves > Coraciiformes > Alcedinidae > Todiramphus > Todiramphus chloris. The sequence continues at coordinate 13,105,565 of JANVCC010000020.1, read as the reverse complement.
TTAGACTTTTGACAGTGACATATCAGCCATAGGAATTGTACATGTATCAGAATTGTACATGTATCGGACACCATAAAATACAAGGATGGAGTGACATAATTTTTACTGATTAGAACCAATCACATGTTTTGCTTTCCACTATTTTCATTCCAAGCTAATTTCATTAACATTAGATTGTAATTTATCTTAAAAAGATTAGAATGATCATTTATGAAATGCTAACACTTGTTCTTAGAAACATGTGGGAATACTCAGTAACACATTAAAATTACATTGGAATACTAAGGTTGTTCAAAATCCAAATATCTCAAAACAGGTCACAGTAAATGGGAGGGGCAAAACAGATTCATTCTCTACCACTGATGGATAACAAGTCTCTGGAACCCAGGTGCTCTTAGAATTTTTCCAAGAGATCTTGTCACCAAGGAAAACTTAATTCAGCAAGCACATTCTAAAAGAAACTAAATCAACATTAAAAGGGATGCTGCTGGAAGAGGGACATTCATTCTCTGTGTGATGCTATTTACATGGCATTTCCTTGTAAATGTGCACGGATGTGGAGGATGGTTAAAAAAAATCCTAACTGTGGAACATGAATGGACACAAATTTAACAACAAAGAAGTAAGCATATCACAAGGTGCTTTTTCAGTGACATTTTGTAGGATCAGAGGTTAAGGTAATACATACTCTGCTTTTTCAGGTTCAGATTTTGTTTCCTCCTTCTCTTCTTTTTCATCTTCTTTCACTTGCTCCTACAAAAAGTCAGATTATAAAAAGTGTCTAAACTCTATTAGTTAGTTTAGAGTTTACACAGAGTGCAGAATGTTAGCTGTTGGTTTGGTTTTTTTTTTTTTTAACAGTTGAAACCCTGAGAGATGATCCTTCAATTTACATTAATGAAGACACATTTTAATACTGAATTAAAGGCAAACCAAAATACTAATTACTTAACCATTTACTTAAGGAAAACTGTGAGAATTCAAGAGAGGATAAACACCAGTAATTTTATGTGATTCCTTAAAAAACATGTCACAAAATCTGGAAAAACATAGATGCAAGTTTTGTTTGAAGGTTATACTTAACATATGAAAGACAGAAACACACAACAGAAATAAAAGATACAGTTACCTGGATTTTTTCCTGCACCTGAGGTATTGGAGCTAAGGAGGGAGTGCTCAGTAAATCACTCAAACCAGCATTTGGATTGTGAGGGATCAATTTATACTGTCCACCTTCTCGTTTCAAATCCAAACCAAATATATCTGAGAGTAGGTCACTCTCCTCTGATAAATTTCTCAGATCTGTCAAGTCTTCTGTAGGCAAGGCAGCTTCTGTTGGCTTCCTTTCCCCCTCTTCTCCTTCCCCACGCACCTCATCCTGAGTGGGATCTGGCATATTAGCTAACAGTTCAGCCACCTTGATTTTCTTTGCTCCTTCTACTAGGCTTCCTCCAAGCAGCAAACTGTATATGATGCGAAAGAAGCCCCGGATGACGCTACAAGCAAAATGTAGTAAGCCCATCAAAATGCTCCAATAGGAAGAAAACAAGGCCATGACCATATCCTTCATGGTCATTTTCTTCACTCTTTTCATCTGTTTCTTTAGGCTCTTCATGCTGAGCATTTTCATAAGAGTCATTAAATTATACTTAAGAGCTACTAACGCTGACTTCATGGTCACAAGAGAGAAGAAACCCATTCTAGGATCCTGTTCCTCAGGCTTATCTTTCTCATTCTCCTCTTTATTTGCTGACCTTTCATTTAGATCTGACTCAGAGATCTGGGCAGCCAGTTGCATTTCAAAGATGGTATCCTCACAGAAGTTAACAAAAAGTTCCATCTTTTCTTTCTCCCCTCCTTCATTTACAACATCAAATATAAATTGTCTCTTTGACTCCTTTACCTGAGGTTTCTCCCACTGAGTCCGACTTGACTCACTTATTTCAAAATAAACTCGTTCAATGCGCTTCGCACTGCCCATGATTTCTATGCGTCCAAGGAAAGGCTGAAAATAATTGAGCACACTCTCTGACAGTTCAAGAAAAGTTTGCAAGCGGGTATCGTGGGGCATGTGTTCTGACAGGTTGGTCAAGAGAACAGCAACATTGAAACCAATGTCTTTGGCAGGTTCATGGAATCGTTTCACAAACTCCTCATAGTCCAGAGTCTCATTCTCATCTGTTTCAGCACATGATAGCAGAAACTCAGTTTCAGACTGGGTGTAATGCTTATGGCTTTCCATTGCTTTGTGAAAATCCCTCTTTGAAATTATCCCTTTACCATCAGGGTCATATTCTTTGAATGCATCAGAGGAAGTCAAATCCTTTAATTTTAAGAACATATCAAAAAACTTCAGAATCATCTCCACATTGTTGGACGATTCCACAAGCATATCGACCATCTGCTTGCCAATAGTTCCATTCACAACATTACCTAGATGTGATGACATGAAGTTAGAGATACCAATGGCAACAAATGTTTGCAAAGTGTACAATAATGACTAGGGAAATAATCAAACATGATTTTTTGTTCTGATATTTGAATTTGAACATTTGAATGCTAAACTATTGGCTAACACGCATAAGAAGGCTAGCCACAAAATCAGAAATTTTTTACTAGTAACACTACCCTAAGACTTGAGAAAAAAATTACTATTTGCCATTAAAGAAAGGAAGAACAAGTCCTACAGAAAGACATCTGTTACATCTTAAATAGTACTAAATATGAGGTAACATACTATGAATTTTGCTATAATGCACCGCACACAGAACTAGTGTCACTTTAGTTATAATGAGTAGTGCAGTAGGCTTACTTAGGAAGCACAGTATACAATACTAAGAATTTACTTTGCTTCTCAGTGATCACCTATGGGCAAAGCAGTAGCAATGCATGCTACACTGCAATCTATGCTGCATTTATTGCCCTCCCAGCAGAAAGGAAAAACAGATCTTTGGATCATCCATACGTATGCGTGATTAGTCTAGCACTGGAAGCACTAACACAATACCATAAGGGAAATAAAGTAGTAGTAGTAGTAGTAGTATTTCTTAACAATGATCTCATTCTCTGGGGAATCATAATTTCACGTCCTAGCTATAAAGTCACCTTGAACTTAGTCACTAGACAAATCAAAGCCTGCTCTTTATGGCTAAGATCACTACCAAAATAAATGCAATATAGTAAATGTGTTAATAAAATGACTGATAAATGGTTTAGTTCCTAAAATTTAAGACTTCAACATCAATAGTAAAAAAAAAAAGCTTTTCACCTAAGATGTGAGAGTTCATGGAAAAAAAGTAAAATTTCTGCTAGAGCTGGATTTTATACAATCCTAACATTCAGAATTAATATAAACTGCATTAACTACACTATATAAATCTAATTAACTTTAAGACCTCACAACTCTTCTCACAATTGAGACATGAAAATTAAAAATCTCAAAGGAAAATGGAGCATTATTTCTCAGGAAGAAACGTAAAAAACTTTTCTAGAACAACTCCGAAAGAGGATTTCAAATTAAATTTTGAATACCTTCCAGCATAGACAGCAACATGACAACCATATCCTTCTGAAGATCCATTAATTCCTTTAGTAATTCAATTTGACTGGAATCCTAAATAAGTAATACAATATATATAATAAGATATCTATTCACTTCTTTGCGTTTATGTACATGCATATTTCATCCTGTAAAAAATAAGACTTAGAAATTAAGAAGCTGGTAGTGTCAAAGCTGGTAATCCAGTGAAAATATATTTAATTGCTTGATTCCTTACAGTACATTTACAGGATCAAACATTTGCACAATCATCTATTTAGAAGACAATAATTTAATAAAGACAAAGTGAAAATAGAAAGTGTTGAAAATATTTAAAGCAACAACTGGATGTGTCAGTCTCAGAGATGATGCCTCTGTAATGGTTCGTGTCAGCTAAAATATTCTTGCTGTTGGTGTAACCAAATTTACAGCTATGAAGGCTTGTAAAAACAATGTCAGCATCACACAGAGCTCAAAGTACAACAGGATTCAAAGTGACTGATTCCATGATAAGCCACTGAACCTTTTTTTGGGAGAAAGAAAAGTTGAAATAAAAGTCCAGAGTATTTATTAATAAAGTTAAATTAGTGTATCCATAAATAGACATGATAGTAATTCTTTTATACATCTTTTATCTCATTTGGCTTACCAGGTTTACTATTTCACTTGCCAGTGATTTCAACCTAGAGTCCATCTGAATCAACTTATTCAATTACTTCATTTCTTACTCAGTGATACACTGTTAAATCATGCAATTGATAAGGCATACTTGAGCATTGTAATTTATGGCAATTTGAATCTTGGATTGAAAACAGCACACACTGGAAAGAATTAGATTTTTAACTGATTTGTCGTGTAATTTTTCAATGTAAATCTTACTTCAAAAACTCCTTACAACCTGGATGATCTTTGTTCATTTAGATGTAGAAAATTTTACTTGCATTTTCTGCCTTACAGAGATTTCCTAAAAGTATTACTCATATCACGTTGTTGCTTCCTACTACAAGACTAGAGAAGGAAAACACAAAACAAAAGCCCAACCTCAAACAAAACAGTGATTTAATTTTGTTCCCGTTTAAATTTTGTTTCAAATATTCTACAAAAGTTCTCTGGGAACTCCCGATTTCAAACAAAAAGCAAATACTTATCTGAGGCAGACCCCGCTTACGAACAAAAGTCATATGGCAACTTCTTATAAATCCATTCAGCCACACTCTACACCTTTGAGAACTGGTATTTCAATAGAATCTAATACTCTTATTAATATATTATTGCAATAAATACAAATGAACAAATGACCCATGTCTCTTCTGTTTTTTCCCCAAGGCTCTGCTGGCCTCCCAAAAGAGCTCTCAAAAGCTAGAAACTTGGGCTTCACAGAAGACATCATCACTATTTATCATACATTTGGAGTAGACTGTGTTTTTGTCATCCCAGAGAACAGCACGAGTAACTGCGAACACTACAAGGGATATAACTGTGCAAAGCTTCTTGTCTCTTTCTGAAGTGCCAGGATGAGTATCATTGTTTTCTAGATGCAATAATTAAAAGATGCTATGAAGTCACTCTGTGCACAGATGAGACTATGAAATTTGTCATTATTGTAAAAATAACTCTTGCCAATAACCACATCATATTTCTCAATCAACACATAACTAATGTGTTTGACTCACTGTCAGTAATTCCATAGATACTTCTTTCCAGCATGGGACAGGAAGATGCTTTAGTGGTACAGGAAGAAAGCACAGTAGCCACCACTGTCACCTACCCAAACACTGACTACATTTTCAATGCTTAAAATAACAAAGATACTGAAAAAACAGAGGAGTATCTACAAGCACTTATAAAATACAATTCAGTAGAAATTCATTGCATCACTCTTGAAAACCAGGTTTCACTGTGATGTCATTTGGTGGAAGAAGACCTCTGTTTAGCCATAAATATTGAGAAACATACCTGTAGTACAAACTCTACAAATCTATGCAATCAGCCTACTTTCAGACATAACGTCCCAATGGCAGGGAGAAAAATCACTTGAGCAAGACCATCTTAATTTATGCAAAGAATACTTACACAGATACATTTGGAGTCAAATAATAAAATCTAAAAACCTCAGTGCCTTCAGAGCTGTATTCCTTTAACAACTAAAACCTTTACAACCTTAAAGCACTTTCCTCTGAGAATGTCAAAATGTAAAAAGTTTAGAATCACTACATTCAAATAAGATGTGTAATCCTTTTAAAGTGTAAGAATTTGAAAATGCACTGCTTAAGGCTGGGATTCTTTTCACCAAATTAATAATTCCCTAAAGAGATTTTCTATGTCAGTCCCCCACACTATTTCTACAGTTTATGAAATGAGTGTTCACAGCCAAGTTCAGTTTACCCATTCCAATGTCTGATCACTTCCTCTACTAAGATGAGAAAAGGCTTATATGCAGACATGTATTGAACTAGGGTTCAATACTGATGAACTGGGGTTCACATCAATGAAGAAAGACGGGTCTTACACAATAGGCCTGTGCAAAATTGCAGAAAACAGTGTGACAAACTTTGGTATGAACAACAGGAACTGGATAGTTCATTTTGAATATGCTTCATTTGCAGCTTCATCTAATTGGCTTTGTGCCAGTAATTCAAACACAGGTGTGAACAGCCATTCATACCCCCAACAATTTTGCAATTTACTCCCTCAAATATATTGTAATCTATCACTTCTGTCTCTTATTTTTTCTTATATTTCTCCTATTAACTGTTGCTATTGACTCAAACATATTAATAAGTCTGTTCATCTTCAACAAAAAAGTTAGTGACTTAAAAAGGAAAAAGTAAACCAAAAAGATACCTGAGACAGCTTCATCTGCATGTGGGCAAACACATGAAGAAAACCAACTACAGCATCCCATAGCCTGCTGTGTGCCAGACTTTGCTGATTCCCAGTACATGGCCCCTGTTGTTCAGACAAGAAAATAGGGAAAGCAGAGTTCATTTGCAAGAAACTCAACAAAACCAGGAAGTTATCAGCATCAGGAAGGCAGGGACAACCCCTTTTCACTTGTGCCTTGTGATAGGACAAGGGGCAATGGATCCAAGATTGAGTACAGGAAGTTCCACCTCAACATGAGGAAGATCTTCTTTACTGTAAGAGTTACAGAGCACTTGAACAGACTCCCCAGAGAGGTTATGGAGTGTCCTTCTCTAGAGTCTTCAAGACCTGTCTGGATGAATTTCTGAGTGATAGTTTTGTCCTGCTCTGACAGGGGGGTTGGACTTGATGATCTTTGGAGGTCCCTTTCAATCCCTAACATTCTGTGATTCAGAGCATAGCTTGGGCCTGTCCTTTAGGAACTGCTATGAAAAATTAAACCTATATAGAATTATCTATTTAATAAAACCACTGACTGTAAAACATGCTTATTTCTGATAACCATTCTGCTTCTGTTTTAGCCAAGTCCAAATTTAGTAATTCAGAACCACAAAAAAGTGTATCTGCTTGCAACTTTAAACTGTAAATCCTTGAGGGGTACAAATCTTCAAGGTGATTCTTCCCTGTGTAGTTCTTCACATTAGGAATAAATTTATAGAAGGTCAATGCAAAACTGGTATAAGGGGTTAGAGAATCAGACTCTTGATTTTTCCTGTCCCTCCCCCCCACGCATATTCTAGCTGCTGTAGAAAACAGTGATGAAGAATATTCTACCAAAACCTCAAATTTCCAAAAACCAGGAATACAAAATCTTTGAAGATTCATGGAATAACAAATAAAATGTTTACCAGCTATCAATGCCACTCATGATTTGCCAAATATGTACATTAACTGCCTCTACTCATATTTATACAGTCCTATCATGCTTCCTCCTCATGAACTATAAAATACTATTTTCATAACAACGATTTTCATTTGAAGGAAAATATTATAGACATCTAATAATTGAATATTATGTCTAATCTGCTTATTTTTATGCAGAAACAAACTAATATTGTTGACTGACTTACATGAGGGATTAATTAGAACTAAATCAAACTGAATTTCTAACATATCATGGAAGAACTGCTATGCTGTTATTTTGATACAATTTATCCCAATCTCATTTATTGCAGAATTGACCTCAAGTACATCCCTAAAATTCTCAAATGTAATGTTTGACTTCAGTATTTCAAACACAGCATTGATGTCTGAAAACAGCTTTATTCCCAACAGAAAATACAATCGAATGTTCTGTTGTCTAGACAGTAACTATGTTTTGCTTTGACCTTACTTTCTCAATGTATTAAAAATGAAGACATTAGATAACAGAGCTGCAGTCTAGGCCAAATTAAAACAAAACAAAAAAAACCTCTACTATCTTGCATACAACCAATGGATGATTATATACTAATATGTGTAAATTCGACTAAACTGCCAAGATTCCAAAATAGCAGTGACAGACATATATATATTTCAAAACTTCACTTCCTATGTTGAAAAATGCAGTAAAATAATGTTGAAGGATAAATGTAATTGCATTATCTTTCTATCTATGTTATATCTAGCTACACTACATCTGCATGCCAAAAAAAAAAAATTCTTTTTTCTTTCAAATCCATAAAATTCCAGTGAAACTAATTTACCTGGATATACTCTGTAAGAGTATTGAAAACTTGTTTTGCAACCTGGATGGCTTTGGAAAAATTTCGTTGTCCTTGCTCATCAATAACATCCTTCCCAGAATAATACCAATAGAAATCACTAATGGATTCCTAAAAAGCAGTTGTGAAAAGAACAAAGACATTATGTAATCAAACTGCCTCTAAGTATTTATTCATCAAGATAAGAAAAATAGATAGCATTCTAGTTCTGCAAATTATTTAGTTTATCAAGATTTTAAATGACTCCCCTATGATTCTCAAGTATTACTTCAAGAAGTGTAGTTTCACCTTAGGGGAACCAATAGGAAAATAAATACATAAACCCATCAAATCTCAAAATAAGTTTAAAAATATAAATTAGATTTGTTGGCATCTGCTCTTAGAAATACAAATGCCTGCATTCAGAAAAGGAGTACTCAGTAGCACTACCATGCTGCATGGTGTTCATCAAACGATCTCTGTTTATACTGTGTGCTTGACACTTAGTCAATAGTTGGAGCAAATGTTGCTTTGTGTGCATTATTCCTCTTTCAGTCTTCCCCAAAGGTAAGCTTATTAAAGTTTCAGCAAAGTAACCAATGGAATTAAAATCATTGTATTGTCCCTACAACTTCTACAGAATGCATAAGGATAAAAAGCAATATTGGTAAGAACAGCAACTTAAAAACCACCGATTTGCAAAGCCTGGAGTTCTCAGATACAATAAATAAATGGCTAAAGGGAAAACTTAACTAGATAAAATAAATTTAAAAACCAAAAACCAAAACAAAAAATGCACAAAAACCCCTCATCAAAATATATTATTGTGCACAATGATTTTCAAAAAGATAAGAATAACAGGTATAAATGATTAATGTTTATCATAAAATATATTTTCATGTCTTTCATGTTCTCCAATCTGGAAACAGTTTTTTTTTATATTACTTCCTAATAAAAACAAAAAATGTTTTTCTATTTAAAGATTAGGGAGATAATTCAAATTACAGGGTTAAAGGGTTTTTAATCTAGCCTTCTGATTTTGTTTTTTCTTTTTTTTTTCCTCCTTAGAAAATGATGCACTGTTTCTGTGCTTCATTCCATGCCACCCCATGACTATCCATCCATAACTGCTAGGGTATTATAGCCCTTCTCATCAACATGGGCTACAGTGACAAGAATAAATGTCATGGAAAATAAATGTGCTCCTTTAAAAAACCTGAATATTCTGTGATAAAGTTGAAGATTGATTTTGCTGTAAACAGAACTTCTGCAGCAGCAAATCATGTATCACAGAAGGAAATTCCAGAGAAATTAAGAAACTGGAGTATCCATATACAAACTTCTCCCTTGTAATCAAAAGAAATGAAATTTATAAAAATGGGTTAATATTGTATAGATGTTAAGTCATTATTGTAATCTACTTAATTAGTATATAAGTTAACTTACCTGAACTCTTAATAAGTAATCCACAGTGGAAATTATAATATTAACAGTAGTGTTGTTACCAGTCTGTGTTCTCAGGTAATTCTGAAAATCTAAAAATTCAAATAAAAGTTGAATTTAAATTTATTTAAGTGTTAGAAACTTACAAAAATACCCTGCAAGTTAATTCCGATTTAACATGATCTAGAAAAACAGAGCTTAAAGGATGGGGTTTTTTTAAGTCTCTTTTTTTTAATTTTTTTTTTGGCAACAAACTATTTTATGAATTTTAGCATTTTATTGCAGAGATCACATACCATTGAACTTCTGAATCCAGAAGATTGATTATCTGATTCATCTGTAGAAATTTTAACTTTGTCTGACTATCATCCCTTTTATTATTAATTTTATATCTCTTGAATTCCATCAATACCAACGGAATTATACCTAGTATATATTTATATTTAATTATACATAATTATACAATTCCTGATTACAAAGTCACAAATATTTCCAATGGCTAATTAATATTATCTCTTTTTTTTCCTTCTTTTTCTTCCCTAATAATGACACAAAGAAATGTACTTAATAATAAAAAATGTGCTTAATTGTTTAATTTCTTTTTGTATTTTTAAAATAGATGGTACCTTTCTTTAAGAAATAACATGTTGTTGCAAGTTCACATATAATTCTAAGTGATATTATTGCCAAATAGCACACACAAGGCAGCATACAAATGCTGAGGAACAATAAATACACTTTCCTGTTATATTTTTCCTCTGAATCTTCACTGTCTGGATGTTATAAAACATGTATATTTTCCTACATAAATTTACATTTCCTAGTAGGTCAAGACCCAAAACTCATAATTTTGGAAGCTCATCATTATCTTTCCTACAAACTTAAAGCTGATTAAAAAATGATAAAAAAATAAGCTGATAAAAATATGGTAACTTAATTCCACACAAGTATTTTCCTTTCATATACAGTCTAGCACCTACTCAGTCTTCCATAATATTTTATAAACCTAAAAAACCTTCAGCAATGAAAGCTTTAGTTACTATCACCTTGGCTTAGTTGACAAGTAGCCTGCCCACAAACCTGAATTATGTCCTTCACAGAGCAACTGAAGGAAGCGGAAGAGGTCACAGGTGAACTCATCATCCTGCATCACTTTTTCTCCTGTAGAAAGGCCAGATGGAAGCAGATTATCACAGGCTGCCAAGTAACACCCCACAGCCCCTGAAGAAAATCTCCATATTTAATTTTAAGAACGAGAGAAAATTAATTACATTGTAAGTATCAATCTATCTGAAGCACATATGTCTTGTGCTTAGCAGATAGTAATTTGGTAGAAAACAAACAAGCAAACAAACAAAACAACAAACAAAGAAACTTAGATTTTGATTTGTAAATACGGCAGCATGAGCTTGGCAACATTTTACAAATGGTTAAGATTTTTGTTCGACTTTGCTGGGCATGAATGCTGCATTGCATACAAATGTTAGGATTGGCTAAATTTGGTTCCCATTCATCACAAAACAAGGTACTTAAAAATAAAGAAGTTTAATCAAACAGTAATGAAAATCTTTCATCTAATAAACTACTTTAAAAATAATCTAAAATAACTGGTTAAATTTTCATCTGTGTGCATTCTCAAGAATCATCTGGATTGAAATATTTGAGGATTTAGTACCTGTCTGCTGCTGACACAAAATGGATGTTGGGCATTTGCATCCTTTAACAAAATAAAGCAATAAACTTAGGATGAGCTAGAAGAAATGCCCATGTGCGTTACTGATTTAGGCTCTTCAGTTCAGTTTTGGTAAATGGATAACATCTAAATGTATGAAGCTTCAAATTATTTTCTTGGTTTTTCATAAGAAACAGTATAACAAAAAGCCCTTGATTAACACACCTTTATTTCAATTACAGCAATACACACTGACATATGAAAAGAAGAAACAACCATTCACCCAGGAAAACAATCAGAACTGAGGAAAGTGTCGAATAGCTACTAAAACAACACAGGAGGACAACAACATAGGTGTTCAAAACAATAAAGGCCACCTATTGACAGTAAGGAAATTCCCATTCAGGACTTTGGAAAAGTATTTACAATGTGCATGGCAACAACAACGGAAGCCATAAAAACTTATATGCTTTAAAAATATACATTATTTGAATATATGGCCAAGTGCTATTTGTAGACAACACAAGGAAAGGTGAGAAAAATACATGTGAACTGCAAAAGAATTTGGAAGATTTATTTTTTTTTAATGAGGAGATATATTAGGCTTTTATTTCAACTTCAAACTCCCATGTCTACAAAAGCAATATTTTTAGAGTGTGAACAGAAAGAAACCAGAAGAATGAGTAAATAGATTAAAATTTAAAAGAAATTTTTTTTTCAAAAACATTGTAGACAATAATAACTACATTAGCAATTAGTTATATATTGGTGGATAACTAATTATAATGCCTGCATTTATTAGTATATATATTATATATTAGTATAATTATGTTATTACAGCTGAATTGTAAACAGCATTTGGTACAGTTTGGAATCTATACAAACATGAACATGACCAGTTTAACTTTATGTAAAATTATGAATGATTACAATCTAATAGATTTATCAATCTATACTCTGTGAAATTTTAAGTGAGAAACTCCAGTACAGTGGTAGGATTAGGATGTAACAGCATTTTGAAAACTAATACAAATACTTAAAAAATACACAATTTCACTCTTTCCTGTTGCCATCAAGACATAATGTTTGGTATTATATGGCATATATATGACCAAAGTATATGCCGACATATAGGAAAGATAAAATGTTCTTCCTCCTAATTCCAGACATGTACTTATGGGTGTAGCAAACAATAGGCAATCCTTTCTCCAAGAATGAGCCAAATACTATAAATGACATTCCATTACATTTTTGACCATCCCGGATAAAAATACCAGACATATATATTTTCACAGGGAAAACTGTTGGTGTATTCAGGTTGGAAAAATCAAACCCATAACCCATGACTGACCATATATTTCTTTTATAACAAGGTATAATTGAATCAAAGCCATTTGTATGAATAAGGCTACAGAATAAAGTTACAGTTTAATATTTTTTCCAGCTCTATTATTCACACCCTCTTGTCAAGTAAGATTTTTTCAGAACAAGAAGGAAAACAAGACTCAGATGAAAATGATTATACAGATTAATTTATGAAGAAATCTTCTGGCTTTTAGTACACCCACTGGAATTCAGGAATTTTCATAAAATAAATCCTAACTTTAATATTGGAAAGATTCAGAAGGGTCTTTTAATTAGTTCAACTGTATAGAAATCACAAAATCAAAACAAGTTATTCCAAAAGTCTGCATAATTTGAAAGTGTTTAGGTACATCATTTCATGTAAGCTAAAAGGTCTGTTCCGTTTGGAAATATTTTTACATATTTCAAAATGTAGGGAAAAAACCAAACATTTCAACCATTTTAGCCACGCTAAAATTTAAAATAATCCCAACTTTCAATTTCCACAGCTGATCAAAATCTGACTAAGACCACTGCTGATATTGACAGGAATTTCAATTTTCAGATGTTACTTGCTGACTGCAAGAGATGTCTCACTGGCAACTACAGAAACAAAGTGCAGATCTATTTCTTTATAGAATATAAGAGAGCACACTTTGCTGCTGTGTGCCATGTTTTTTAATGTTGGTTGATAAGATGTATATTCTGGCATATATTTGTTTAGATGTTAAAATGCTGCCATTGCTCATGCTGTATGTAAATGATATTGGCTACACACCTGAAGGCTTTAAGCCTGTAGTTCATGTGAAACTGGTAGCTTGTGTTTGTGATATATAGGAACAGAGGTATCATGTAGGAAATGAAAGTAAGATTGAATGAAAAATGAAAGATGTGGGTTTTTTCCTTGAAAGTGCATGTGTCCAAGTTTGGTAATTCTATTTTTTTTCTTTTTTTCTTTCTTTTTTTTTTTTTTAAATCCTCAGTGGAGAAGCTCTGACTTCTACTACTACTCAAAAATATTGGTCTGATGCTACACATTAATGAAATACACATATATTTATATCTTTCAAAAAGGAACTGGGCTCCTTTTTGACAGCTGTTAAGCAAGAGCAAAACTATCTCATGATAAACCAAGTGAATTTATTCTTGTCTCAAGACCCGGGCAATATTGCTTTGCATTGTTGAGTGCTGTATGCCTTTGATTTCTCAATAAACTGATTCAAATAAGAAAAGCACTTTTTTTCCTGACTGAGGGATGCATAACAATTTCTTTGAACTAAAGCTACTTAAGTTCCCTTTTAAATACAGACACTGATTCAAATACAGAGATATAAAGATGGAAAACACCCCTCCAAAGTAGGCTTCAGTCCCTCACACAGAATTTAAACATCTACTTTAAATATGAATAGGTGGTGAAGGACAAAAAGATATTTCTTGATTTCACATTATATATGGCTGAAAATAGCCCTGATGTGTACCCTCATTATAACTATTTATTACATGGCATGTGTACCTCTCTCAGTTTAATAGAAAGTCCTTTAAGATCTGCTATCAGATCAAATATCATTCTAAAACTATATTTTATTAAAAGCAGCCTTTGGAGAACTTATGGAGAAACAAAATAATGCCTTGATATAATATTAAATGATTGAAAATAAAAATAGAGCTTTCCTGGCAAAAAGGAAAAAAGGTAAAATAATCTAAGTGTAAACTTAATATCTTAATTTTTTTTTTTTTAATTTCATATGGCAAGTAAAACATGTCTCTCCAATGGAGAAAAACACTGCATTTTCAAGATTTTTGTGTCTCATGGTGAAATAACAGAATATGAGTGTTAAATGAAAAATGAAGAACTATTGCGAGATAATGAACTTTTTTACATGTCTTTGGTTTTGAACCCCCATTTTTTGAAAAAGAAGCAGAACAATCAAACCAAAATACATACAGAAGAAACAACATTGAGTACATCACAAAAAAAAAAAAAAAAAGTAAAAAACACATTTGTTAAAGAACCATCAACGTTGTTACCAGTGGGGGTTCCAGGGTTTGGAAAGGGAAGGTAGTACTAGTCAGAGGAATATCAGGACAAGGAGCTTATAATGTGGACAGCACAAAGAAACAATTGGAATAGAGCAATAAATCTCACAACCATTTGACGCAGTACAGGGCTTTTTACCTATTGCCAAGGTTGACATGGGACTGGAAACAAGCACTGCCCCTGATGAAAAGTTGACTCTATTCCATAAGTGTCAACAACATCTTTTATTTGACTTTGGCAAGAATAGTTTCAGGCTTATAGGTTGTACATTCAGTAACAATTACTCATTAATATGCTTCTGCATCATATTCAGATGACATGAGAAGCAGGCCACAGTGCACATTTTACATCCCATTACTCTGTTTGGAATCAATAAAATGATCTTTATTTAAGGAGTAATTAAATACTTACAGAATAAGTATCTCTCTCAAAAAAAGGAATGGGAGAAAAGATTTCCACATCTTTAGTATTTCCTTTATAGTATTTACAGATGGTTATTCATAGGATTGCAAGTAGACATATGATCTCAGGTATCCGACAAAATCTTGGATACTTTGAAACAGTTCACTAGAGGAGTCTCCCCACAGACACACTGGCTGGGTTTTCATAATGCTATCAGGTATTAATACCAGTACCTGTACAGCTTTTATGTAAACTACTTCTCAATCAGTTGAAAAAGGTGTGCTTCATAATATTAAAAAATATTATTACTATTTGAAGATATCATAATACTAACACTACTGTAACCCTGAAAAGGAAAAGGACAGTGTTTTTTGGTTTGGCTTTGTTCTGCTCTGTTTTCTCAAATTTTCTATTAGCTGGATATTACTACATTAAAAAAAAAAAAAAAAAAAAAAGGTGCTGCTAGCAAATATTATTCCTTTGTGTCAAGAAATCTTTAACATAGTGTTATTGTATCTTGACACAGCTGCTGTTCAGTAACAAAGAAAATGAAAACACATGAAGTGAATTTTGATAATCTGCCAAATAAAAACTTCCACTGAGAAAACAAATAAAAATCCAGATCATCCCCCTTCCCAACATCTGGCTAATGAAAAGGCACCTGCTGTGTTTGAGCTTATTGCTTCTGCTGAATGGTATATAAATTTTGTATTTTAAATTCTCATTAATTCTCATTCCTAATGGCTACAGGAACATTTCATGGCAACTGCTTCTACAAAGCCTTTCCTTTACTTGAAGTAAGGAACCTTTGAGACACAGGAACCTTAACATATCAAGTAGCTTTTCGAGCAAAGAAATATCACCTGTAAACATTATTGATTCCTCTAAATTAGCAATGCACCACCTCTTTCTTGTATCAACTCCTGACTGCATCAGATGAACCTAGCCAGTGGCAAGTCCTCTCCTTACTAACCACCCTCAAATCCTCACTGGATCCACCACTGATTTCCTGTGCTTGCACAAATCAATGCAGCAATAAAGCCATATTCAATACACAAGTACTACAGGAGGACTATAGCACAAGGCTTTGTGTATGTATAGGTATACTTTTTTTTTAACATTCATCCATTGCAAATACTGGGGTCACTAAAATGAAAAGAAATAAAAAAGAACAGGGAGGAAAAAAAAAGTTTAAAAAACAGCTTGCTGCTCTTAAATCTAGTGTGCCAGTCACTGTGCAAATCCTGAGAAAAGGAGGAAGAACAAAGTGGGGAGAGTTGACACAAAACCCAAGAATTTTGAAATACACAATTGCAATAATAATAGAAAAGAACCCACTGGTTTAACAGTCTTAAAGGAACAAAAAATCCAATGGTGTTTGGGAGCTGTACAGTGCTGACACAAAGCTAAGAGCAGGAAAAATAAAGAATAGGCAGTTGTTTTTAATAATTACCACGCTCATGAGTGATGACTGAGGAAGGGAGGACAGGACAATTAGTTCAAAGAAAAAGAAACAAGGAAAAAAGAAAAAAAGGTTGAGAAACTGTTTTTAGCAAATACAAAATATAGTTAGTACTGGTTTTGGCAAAATTAGTTCTGTACTAAAAGAGAAAGAACAAATGAACTGCAAATAAAAAAATTCCCTCATATGAGGAAGCACAAAAATCTCTAAGTTAGGTAGAGTCAATTATGCAGCATTTAAAGATTTATTTATATTTGCATGCAAAATCAGTCATTTCTAGAAACAGAGACACCAATCGAAAGAAAAATAAGCCAATATCTTGACAGTTCATTTCAAAATCCAACATTAAGAATTAATAAATTTAATTATTTGGTAGTAGTAATGTTGTCCAAAAGAACAAAACATTGTGTAGAATAACCTTCAGTAAAATTGAAAGTAATGGCCAAAACCTTAAATGCCAAATAGCTGCATCAGTGCTCAATCTACAATGTTTGACCAAATTTTATTCACATTGGTTCACTTTACTTTGTTTACTCATAAAAGTCCAGCAGGATTTGATGTACAATTTAAACTGTGGGAGCACTTTCAGAGAAGCAGCACTTACAACAGGTCTTGAAGTAATTCAGTCAAATTTAAGTTCACAATTTTGATTTGAGAAAAGCAGTTGAATATTCAAGAAATATGCCACATAAAAGAGCTACAGGCACAATAGGCAATGAGATATGCAGTGTTGCAAATATGAATTATGAACTCCCAAATGCAAGAATGATTACAGTCAAACTTTTAAACCTTGATTTTAAGATAACAACATGTTAAAAAATTAGGTTACTGTAGGATTTAAACATGAAAATGCGCCATAAAAAATACTGGAGATAAAGGGAGAAAATGTGCTTTGGTAGCTCTATTAAGTCACATAAAAATGTTTCCAGACAATCACAGTAAGGGGGTAGTAGAACTTACTGTCAGACAAATAAGAAAAATTGACAGTGAACTGACAACACAGAGGGCAAAGAGCCAAATAGGTTCAAAGTCAAAAGGAAAGTGAAAACTTCATAATAATTCTCCAAAGACAAACAGAAAATAATTATTTAAAATAAAAAGCTTTACCAGCAGACGTTTTTTTCCGAACAGCAGATACAGTTCTCTTGACCTCTAATATTTAACTTATGGCTTAACTGTCTGGTTTTCATTCCAGCCAAGACAGTTTTAGAAATCTTAATTTCATTAATGTTGAAACTGATTGGGGTATCTGAAAGGTTTTACATGCATAAACACTGCTGTCAGTAACTAGAATCTGGTTTTGGTTTTACATGTAAAGTCTTCACTTCTTCAGAATGATGGGTAAGAGTCCACTGAGGCCATTCTGAAACTTAACACATTCTAGTGATTTACTATTTATTAAACATGGCCTTAGGTAGGTATTTACTAGTGATTTGTTATTGATTTACTATTTCTTAAGCATGGGCTTAGGTAGGCCAGCTAAGTATAAATCACTCTCAGGAATCTTATTTTATCTTCGGACTTTTGATATATATTTACAGGGTTCTTTCAAATTCAGCTTGCTTCTGCAAAACGTAAAACAGAAAAGTTCACAGATCACTTCTGTTATATCAATAAATACCTGATCCTTCTTCAGTCACCATGCCAAGGCCTTCTGCTTTGTTCTGACGTTCAAATGCATTTAGGTCAAGAACACTGCAATGAGAAAAATTACATTTGTCCTGTGATTAATTAGATATATGTAATATTTCATTTTGTGAGAAATAGAGAAGGATTTGTGATTTCATTTCAGGATAGAATCATACTATTGTCAAGAAGATACATTTCAGTGACCTAGTACATATCTGCTATGAATTTAGCTCTCTGTGACTGACCAAAAAATGAGAATGTATGTGCTTATGATATACGTATTTAGTTTAGAGGTTACAAAGAAGCCATATTATTGACTACTTTTATATTATAACCCAGTTCATCCCAAGCAGCAAGATCCATAAAGAAATTGTCATTACTAGTTCCACTCAGTGTTCTCTCCTTCCATGTTCTGAATAACTGAAGATGCCAAGGGGAATACATATTCAACTACCCATATTTAAGGAACATATACTCTTACATATCTCCATTTGTAAATCTGCAAGAATGTTTATGAAAGTCAGATGAATGCAGTTGAACTACAGCAGTAGCTCTGATGGCAAGAAACATCACTGATTTCAAAATAAAACTTGGCCAAAGACAATGTTAAGAAAAAGGGATATAAAATGGTACCCTTAGCAGAAGACTGAACTACTTGATCCAGAAAGCTCTTTTTAATCCCATGTTTTATGTTCATTAAGACAATTATTGATATGGTTTTTCTTCAGGATTATAGCTAAAACATTTAAATACATGTATTTTTATATATATAAAATCAATATAAACTGTCAAGAAGCACGAATGGACAAAAAAAAAGTCATAGTACCTGCTCAGTTCATTTCACCACAATATTCCATTCCTTTTTTCTGCCTTCTAAAAAGTCTTATTAATATTTCTAAGAAAGTTCAGTTTTCCAAATATCTTTATGACTACTTAATATTGATCATTAACCTGGTCTCCTCAGGATTACAGGATACCTCCAGATTTAAGAATTCACCTCTGAGAAATGCTCCTCACTTAGGAGTTGTTTTCTGGTATATCTCAAGTAGACACAAATGCCATAAACATTTGTGTAAAGAGTTTTTCATCAAGGTAGATCAATATCACATGAAAATTTTCATACCATAAGCATCACCTTCTCCTTTACCCCAAGTCTAGCACATTACAGTCCCCAGGTGCTGTTTGCAAAAAGTATGTAGAGGATCTTTCCAAAACTGTACATCCTGTGGAACAAAACCTTAATGCAAAAGAATAAAATTTTTAAGTAGATATTTTCTTACCTACAGGACTGCATAAGACCAGCAAGGCTTTGAAAGAATCCCACATCCTTTTTATCCTTGAGGTAGTCAAGCATTTTCTGCAGTAAACACAAATAATATATGCAGAAAATTAATATTTATACTGTGTGTTTAGTCTAACTATATACTATATAACTATAAAGCTATAAAAATACTCTATGGATTCTAGACTACTAATGAGGCTAGTGTTTTGAAGTATCATTAATATTTACAAATTAGACAAAAGAGTCTTGCAGAGAAATATCCAGGTATCAAAAATAAAAAGAACATTTAATGTTCATGCCCTTTATAGAAAAGAAGGTTATCCATCTTGGATACTCCTTCATAAAACATGAAAAATTAAGATAGCAACTAAAGTCAAAAAGGCCAGCAGAATTTAGAGTTTAATATAAAAACAATCTTGCCACTACTAGGCCACAATTTTGTATTGACACTACTATTTCAGCACTGGAGTGAGCTTGTCATAACCTCAGTTTGGTTCAGACAATTTTAGTTGAAATAGCATGTTAGTAGTCATGAGTATTTTTAAAACTTGTTTTAGGTATTATACTTTACAGTAAAGCTATCTGATAATAGATTTCCATAACAAGAAGATACTCAATGGAGTGAACTCTGATTCTAGAATGCAGCATGTTGCTGAGTGAAGACATAGGATTATACCAGAGATCCCAGTGGTGAACAAAAATCACAATTCTCAAAGATCAGTCTTAGTAGGAATGTTACAAGAATGCACATTGTGAATGGGATAAACTCTTTTTTCAAATAATAATAGGAAAAGTTTGTAATAAGTAGCCTCCAAAATGAAAGAGCACATAAACAGACAGCGTTAACAAAATGTATCAGCATAAGCCCAAGTCGACCCAAGTCCACAGGAAAAGTACACTCCCACCAAAACCACCGTGCTAATCAAAGCAACGAACTCCAGAGGATGAGGATGGCTTTTCAAAACCACTTCTGTACCTCTCCCCCCACCCATATCATTCTTCCCAAGGAAGACTGAAGAGTCGATCTTAGGACCTAAAGGAAAATTGGAAAGGTGAGCATAACACCATAGAAAATGGGTAAAAATGAGGCAACTGAATAAACAGCAATGCAGTATTACTGATGCTTTTGTAAAGTATGTAATTTAGATTAATAGTATTAGTATTATTGTAGCCCTACAAATAACAGTTTCCTGAATTCAGATTAGTTAAGATTTTATTGAATCATTAAAAAAAAGAATTAGATTGTAGCATTACAAATTCAGATTAAATACTTACATTAAAATGTCATGATTTTTATAAGTAATTTAGTATCATGACATCACAAAGAACTGGCAATAATTCAAGCAGATACTTTTCTGCAAAATTTTTGGGTCTTTCTGGTCAACTCATGGTAATGAGTAAAAAGAACATTATTTTTGGCTGCATTCAGCAGACTCAGGAATTGCTTAACTTGTAACCTTTACTGCTCCCAGCTGACTGCATTCTTCAAACTGTCCTAAACCAATGTAGTAATGGCAGGAAAGAAGCCTTCTGGACTCAGGAATTTTCAACTAGTACAAAACACCAAATCCACTCTGTATCAGTCACTTCTTTTCAACAGTGCAGAATGCTGTTAACTTATCAGACTCTTCCACTGCTCACTATAGATTAGTAAAACAAATTTGAGTTGACTGCTTTTACCACCAAGACTCTTCATGGAATAAGCTAAAGACTTCGGATGTTGTCTAACATTTGCTTTGGTGAAGACAGGGGTCAGCAATTTTGCTCTACTGACCACAGGACAGTTACAATCTCCCTAGAAATCCTTCCATCCCACAGAATTTCTCTAGAAGTTAATAATTTAACATAAAATTACTCCCTTTTGGTTGAAGTGCAAAAAGAATTTCTTTTAATCTTGTATTCTGTAGATTAATTACATGCATATGAATAAGAAATATATACCTAGCAAACAAGGCGCTTTTGTACACTGTTTTCTTCTGGGAATGAGAATAAGAGGATAAACAGCATCTGACAAATAGTCACATTACATAACGTACTATTACAATAATTGACCATGGTACAAAGATCTATGCTGACTAGAAAGGGTAAAAATAAATTAGTACCTTACCTGCTGAACAGTAGAATTTCCTCCATTTAAGATGGCAATCCCTAGCTTTAGGGTAGCTGCAACCATTGGCCCCATCTCACCTTAAAATTATTTTAAAACATACTTTTAGATCCTACAAAATTAGAATTTTTTTATTAAATTATCCATAAAATTACTTAAATGGTAATTTATCAGGAAAGGCCTTTTTCTTTCTTCTGTAAAACAGACCTTTCTTTCATGATCTTTAGTGTCACAATATTTTCCTGCATGCCTACACATATAGTGTAATGTATACACATCACACAACATAAGAGAGGAAAAACTGACTTCAGTGAATATAAATGATGTTACATTCGCTAAAGTATGCAACAGCTGAATCAAGGCTGAGTGAACAATTTTAAGCTAGCTTTCAAGTTTAACAATGTGTCTCTGAATAACAGCCTTGATATTTTTTTCCTGTTTCTTTAGAAAACGAAAGTGACCCAAAGCATTTAGTTATGGTAAATGAAATTTGTAAACAGGAATTTTTAAGACATCACTGAAGAAACAAATCACAGAACAGACAATGAAAGCATCAAACCTTAGAGTAAGATGGTGTCTAAGGGACAAAAGCATCATTTCCACTTCTGAAATGTATTATCAAAGTACACCAATAAAGTAGATATTTGGGGGTTGGGGTGGGAAAGGCCCAAAGTCCACACCTACATCAGAACCATACATAATTCCAGTATCTGGGGGCCTTTTTGTCATTGCATTCTGTTTAAAGCTATAAACTTTTTCAAACTTCCTCTGAATCACCACTAGAAAAATTAATAATAGTAATAACAACAATGATAACCTCATAAGAATTATTCATTATACTTTTTTGGATTAGCTGTCAGTAATTTTTTAAAACTTTGGTGCATTTTAAAAACAAGCTACCAATAAACATCTACAGGTTCTGCCCAATATGAATCACAATAATTTCAAAGATCACTAGAAATAAGGTTTAATATGCTATCTACACAACAAAACATTACCTTTACTAGCACTGATTGTCTGCAGAACCATCTCAGCAGCACCCCGGTCATGAAGTCTGGCTTGTTGATAGAGCAGCTTTTGCTTTTCCATTTCTTTTTCCTGAATAAAAATTCCAGTCATTTAAGATGAGGACTTCAGTTACTATCAGTTCTCCAAAGGTTTTTGGTTTTCTTTTAGTATATGGGCTCTATGGCAACATCATGGATCATTTTAATGCCTACAGTGCTACTGAACAGATAATTAATATGTTCAAGTAATATTCTCCCCTTGGTATTTTTCTTTAATGTGCTTTTAGCGGTTTATCTGAAGTCATCTCAATTGTATATCATTAGGTTAGTTCAAAGCCCACATTCATTATATAAATATATATACTGCATATAACAAACTTGCACTTTTGTGCTGTGTTTTTGTGCAACAGTTCATACTCTTAATAATCTTCTATAGCATGACCATAACTTCATACTGCTCAGTATGTGGCTCTTGAGTTGCAAGTTGTTGCTGAATACCAGAGTAACAGAAGCATCTCAGATTTTTTTTTCAAAACATTATTTTTCAAAACATATTACAATATAGATTGCCCACCCTACCAACAGAATATTTGATAGAATACACTGTGCTTTTATATTTTACATTCTCTAGCGGCAACAAACAATACTGCATGGCGTTGCTTGAGCAATGGTGAAGTTTGTTCTTTAAAATTTAAACCACTACTGAAAACATAAAGAAGAACATAAAGAGCAAACATAAAGGCACAGTTAATTCCAGATGAGTTTGAACTTTCACCAAGTTAATTGAAGTTTGCTGGAAATTGAGGATGACTAAGCAGTATAAGTTGCAAAATGGAAGTTGCATAGAGCCCTATGACAGTGAGTCCATCAGATGGTGTGGTAAGAAGCTTACTCAAAAGGAACATGACACAATCAGTTAGTATCATGTCCAAAAACACAATGCCCAAAACATGTATGACCTAAAAGCAGGAACAGCTGCAGCAGAAGTAGCCAGAATGACAGCTTTGCTGCCATAAACTTTCCATCCAAGTTACAGAAAAAAGACATTGGAAGATGGAAGAGGTTTAAAAAATGAAGGCTTGCTAAGTAGAGTGTATGAATAATAAATTAAAAAAGAAGAGGTAAAAAAGAGGAATATGCTCAAATGAATGGAAAAGAAACCTTTAACTCAAAAGCAAACCAACACAGACATTTATGCTGTTACCAGAGAGTTCTCGCCGAGGCTGGCAAATTTGTTTCTTAAATCTTTGATAATATCGTGCTGCGGAAACAAAATTCATCAGGGTTGTTTTTTTTTTTTTTTTTCACACTATTAGCTCTCCTGTGGTTAAATTGTATCTTTCTTTTTTCTTTAAATTATGTGACAGATCTATATGGAGGCACAAAAAGGCAAAAAAAAAAAAAAAAATGGCAGCTTTGCTTCATATTTAGCCATGCTAAAGTTTGAAAGTTTTGCCTTCATGTTTAAACCTCTTCCTGGGAGTTCAACAAAAACAAAACAGAAACATACACATACACACACACACGCACACCACACACACACACAAACCAAAAAGTCATGACATTACAGTTCAATGTAGCTAAAATAAAATATTTCCATTTGCATCAGATGCCACTGAAAATTTATTAGTATTTCTTTTAAAAAAAAATTTCCTATTTCTAGTTTTTTACTTTTAGACACAGCAATCTTTCATTTTACTTCCATTGCAAGATTTATTATTCACTTCTGTTCACAAGCCTAACATCAGCTATACTACTTTCATTATGCAATATTTTTATGATAACTTTATAAGAATGCTTATAGTGAGGACGCAGCTGCATACGCCACAGACTAAAAGAATAAGTATGCACACTTTTGTAATGGTATGATGTAAGAACAGTAGAAACAGGCATTGCCAAACAGCTTAAAGTGAGAAGAGAGGCATTTTTTACAGAAATAGAGCTGTCTAGGTAACTAGCAACAAAGCAGACCGAAAAAAACCCGCAAAGCAACACCCCCACAACCCCACACCCCCAAAAAAACCCCAAAACAACAAAACCACAAACAAAAACAAAACAAAACAAAAACAACCACCAAGAAACCAACAAAGCACCACAGCTATTTCTTATAAAAGCAACCATTCTTTTGACGACAATTTCCACAGAATATGGTTCCTTCTTCAGCTTGACAACGCTTTTTCACTGTTGCTTTTTACATGCAACGTTAGCACATATATACATATATATGAGATGTGATGGCAGTGCTGATATGAAGTAGGCCACCCACTGCATACAGTGTATAGCAAATTAATACAGCTGCTGGCTGGCCAAGGTATCCCCATTTCTCTAAGATGTGCTTACTGCTAGCACAGTTATCTGTGCTACCAGTACAGTTTTTTGCACTTTATTGTGTTTGCCAGTTGATGCAAAACAACCTACCAAAATAATTAGCCAGTGTTTTGAATTTTCTGTCATTCATAAAACAGTCACAAAAATAGCAAAAATATTTCATACTAAATGAAACCTTTAGAGTAATTCACCAGAATTTAAAAAAAAATAAATCCAAACAAAAAACAAACAATACAAAATCAACCTCAAGGAAAAACAAGTCTATTTTGTCTTGTGTGTTTTCCATTTATATGGGAAAAAGCTGCCCACTTAAAAATATTCGTGCATGTATTTCTACATTATAGACTTTCTCCAGCAGCTTACCAAATCAAGGAAACTTTTCATCACACCTTTTGAAGGCAGAGAATCAAACATTTTCTACTTCATTATTTTTTGTTGTCGTTGTTTTAAATCAATACAAGGAACTGTATGACAAAAAACCGTAAGTTGGGTAAACCCACAAGTTTTACCCTGAATTTGTAGGCAACAGGTTTGCAAAAAAACAAATAGGAGCTTTAATTGAAAAGTGTGGCAGTGAAATTGCTTATTTGCTCGTAATCCATACAAAGAAGGATTAAATGATTCTTGGACTTTCCCTTGGAGCTAAACCATATGGAGATGTTTGCTGCTATCACTAAGCTCACAGCCATGGATTGCAGGCCTATAATCTTACTTCTACAGAGCATTCCTTATTTTTGTTTTTTTTAATATGAAATGATGGAACAGTTAAATAGAAAAAACAAAAAGATGGAAAGGGAAGAAATTACTTTCAACTCAACTATTCTAAGATGAATGCTCTTCCTTTGAATTGTCTTCATACTCTACTATTCAAGACCTCTGTTTAGTCCAGAGAATAAATCCTATTAGACAGCTCTTACACTGGCAAAAAACCTGTTAATTACAGTGTCAGGCATGCATGAGTAAAAGTTATGTATTAAAATATAATATCAAGTGCTCAAGCAGAATATTTATGTATATTTACATACATATATGTTTATATATATTAAGACTAAGATTAATATATACTGTTTATGCTCTATAAATAAAGTTTAGTTTTTCCTAAATCACTAATTTTGGACTTCATTAGCTCTAAAAAGAGTATAAACTAAAAGAAAACATAATGCATTATAATCCCTGAAGATTAAATATGTAGGATTTTAAGAGTGGTAAAGGAAATTATTTTATCAAATATGCATTCCATATTTCCTTAAAAAAAAAATAATTAAAATCCTGGCAATTTCACACTCATATTTCTGCTTCTCCTAAAAAGCCTTAAACCCAAAAGATATTTTTTGAAAAACAATTTTTAATTAGCTGATATGATATACATTAACATACCTCAGTGAGTTGAAGTACCCCTTCTATATTGAAAGCTGTCAGTACCCAGATTATCACAAACCAAAAGGAATTCTTTAACGTACAGTAGGTAGAATATAAGACTAAGGTAAACAGGAAATTTAGTAACTGCTAGCACATAAAATATTTAAAATACAATTTATCTCACAATTGAATTTCATAGTAAAAGAATGGCTGTTCTAAAGTCATTCCTCCACCACCTGCTCTGCTTTCTTTTTCTATGTACTCTTCCATACTTTAGGAATACTGACATGTCTCAGTGCAAGGCATCTATAAGCCTTCTATCATTTGTTATTACTTCCATGATACAAGTAAATACTTTGGAAAATGCTTGAAAGTTAAGTCTAAGTATCATCACTAAAAAATTATAGATGTTCATAAATTAATTATATATGTATAAGTATATATGCAGTCAGTGACAGTCTGTTAGCAAATTTTTAATTTCCTCAAAACTACAGATACTTATTTCAAATGTGATAATACTTTCCAAGACTTTAGAACACCGGCAGACTTCCTGTAGGAGGGATTTATTAAATATTATTAAGTAAACATATGCTTTTATCTACTCTATCTCAACTCAATGACTTCATAAAATTTTAAAATATTCCCTGCATTAATTTTTATCACTGTTGGTGCTAAACAAGTAATAATAGTAAAAATAAAATGTAGCTAGGAAAAACATGTATGCAAAAAAAGCTGTTTTAATTTGACTGGCTGTAAAAATTCATCTTTCTTGGGCATAAGCATAAATATGTTGTAATATGGTGAGATGAGAACAAAGGAAGCAGCACTGATCTAAAATGTATCTGGAGAAAAAAAGAGAACTGAAATGAACAAACTGTCATATTAATGATGCTGAAAAGACACTAGAATTATAGCAATCATTCATCAAAATTATTGTAATCACACCAATATTTGGAGAAAAAAGTATTGGTGTTCTGCTGACTCTCACCAGTAATAAATGCCTGGGAGGAAAAAAAATTAGCATGTCATCCAATTAGATTTGGACATAACTATGTTACTGAATATCAATAGTCAGCACAATAATCCACATGGGCACAAAGTAAGGACTGTTTTATCAACATGACATTTCACATTTCCTACCATTTGCATAATCTGTATTGAAAAAATTAAATGTTATATTAAACATATATTTTCTTCATACAAAATATAGTTATAATTAAAAAAAAAATACACTAAACATTTTTCTCCATTTCAGTTTGCAGCAATATCTTTACTGCTGTCATCATGTTTAGAATGTCATTCTTTCACATCTTCCTGTCTAGCAAGGAAGTCAGTTTTGTTTCCTACATACTGCCTCCATGTTCTTGCCATGCTGATGAAATCACTCAACACATTATATCCTGTTCAAGTAGATCAGAACTGACAAAGTATTGAGTCCCTAAAGGAAAAATACTCTATTGGGCAACTTTCAACATATTCTCCATTTCCAATTTTTGTCTCCAATGGTACACAGCTATAAAACTACACAGTATTTTCAAACTGTGTTGCCCTTTCTTGTTTAAAATGGGTGACAAATTTGATGTATTTGAAATAGCTGACATAGATGTCTAACTCTCTATAAGAATAAAAAAAAAAAAAAAAGGGTAATGGATCATTTAGAAGATTTCACTATGACTCGAATTGAATTAGTTAGCTGGAGCAGAAAATCTTACGTACAGGGATAAATTCAGTAAGATTATTATAACCTGTAAGAACCTGTAAGCTACAAATGGTCTCTTAATCATTGCAATGAATTTATTCTTCAAAGTACATCATGCCATAATCCCAGGACTGCCAAAGGCTGTGTCTTGGACCTCAACCAGTTCTGTTGTGCTACAGCAGTGAAGCATGGAGTGCCAGCTGGTGTTTGGGTTGAAAGACAAGGCACATGGATGTCTGTGAGTACTCTTGAAAAGTACCACATTGATGCTGTGATAAGAAGAAACAATGTAGGGGGAAGAGATGTTAATAAACACAGAAGATGGGAAGCAGACAGAGGAAGCATTGAAAGATCTTAAAGAATAGCCTTAAATCATCATTTATCACTAAGCCCCTGAAGTGAAACCCAAAGCAAAGCATGGATATATTTGTCCCGGGTTTGGATACAATAGGGTTAATTCTCAAAGTTGCCATCTGGGCCTAAACCATATCAATATTATTCATTTTGCAGAAAAGAGATTCTCTACACATTTGCTGCACATTTCCCATAGTCAATGTGAGGTTATTTATATAGCCTAAAAAACAGTCTTGCCAGACAAGCAAGAAGCTGAGAAACAGATGACTTTATAGTGATGAATATGTTACTGTCACTGCCCCTATGTTATTGATATATAACACACCATCAGTACATAAGAAAGAACAAAAGAACTCTAGTCCCCTTATGACAAGTAAAAACTGATTCAATCTTAACCATAGGATTATAGTTTTGTAGAAGTTATAGTTTATCCTGGGAAAAGTGTATGGACACCACCCAGTTGTACAGGAATGGGGTCAGGAAGGTCAAGGTGCAGTTGCAGCTGAACTTGGCAAGGGATGCAGTAAATAGTAAGAAGGGCTTCTACAGGTATATCAACCAGAAAAGGAAGGTCAAAGAAATCATGTGCCCCTTCATAAGCAAGATTGGCAAGATGGTAACAACAGACACGGAGAAGGCTGAAGAACTCAACAACTTCTCTGCCTCACACTTCACTGGCAACCTCTCTTCACACACCTCAGGAGTCAATGGATCACAAGACAGGGACCTGGGGAGGGCAAAGTCCCTCCCACTGTAAGAGAAGACCATGTTCACAACCACCTGAGGACAGGTCTGTGGGACCTGACAAGATGCATCCCCGAGTCCTGAGAGAATTGGCTGATGCAGTTGCCAATCCACTGTCCCTGATATTTGAAAAGTCCTGGCAGTCATGTAAAGTTCCTGGTGACTGAAAAAATGGAAACACTGCACCCATTTTTAAAATGAAGGTAGAAAGGAGGACCCTGTGAGTTACCAACCTGTCAGCCTTACCTCTGTTCTTCGGAAGATCATGGAGCAGATCCTCCTACAAGTTATGCTAAGGTACATGATGGATAGGGAGGTGATTTGAGACAGCCAGCTTGGCCTCACCAAGGGCAAGTCCTGACCAACCTAGTGGTTTTCTGTGATGGAGTGACTACATCAGTGGACAAAGAAAGAGTTATGATTGTCATCTGTTTGGACTTCTGTTAAGCCTTTGACATGGTCTCCCACAACATCCTTCTCTCTAAATTGGAGAGATATGTATTTGGTAAGCAGACTATTCAGTGAATGGGGTATTAGTTGGATGGTCACATCCAGAGGATACTGGTCAATGGCTTGATGTCCAGATGGAGATCAGTGGCAAGTGCTGTTCCTCAGCAGTCTTGGACCAGTATTATTTAAAGAGAAATGAGAAAGAATGAGAAAACAGTATTATTTAGTATCTTCATCAATGACAGTGTGGGATCAAGTGCACCAGCACTGCAAGTTTGCAGATGATACCAAGCTGAGTGGTTCGGTTGA
This sequence comes from Todiramphus chloris collaris, assembly GCA_025345505.1. Lineage (NCBI taxonomy): Eukaryota > Metazoa > Chordata > Aves > Coraciiformes > Alcedinidae > Todiramphus > Todiramphus chloris. The sequence continues at coordinate 13,075,791 of JANVCC010000020.1, read as the reverse complement.
CATGCCTCAGGGATGGGATGCCATCCAGAGGGATCTATGCAAGCTTGAGAATAGTGCCTGTGTAAACCTCATGAGGTTCAATAAGGCCAAATGTCAGGCTCTGCACCTGGGTGAGGGCAACCCCCAGGATCAACTGAGGCTGAGGAATGACAGGATTGAGAACAGCTCTACAGAGAAGCACTTGGGGGTACTGGTGGATGAAAAGCTGGACGTGAGCCATCAATGTGCACTTGCAGCCCAAAGGCAAATGATATCCTGGGCTCCATCAAAAGAAGTGTGGCCAGAAGGTTGAGGGAGGTAATTCTGCCAGTCTGATCACCTGGAGTACTATGTTCAGCTCTGGAGTCCTTAGCATAGGAAAGACATGAACATGTTGCAGCAGGTCCAGATGAGGGCCACAAAAGTGATCAGAAAGATGAAACACCTGTCCTGTGAATAAAGGTTGGAGTTGTTTGGCCTGCAGAAGAAAAGGCTCTGGGGAGACCTTAATACAGGTTTTTAGTACTTAAAGGGTGCCTCTAAGAAAGATAGGGGCAAGTCTTTTTATCAGGGCCTGTTGCAACAAGAGAAGGGGTAATGTTTTGAAACTAAAAGATGGTAGATTTAGACTAGATATAAGGAAGAAATTTTTTACAATGAGAATGGTGAAACAGGTTGCCCAATGAGGTGGCAGATGCCCCATCCCTGAGTACATTCAAGGTCAGGTTGGACAGGACTATGAACAATTTGATCTAGTTGAAGATGTCCCTGCTTTATTGCAGGGCAGTTGGACTAGATGACCTTTAAAGGTCCCTTCCAACCCAACTATTCTATCTATAAATAACTTACACTGTAGTTGTGGTGAGTGAAAGCATGTATTAGGTTTCACCCATTCCACTATGGTTAGGCAAAACTAATGAGAATCATATTTTTGTATGCTAACTGGTATGTGTACTTCCTAAGAATTGATACATTGATCATGGAATCTGACCTGAAGTTGTATCATGCTTTAACAAAAATAGTTACTTACTATAAATACTTGGTATATGGTCACTCCATTTATTCAGGCTTTGTGACAGTGAGAGATAACAGTGACCATCTCTGATGGGCTAGAACCTTAAGAGCTTGCATTACTTGGATGCACTGAAACTTGCACGTCTTTCTGTGCTTGAAACAAGTCACAGCACAACGTATCACTTTGACACAAATTTAGTGAACAAAAAAAGTCTATCAAAGTTTCTACCAGTAACAGGGACGAAGAAAACTTGTGAAGAGCCAGTTTAAAGCAACTGATTTTTAAAAGATCAGCTAGGCTTTGATTCCTTTTTCTCAGTTCTCATCCTACATGCATTTAGAGCAGATTAATTTGTAGCAAATCAGTAGAATTAATGATTCAAATGAAGAAACCTATTTGCATTCAGCTACAGAAATACTTTGATTGGAAAGAATTTCCTATCGGATAGAATCAAGGGGGACAGTGACATCAGCTCTACAGGGAATCATTTGAGTGCCTGTTGAATATGTTAGCAAGTTGACTTAGAGACAAAGGGTAAGGAGTAACAATAATCATAATAATTCAGAGCAAATACTAGCAGGCAAATGCAGACATGCACATAGTAATGCACAGATAACTTTATTGTGGGTTTATATTGTGACCTCCCTACTTCCCACACAGTGATCCCAAGATAGAAACACAAAAACAAGACTACACTGGGTGAGGTAAGGGCATTAAAATTGCCAGTAAGATACACTCATCATTTTTTATCACATTCTAAGCTTGCCCAAAGGTCTCTGATGCTCTGACTGTGAAAAGATTCAGGACTTAAACATCATACATTTTTAACATCTAGAGGAGCAGTAATTTTATTCCCATACAAATTGAACAGTCAGTCTTTTCACATACACACAGAGTATGGAATAAAAGAACTGCCTTCAACATTGAACTTTGAGATAGATAGATAGATAGATAGATAGATAGATAGATAGACAGACAGACAGACAGACAGACAGAAACACACACACACAGAGCTGGTATATATGGTCTCGTATCTTTACAACTGGTTTTTGTCTTGCATGAAGGAAGTAAGAATTATTTATTGTTGTGTCTTTTCCCTTTTAAAACACTTCTCAATCAGCAAGACAGAAAATTTTCTAGGCAGCATATAACATTTAGTGTACGGTAGACAGGTAGGCAGAGTTATAGACATGTAGTAGTTGGATAGCTAAATTAATGGAAGAAACAAGGAAGGAATTATACTATTAGATTGCTTGCATACTTCCTTTGGGGTTTGTAATGTGTACTTTGTGTTTGTGGCAACTACAATAACTTTTAAACAACTTTTTATGAGTCTGTATGAATGCATTCATCTTCCAGGACAATGCCTTTTAGTATAAAGGTGGAAAAGATCTGTGCAAACTTTTGAAGGAGTAAGTGCAAAGCTAATCCAGGAATGTATCTTCTCTTTCCAAGCTGTATAGGAACCCCTTTCTTTTGTGAAATGAATGTTAATAGAAGCCCTAGCAAACAAACCACCAAAATCACCTTGTTATTCTCAATGGAGAAGGTTATAATAATTCCTCATATAGTCATAGACAATGAAATCTGAAGCTTCTGACTAGAGTCTGACCAGCAGCTAAATCTGAGCATTCTCAATCTCAAGCAAGTCAACTCTACTTAGTACAGCTTCCACTAGTCACAGCACAACAAACTATATGTAAACACCTCAGAACCAAAAATTAGCTATCCCACACACCATACCTCCTCTCAGAACCTCAACCTATCGGCAAGCAGACTGATTCAGCAATGGGAACTGAGACTTCTACTTGCATGAAGTAGGCAAGTAGGCTGTTGCTTAAGTCATAGGCCACCTTTCAGAAAAAAAATATAGTGAGAGTTTCATGATGAAACACAAAAGACTGCGTAAGAAATTGAGTCAATTAAAAAAAAAACAAAACCTCAAAACACTGAAAGTTCAGAGCTATTGCCTCTATGTTTTTAGGGAAAATATGGAACAACTAGGAATCACTTCAGGTACAGAGTAGCTATGGAGTTTCTATCAAATACTATCACAATGAAGGCTAAACAATCACTCCATTCCAAAGGATCTAAATCACAGATAAACTAGAGTATAACTGAGGCTCTCTTTGTGTCAAACAGTGGAAATATAATTCTACTACTGTATCAGAAATTATGTTTGCTAAGATACAGAAGAAAAGTCCAACTGCTTTCCCTTAAGAGCCAAATAAATTATTTTAATCATTCAAGTGAAATTATAACCAGAAAGAAGGTAACTGATGCATAAAAGGCAAGAATAGCAAAACAATACAAACAAGCGAACTGACACCCTGTTTTGCCCAGAATGGCAACAGTTTTATATGATATATTTTGCACAAACAATTCTGGGAGTATTTAAAAAGAATTAGTGCACAAGAAGGGTTTGGTAGAGTTGTCATGCTGGAACTGAAATGTTAAAAACATTTTAAAGACCCTTTAGTTGCACTTATCCAAGATGTTGGGCCTAAAAAAAAAAAAAAAAAAAAAAAATCACAAAATTAGACCCAGACAAATACACACACATTTTTTTGTTTTACCTTGCTGCGTTGTGATCCTGTCACCTTAAGGAAGGGCAAGGACAAGAAGCGAAATAGTAATAAGAAAAAGAAGTCCAATTTTTTTTTCTTCAGGTGACTGACCAAACACATACACAAAATTCTCTTTTGAACAGATTAATACATTATTTGAACATAAGTTTCATAGGTATAGAAAAAAAAATTAACAAGAAACAAATGAATAGGATCTTCTCTCAGAAGATGAAGTTGAATGCTGAACAAGGAACCCATTATAATTTAGGCAAGGAGCACTAATAAATCCCTTATTGATAAATTTGTTCATTCACCTCAATGATTTCCTATGTATAAATTTTCACATTTATAAGCACTAAATTTTTTATATCTATCAAGCATGCATTGGCTAACTGAAAAAAACTTATAGGAATAAATATTCTTTGTTTTGTCAATGATAACGTCATACATTGCATTTCCAGGAAACAACCCACACACATCAAACAAACAAAAAAAAGCACTGACATTTGGATTCACACTTCGATATATAGCAAAGAAACAGCAATTTATATATTGGGTATGTTCGTTGTGACTCAACTGGACCAGAACTGGTGACTGAAAAGAATTTGGTATTGGTATTTTTCTTGATTTCTGTACACAGCCAAATAGAGAATATGTACTTAAATAACTCAGTGCTATCTCATGCAACATCATGTATAAAAAACATACAGAACATCTGATACGTACAAAACAATGGCAGTAAAAGTAAACATGCCCCAAACCACTCCTCAAAAATCAAACAACCCCAGATAGTTTTATATCAAATAATAAAAATATAAATTATATAAACATAATAAATAATACATTAATCATATTAAATTATAGAAAATATATAAATATATATTTTTATAAAATATATTAAAATGTTAAAAATATTAACAAGCTAATTCCCTCTGTGCCCCTCAGAACAGACAAATTTCTTGTACACCATCTTATTAATGGAAAAAGAGAGACAGATCCCAGAGCAAACACATGACAAGGACACATCTTTTGCTCTTGTAATCAATTCACATAAGTATATTTTCTATACAGTGATGATCACTCAACATTAAGCCACAATAAATACAGATTTCCCATTCTCAACATAAGAGAAAGCTTGGTAATATTGATGAGTAAAAGCTCACCTTTTACTACAAAGCACTAATATATATGTGAACATAAAAAAACTGTATAAATTACTGGTACTGAATGTAAATGTCTACTGCAAAAACCAGTATTATTTCAGTATTTTAACCATCCAGACATGATACTTTGGAAGATACAGACTGTTATTATGAGACTTCCAGAATAAATTGCTGCCCATAATATTTCTCTTCAACAACTAAAAAGTTGAAGTCATTCAGATAAACACGCAAGTTCTGTTAAGTTACTCTGTCCATAATCTTATGTGATACTACGTATCTTTTTGTTTTACTACTATGAATCTGGTGACTTACATCTACCAATCCAGCTTCTGACATGCAGTACACTGGCATAATAAGCTGCAGTAAGCCATGAACCAAGAAACATAAATGTCAGTTGGAAGCTATGAAATAATGTCTAACATGACAAGAAAAACAAAACAGATGTATAATCTTACTTCAAAACTCTTCACTTCTTCTTCACCATCATCATCTTCTTCATCATGGCAGCTCTGATGCCATGGAGAAAGAAAACATTTACTGATCAGTCAGGGAGGGAGATAAACCTTTCTTCACTTTGCACAATTTCACTTGAGCTTCTTCAATAAGTTTATTATAACAAAAAAGATGCGAAAAATAGCAAAAAAAGTTACCTTTGCCATAATGTCAGCATAAGCCATATACAGGAAATCTTCTTCCAATTTGCTGATTAATAGAGAGAGGAAAGAGAAAAGAGGGAATATTAGAGCCATAGTAGTAGAACTGGAGCACCAAAATACTTGTAAAAAATAAAAATAAAAAAATTTAAAGGACTTCTATGCTCATAAATTATTACAAAAGTCTTTTTGGAAAATTAGGCCTTGATTAACTAATATAAACTGAAAATTAAAGACAGATACAAACACAGTGCTCAGAAATTCATAAACCAGCTTCCAACAATAAAAACATAGTTAATATTTCACATTCAGAATATAACTGTCGATAGGGAACAGAGACAGAAGAGAGGTGTAGTAAGTCCTGAACACAGCAACAGCAACTGTGAAAAAGTGTATAGGGGCATCTATTTGTCTCTGGAAAACTCCTTACATCTCATATTCAGTCGTGTTAAAACCTCTTTTCATACCAAAGTGTAGAGAGTTTTGATTCTAACTGAAACTCACCATATGTACATGTTTTGACCTAGCCTATGCAATCTCACTTGACCAGGGGCATGAATAACTTCAAATACAGGAGTAATTTGAAAATCTGCATACACTCTGAAGTCTCTCACACCATCCCTACCATTTTTCAGTCAAGGCTGTTCGACTGAATAGCAGAATAAGTTGATGTAAAGGATCAACTCTTTTAAGGCTTTCATCTTCTTCTGGTGGTTCCTCACCGGGTTTCTTTAGGGAAAAAAAGATTTAAAAAGTATATTCAATTATCTATAGTGAAAAGTGTTTTACTCTGCAATTTATTAAACATTAAGTACATATGTAACTTTGATTCAGACAACCAGGAGGAAACAAGTTCCAACCTAAGTATGAAATGCCTGAATCCTGACCATGTTTATGACCATGAAGACTTGTAAAGATGATACCATTTGCAAAGTTTTTGATTTCCTCTCCTCATAAAAATTAACCCTCTTCCCTAGATTCTGAAAATAACTTCAATCTCTTACTGCTGTTATCCAGAATGAGTGGCAACCAGACACAATCATTTGCTATCACATTGTCTGTTCCTCTCTATGTTAAGAAGCTTTATCAGATAAAAATTAGAATCATCTGTTCCAGATCATCTACCAGGTATGTTTGTTGAGGAACTCTGAGAGGCTTTGAGGGAGAAGAAATTCAAACTTGAGGATCAGCAATAGTTTCAGACAGAAGGAGCCATATCTACCAACAGTCATGCTGGCAGGATGCAGAATTTTAGAAGCTCACAAAACAATAGTATATTAAAAAAAAAAAATTATATATCATTCAATAATATATAATACAAATATATTTTTTTCATGGGGATATTTTGCTTTCAGGTTTAGACAGATCTAGTTAGTACTCTCTAAAAGAAAAACGCAGTCCTAAATACTCGAATGGCAAGCCCCAAAGCAGTGAAAAGAATATATAGAAAATCTGTCCTCTGACTTCTTGTATTTTTCCAAAAGACATTTCAAAAAAAAAGTTTTGCATGTCAAGTCACTAACAAAATTGCATCATCCAGACATATTTTTCTACAAAGCACCTGGTAGCTCCAAGCGAATCAGTTACATAAATTATGCCCACTCTTCCTTCTTGTTTTCACCTAGTAGTATACACTTAAAATACAGAGAAAAAGAATTCCATGCATTGATAAGACTGCACATGTAAGGAAGTATTACAACATCATATATTATGTTAGCAATATAGAAGGGTTGTCCCCATGACATATAGAAGGAAAAATATTTTTTTGCCTTTTATGAAAAAAATTGTGTGTGCTAGCATCAAAAACATTCCTGTGGGAATGCTTATAGATCTCTACGTATACTATACATCATATGTGCCTCCAAAGATCATGTTTTCCACTCAGTTGCACCAAACAAGATGAGTTGTAGCTGAGAATTCACTTTAGTCAACATATATGCACAATGGTTGCTTTACATTCTAGTGTATGATGGACATAAAAGGTTCATTTCACATTTTGCAATATGTGACAATGTTTTCAGTTATCACTAACAAGATGTGAACAGTACAAATTATAACTCTAGTTATATCTCACCATTATGAAGGTCTTCCTCTGCTCTTTATTTCAATCTCATTTAGGATGATGACCTTTCTCTTTAATTAAATGTCAGAATTCTATACTTGGCAATGTTATCAACCAGAATACTTCTCTAATGTTATCAAAACCAATGAAGCAAAAGGGCAGAAGCTGTATTAATGCTTAAAACAAGTTATCGGTTTTCAGAGATTTAATTCAAATTAAATGGAGGATCAAATTCACCAACTACTGAACTAAGCAGAACTCATTATTAAGCATAGCATGAACACTAGAAACAAATGATTTTCTGACACTTCTGGGAAATAAATATTCTTCATTTTCAATGTTTTGAGACATTTGCCCTATCATTACTTAGGTGTATAATAAAAAGCTTTAACCGAATGTAGTGTAAAAGGATAAAACAAATAAGTTGGGTAAGTTTTAGTTGCCATTTCTAAATGTTGGACATTTAAAAGATTTAATTTCATATAATTTAATTAATAAACATCCATGACACATATTGTTCATATAAATTATGTCCAGTAATGTCTACCAACAAAACTAATCAATAATTTTATCACATAAGCTTAACTTTTCCTATGACCTATTTAATTAAAGCAGAAGCACTTTAACTATTAATAAAGGCAGTGCTGAATATCCTATGATTTTAATATCAAATATTAAAAATGTAGTTCCCTTAGGGACTTGATCTGTTGAATCAGAATTAAGAATAAGCAGAATTAAGCTCCTCAAATAGAGGACTTGTGTATACTTTTTTTCTTTTAATATACAGAGGCTGAAGAAGTAGTGCAGCTTTTGCATAATAGACTAAAGGACAGAAGATTCAGGCAACAAAACTGCAAGTCTAGTTCAGTCCTCTGCTCTGCTTTAGGAGATGCAAACACTCATTTACCACATGACAGAATAAGCCCTTAACACAGGTCTATAAACTGCCTGGATCTGGCAAAGGAAGGAGGTAGTTATCACCGTGTTTCTCCCTTTAAATTATTTTTACTTAACAGAAAAGAGAGTTCAAGATTGTCAATACTGAGAAACAATGTACTATGGCATAGAACATTGTAGTATACTGACTACAGAGAGTTAAAGGAGAGGATGTCTTGGCTATAGTTTCTGGGCCCTGGATTGTTCCAGTTTTCTAATATATGAATAGTCCAGAAACTTCAGACAACACTTCAAGAATACATTAGAGAACCTAAGGTTTCTCCTTTCTCCTGTTCCAGATGTATTCTGCCACCACAGCCTGGGCTGTGATTCCATCTTGACAGTCTGATAAATCTTTCTTGCTATACCAGGATATAGCATCTCTAAGAGGGATGGAGAAACTTCACCAGCATCACAAACACATATTTCCAGACAACAGTCTGGGCCAGCTCTAAAGAGCTGAACAGTAGAAACTCGCTGATCCTCCAGGACAGTGTTCTAAAGCAGAACAAATGTGACAGAAATTCTTTTAATAAACAGGTAGAGTTTCATTTGCTCTTTTGAATGAAAGTTGTAATACACAACTGTCCTTAAGAGAGCACTGGAGACATATTTACCTGTATACTGGAAGGGACCTTAGAGATATCTAATCCAACTTCTCTGCCATGGACAGGGAGGCCTCTCAACCAGACTAGGTTGCTCAAGGCCTCATCCAACCTGGCCGTGAACACATCCAGGGAGGGGGCATCCACAACCCCTCTGGGCAATCTATTCCAGAGTCTCACCACCCCTGTACTGAAGAACTTTTTACTAAGCTATGTTGTTCTGTATTCCATGTCTATACACACATGGTCTCAACTACTGAAATATAATTATTTTCGTCAATGAACCTGCAATAATTAAAATGTTTGCAGTATTTTAGGACACATGAAGGTATCAGTCTAAAAGGTAGTATACAAACTACTTGCAGAATTCTCATTCTTTTTCATGGTGCTTGATCATACAAGGATGCCGCAAGAAATGGATTCTGAATGTGCGCAGGGAAAACTAAACTTCAGTAGTCTGCTTGTGTTGAAATCATTGCTGCTGATCTTCCTTTCACTATTTAAACCCTCATTTTCAAAACTGTTCACAACATGGGTAGCTGGTTTGAAGTATAAGCTCTGAACAGTAAAATTACTGTGTTTTTTTCTAATAGCAATTTTCCAGTTAGCTTCCTTTGTATTGCAGAGCAGGCTCTCCTCACAATAAAAAGACTGCTCTCAGACTGGTTTCTGTTGGGCCTCCCAGGGACTGAATCATTTCCTAGTACTAGTTCTTGCACAACCCTTGAAAGAACTACCTTTCTGAGACAATCATAAGGGATGAGGACAAGGCCTTACTGCAAATCACCCCAGGGATTTAACAGGCTAAAGACATGGCTCTAACACAGTACTGCTGGGAACAATCCTCACCTCCCTGACAAGATGATTCTTCTGTGAAGAAGCAGCAGACTCTGTCTGCTTCTGTGAACTGATTAATCTAAGACTAGACTTCCTCTAGTTTCATATTCTAACATTTTGATGTAAACGGCTTTAATGTGGGTTATGAAATCTTCAAATACATAAAAGTTAACTGCAAAGAAAGAAGGGAAAAAAGCTGTTCCCCTTCTCCACAGGGCAGAATAAGAGGGGAATGACAGCAACTGGCATGTAATTTAGACAAAAGTTTAAAAAGCTTCATAAAAGGTTACTGAAGCCCTGAAGCAGACTACCTGAAGGGATTCTGGAATCTCCATCACCTGTAATTTTTAACACCTGTCAGACTGACTTGGTTATACCTCACCACTTTGTATAGAAGTAGCTTAGATTATAGCTTATGTACCTCACAGACTTATTATTATACAAGATTAATATTTATCCATAATACATTCCCAAGACCCTTTGCACCCAGACGTACTGCTAAGTCTTCTATTAGTTTGTCTTCAAAATAGTGTTCTTCTGTTTCAATCCAAGATTTATCATATCCTTGAAGAAAGAGATTGACGGCTCTGTGCCTAAACAGGGACATTTAAAACAAAAGCTGTAAACTTTGAAAGAGAAGATTTGGTCAATATGAATTTCATTTAGCTTGAAGAACTGCCCAGTCATTACAACTAGCATTTAAAAGGAAAGCAAAACTTCTATGGTAAAAACTGATGAAAGCACTTATCTGAAAAATCAAGTTTACATTAAAATGTTGTATTCAAAACTGTGTCCCATTAAATTCTAAAACTTCCATATAAATGTAATAATAAAAAGAACTTTAAAGAAATATAAACACATGTAAGAAATAAAATCAATTACTTAGCCGCATTATAGTGGGTTTTATATTTAGCACAAAATATATTATTTTAAATATTAAGTTAACAGCAATAGATAACTTTGGATTGTGCTCAAATAATTGCATTTCTTTTCAATGTTCAGGATTAGACTTGCATATCTAGAATAATAAACCTTTTTTTTTTTTTTTTTCAGAAATCCATAAAACTACATGGATGATGAGGCTATGGGAAAGAGGGTAAACCAATGTTTATGTTTACTTGTTTATCTTCTTTCTTTGAGGATTCAATGCAAAATGGACTGTATGAAAATCAATTCTCTATGTAGAATTTTACCAATCATCTCAATTTTTTTTAACAGTTTCCAGTCTCATATACTGAAAAGGAAGAAGTATAATTAAAATATATAGGAATGATAGTTAAGTGCAGGCAACCTTCTTGTTAAAAGTAAGAATAGCTACAGATGGAATTATCTTTGTTCTATATTCAACTGTCTGTGGCAGCCTCATTTCAAACTAGTATGATTCTAATGCCCTTGTGCTTCCTGGGACAGACCTCATGATTCATCCTACTAACTATAGTAATAGTAATAATATGCATGCTTTTGGGGAAAAACAAGAACATTATTTTGTTGAAAAGATCCAATAAAAGCATTCTGAAAATTATTTTTAGCTAGTTCATGAAAAAACAGATGTTTTTACTCTTTCTGAACATTGATTCCTTCCAGAATCTGAGGATTCTGGAACTTGCTTGACTACAGACCCCATTCTCTATTGAACAAGAAAGGAGAGGAAAAGGAGCCACAGGAAAAGGTGTGAAATGCCTAGAGTATGTGCATATATTTCTTGTCCAATAGAATGCTCTTCCCAAAAGTGCACAAGAAATAGGCAAGTTTTCAGATAAATAGCAGCAGTTTACTTCCTGCATATAGAACATTTAGCATATAATAGTGAAGGTAACCCTGTATTTCTGGAGCTACACCATGGTGTCCCGGTTTGAGTAAGAACAGAACTAATCCTGTTCTGTGATTTTACTTTTCAGCTCAGTTCTTCTAACTAACTGCACTGTCTGAAGTTAGCAGCCTGTTTTCAAAGAGAGTGCCTACTTCTAGCAGTGATAACACCCCATGTTTAGAGACAGTACCAAGGACTGGTGTGCAGACCAAAGCTACTGCTGGGTCTTGTGTACCACTTTGGGGGCTGCAGAAAATAAAAGGCCACACCTGCAGGGAGGAAGGGACAGGACAGGTGACCCTAGACTGACCAAAAAGCGATTCCATCCCATAGATGTCATTTTCAGCGTAAAGCTGAGGGATCATGAGGGTCTTGCCTTCTCTTTACTGGCTTGGCTTGGGTCCTATTCCGGTTTCTTCCTATGAGCACCTAAGGAGGACTCTGTGTTCCTGAATCCAGTACCAGAATCCAGCTCCTGAACACAGCTCCTGTCTGCTGCTGGGCCCAGTCTGGGACTTTCCTAGTGTCTGCTCCACAGCATCAGTGGTGATGGTGACATAATTACCATCACGGGAGGTTGGGTTCAATACAGGTTTTGTATATATTTGTATATATTCCATTTTATTGTTATTATTTTCAGTTTCATTAAAGCTGTTCTAGTTTCCTTTTGTAATTGCTAAGTCTCTCTCCCTTATTCCCTTTCTCTTGCCATTTGGGGAGGGAGGGGCATTAACAAAGAGCATCTGTTATACGTCTAAGGGGTTGGCCTTGCCCTAAACTATGACACATGGCTTAGAAGGAAATTTATCTCCAAAGATGATATTACAGTGACACCAATGTGTCACTTATCTCCTATGAAAGGTGTAGTTTTCAGGAAGGAACACATAAACAGGAGGAACAGGTGGAATGACAGCAGGAGGAGGGAACCAGAAATTTAATATTATACTTTTTGTTATTCTTATCAGAAGATGTGTTAGAAAAAAGTTATAACATCTATGAAAAGAAAGTAATATACAAAGTAATTACCACACAATTTATCAATTACTGGTTTACATGTTTTTCTTCCTTTTGATCTCAACAAATAGCACTGTATGAATATAAATGCATTTGTGAAAGATAGAACAAATACAGCTCTTACCTTGGCAGATTATATAACGGTGCCATTCTAAAGCAGGCAACTACTGCTCTTTTCCTCTGTTTAGAAAGTAGCTTATGCCACACTGCTTTTTTGGATCGCTGAGGGTGCTCAACCTGTTACATAAAATGCACACGGAAAAATAAACATGACAATGTCCCTACTGTCTGAGCATAGTAATAACAATAAAAAAAAGTGAGATAACAGACATATCAAGTGGAAAGATAACAGAAGAATAATAGATTGTAAAAGTGTTCTAGACAGAGTTCAACTGATCAGTCAAATTGCAGAGTCAGAATTTAGAAAATAAAAGCAAAAATCACCCTTTCCTGGTGTGAAATAGATATTATTTTTTACTTCATCTTACTCCTTATGGAATATTATCATCATTGAGGCCATCTTTCTGGTAACATTAACTTTTAATACAACAAATCTTCACTCTTTCTATCTTTTATACATTAACAATTTATGTATGTACAGGTAAATTCTACACCTTCACGTTGCCTCAGACAATACTTTTAAAGAATTTGTCTTAAATAGAATTACAAAATCTCACAGAATCACAGAACATTAAGTGTTGGAAGGGATCTTGAAAGATCATCTAGTGCAAGCCCCCTGCCAGAGCAGGATCACCTAGAGCAGGTCACACAGGAACACATCCAGGCGGGTTTTAAATGTCTCCAGAAAAGGAGACTCCACAACCCCTCTGGACAGCCTTTTCCAGTGCTCCGTCACCCCCACAGTGAAAAAGTTTTTCCTACGCTATTAATTAATTATAATTAATATTTTATTTGTAATATTTACCATTACCAGCTACAATGGAAAGGAATTAAGTTTTAAAATGACAGACTGGCATGAAGACTTAGGACTAAATCCCTTCCATGAATCTCCATAGCTAGAATGAACATGTAATACTCCAAAACGCTTCAGTTGCATTTCATAATACTACAACTCTGTCTTCAGATATATTCTTTCTGCATCCTGGCTCTACAGTAGCATGAGATGAAACTGGGTGTGCTCCATCCTCATCTTTGCACTTTCAGTTTCTTTTGTTCCACCTTCCATTCTTGTTTCTATCAAAAGAAAATGACTGCTGTGGTCCAGAAGAGCAATTGTATGCAACAGTATATAGCTTGACTGGATAACTGGAAACTACGATTGCAGGCTGTGCTATAGATCACTCCTTTCCCACAGCCTATTCACAGTTTTTATGATTTACTTCACAACTGATCCTTAAAGTCTACATCATTTTATTTAATTTACTCAGCTCCTTTAGAGTTAAGGGAGGGGATGTGTTTTGTGTGGGGTTGTTTGTGTGTTGTTTGTGTTTGTTTCTTTTACAGATAACTGTGCTAGTGGAATTATAGCTCTTCTGACTCACAATATCATCAAAGATGACAATGGAATTTAGCATCTCTACTCTGAAAGACTTGGTGATACTCCCTTTTAATAAAATAAAGCATTTTATTTAAAATATGTAGCGATGATGATGTTTATGGAGACTCAATATTCAATTCAAATATAGTTATCCAAGAGAACTTTTCTAGTTCAGCGAAATGTAAAAAATTATTCATAGTTAAATGATAAACTTTTCATTAAACAGACTAAAATACTGCCAAACATTCATGGAAATGGGTAATTACACTTGTAAGATTAAATGGTGACATTCTAAAACAAGTTCCTTCCAAAAGACAAAATAGAAATTAAAAATATTTGTTAAGAGAAAGGAAAGAAAAGTGCTCACTGCAAACATATTTACAGTCACAAAACAAATTAGTGACAAGAATTTAGCAGTCAGACAAACCCAAATGTGAACGTTAGGTAATTAGTAATCTCTTCACAAACAATTATAAAACCCTCTATACTTTCCCAAAAGAAATAGCCTCGGCCTACGCAAGCAGATCTCTGAAAATAATAAAATGAAATAGAGAAGTTAGCTGTGCATGGAAGGAAAATATAAAAAAATAACTGATTTTTGCCAGTGAAGTAAGGAAATCATTCAGAGTACGCATATATGGAGAACAGAGTATTTGATATAGATAGCAAATGATTACTCAAGACTAACATAAAAATAGACCTAGTGTTCACATATTTAATATTTTCAAAGACATTACATTATCCATTTCAGTAAGAAAAGCACCTGAGCACTTGCCTACAGAAGATAAGTAAAGCTGTGAGGCCAAATCTTTAAACAAATAGGTGCAAAGTATCCAGAATGAAAGCACCCAACATTTACTTCAATACAAGTCATTGTTTAAGTCTGATCAGAAGGATTAATCTGAAATGTTGATCTGGTATTAAAATAGAAAACCATCTTGTTCTGTACTACTGCTGGAATCTATATACTGCAAGAAAGATCCTAAGACAGAACATGGAAAACTCAAGGATCATACCTTGGGTTACACTCCCTTGAACAATTTCTCCAAACTACATAAGCTTAAACAATTTATATACATGATGGTATAGCTAAAATGACAGAAACCAAAAGATTGTACATGCCGTTTGAACACAGATACAAGACTCTAATGCTGAATTATGCAACTCTGTACATGACACTCAATTTCCTTTCAGCTCAGTTAACTAAAACCAGGGTAAAAACCAAGACTTTTTGCCCTATACATCTCTAGGTTTCCACTACTCTTCCTTCTTCCTCGCAGACACCCTATATCCTTTCAAATTAACACCTGTTCTGCTGTCCCTCTCTCTCTGTAGCAGGCTAACTGTGATTGCCATGGATTTACTTCCACATTCTACTACTTTTTGCTTGTCCTACATGTAATCAGTAATATCTAAAATTTATTGACCCCTCTTCATCCTCTTCTGTCAAAACTGTGTAAAGCTGCTGACCTTGAAAAAAGTCTATATTAAGGCTGGCAAACTATATGAAGAAGTGTTGTGTGATGCAACAGCTGGGACACAGGTATTCAAATCAACATATTTTGTGCATTCCAAGATTCCTGGAAGTTACTTTTAGCTATCAAGTGCTGCACGGTGTATATACAAGCACTTTCACATATCTCTCAGATTCTACGTTGACTGAACTAGTGATCTCATCACAATATGGAAACTTCCTGACATGGGGTCTGAAAACCTGTGCCTAGCTTTTGAGTAAAACCAACTAATCTAAGGAGAGTACAAGAGAGCCTTGAATTCTCAAATGTTATCTGAAAAGAAAAATCAAAACAAAACACAAGCCAAATTTGTATATGCAGTCAGTTTACAGTCTATGTTGTAACCAGTAGTGTTCATCTCTGACACTAGGAATATCCTTGAAGTTAATGTGCTGTTTCTTCAGTACATTTTAAAAAAGGAAGCCTAGAAAACAGCACAAATCTAAAGTTCAAAATAGATAACAATTCAGTGGGTATAATGTGAAAAATAAATTTATCAAGTCGTATTTGACTTGTAAAATTTAACAATGTAGGGGAATTCTTTATTTCAAATTTTAAAGAATTAAAAACTTAAAGATAAGTCATAGACTCTTGCCCCAAGGGGAGGAAAAAACAAAAATCAAAACTAACCAACAAACATCTAACTTTCAACACTTATTCTTGATTGACCAGGGGACAAGTTTAATCAGAGAGGCAAAAGACAAAATTCTACCAGTGCTAGTGGAAAGAAGCAGACAAAATAAATTTCAGATTTTTTTAAATTAAAGTTACTGTAGTCCAAGTCACATGTGAAGCTCATATAGTTATGCAAAAAAAAAACCCAACAAAACAAAACAAAAGATAAAATTAAAAGAATACAGCTACATGCCACATTCTGAAACAACTTTTGTCAGAACTTTCTCAGAAAAATCATTCCTCCACCCTGCTTCTACTATTTATTCAATGCAGCAAGTAATATTTAACCTGGCCAGGTTAACCTTGGTTTGTATTCACTGTTACACCAGTATGACCAAGTCTTGAGTTCACATATGCAACCAGTTTCCTGGTCCAACAAAGCAGTCTTGCCAAAACTTCCAGATTATCAAGGTTTTTTACAATTTCAATGCCAGTTTAATTTTCTAAATGAATATATTCTTGCCCAGATTCACACACACAGTTCTATACACATTTTGTCAAGTGGATGCTCTTTTTTAACTACTACATATTAAAGAGATTTCTAAAGCCATCGCTAGAGAAGTTGCGTATCAAATCATCTGACTGACCTACTCCACATGGCTATAATATGCAGCTTCTAACCAAATATTTACATAGGCAGCTTTAAGTTCTTGCCACTTTAATAATTCAAGAATCTAAACTGCGAAAAAATACCTTGGGGAAAAAAAAAAAAGGCATTTTTTCAATAATTGAGTTGTTTTTTACTCACATTTCATAGTCCATTGACAAATTAGTGGTTACTTCCTGCTTGCTGAAATGCACTAGAAAGAAGCTAAATCATAGCTGAAACAAACACTTTCTTAGTCCTTTTCCAAATAAATGATTGCTGCAAAAACCGTGTGTGATTGACATGACCATGATATTGGATTACACAACACAAGGCAAAGCACATAAACAGCAGTGACCAAAAGAAAGAAAAAAGAATATAACATTAAATACAGCATGTGAAAGTATAAATGATGGATGAATACTTTTGTTTAGATTAAGAAGCAATGGAATTGGGAAAATGTGTCTGACCTGTTCCAGGTGAAACAGTACATTAGCTATATCAAGGACCCTTTCCACAGTCTTCTCTGGATCTGAGGAATCTTCAGTCCTGTTTGGTAAATCTTTGTAAAGTGCCATCTGCCACCTAATGGCGGGATCCTCAAGCTGCAGAAGAAAGATTTCACATCAACAAGGAAAAATGTTTCAAGTACAGGGTCAAGCAGCTTAATTAGTACAGAAACTGCTTCAAAGGACAACAGAAGCACTTTATGTGGATAAGCCACACCCTTACATGCCTAACCCCCACAGTGTCCACTACACTGACTGGGAGAACGAAACTAAAGACTGATTTGTGCAATGTTTCTTCAGAGCTTCCAGAGGACTAGAAGTCTAATAATCATACAAAGAGCAAATGATCATGCACCAACAAATAGCACTGTCACCAGCAATTAATATATTATTTGAGGAAAAGTAATGAATATGAGGTAGACAGACAGGTTTTACTCATGGAAATTAGTAATATTCACCTTATTATTATTAATTTTTTTCATTTTTATTTTTCTCAATTGTTAGAAAATCCTCGTTTTACTAAATACTAGCTAAAAAATGAAAAGTTCATTTATGAAAAATGAATTCAAGATGCTTAATAGACTAAAAATCATAAAGAACTGTATGAAACTATTTATTTATTTATGTTTCTCTTCACTATTCTATTCTTCCTTTTCTGTGATGAGATTCTCTGTTTTATCATTAGCAATCTCTTTTGGTTCATTTTGTCTCCCCAGTGCTTCTGGTAATCAACACACTTTGCAATCATTTTTTGTGCCAATGACGCTGAAGACAAATGCAATGCATAACCCATTTTACTAAGAGCTGTGGCCAGTGATAATTCCTGTTTGTGCAGTGCAAGTTTAAGTTACACTGGCCTGGATTCTTAGATCATTTAGGAGCCTAAACCCTACAGAATCCAACAAGGCTTAAACTCAACACTTACTTTTCTAAAATATCTTTGTGGATCCAGATTTCAATTTATGCCTAAGATGAAACAATAATGCAAATTTACCTCCACAAACCATCTTATGATACACAGTTTACTGAAGTTCCAGGAACAATTATAAACTTACACGGTTGCTCAATAATAGCTTATTACAACCTAGAAAGCCACAACTGGCAGGCATTTCTTCCACCCTTCGGCTTTTCCATTTCTTAACAACTGTCACATCCACAGTCTTTGTGTGAGCATTTGACTGGATCATCATGAATGGATAGTCCACAAAAGACTTTTTAATCACAGGTGGAGATGTCTTTTGATCTGAGGACTCCTCACATTCTATCAAGGTACAGCTTTTTTGTATAGGTAGTTTTCTAAGGGTATTAGTAGTTGAAATTTCAAGGTGTAAATTAACATGGCTGGAAGAAGATTTTGGTGACTTGAGCTTCATCCATGTCAAAATGAATGCAAGTTTCGTCATCAATTTCTTGAAATAAAAGGCTCGGTACTGAGTAACAACATGCAGGCATGCAAGGAAAGGAAAGACAGAAACAGGGTGAAGACAAATGTAGGCAAAGGTAGACAAATGCATGAAGTAGACGCCACAACATTCATAGCTAAAGATTCAGAAGGATGATTCTCAAACAGTGCAGTTTTCAAACAAGAAATCAAGATAAATTACATTTTAGCTCTAACATAAATGACAGAACATGGTGTCTGTGATAAGCAAAAGTGGTTAACAGATAGTGACTGAATACTAATGACATCAGAGAATTACAGAATAAATTATATTGTACTTTGCAAATAACTACTGAATTTAACTTTATACATTATACTTTTAAATAAGTTATACAGGTAGGTTTAATCTGAACTCTAGAATGTGTTAGTGATAAATGATTAATAAAAGATATATTTCAAGCCACTGAGAAAGAACTACTTAGCAATACGTAATAAAACATAATAAAGATGATAAATACAATAATAAATAAAGTGTTGAAGTCCTAGAAATGCCATATTTTGTCCACAGTTGAACTGACTACTTTTCACAATTAAAACCAGAGCTTTTCCATTGTATATGTAGATAGTTATAAAATAATTCTAGCTAAAATAGCTATTTAACTTTGTTAGCTCCCTATTCTGTGGTTCCCCTTCAGAATGTCATCTTCCACTGGGAATTCACTTTACAATTAGGAAAATCCAAAATCACTGCTGAAAAGTGTACAACTGGAAAATCTGTCAATGTGTACTCTGGCTTAGCTACAATTACTTCCTTCCTAATTATCAAGACATTCTGAAATTACAGCAATATAAGAAATTTAAAAGTCATTTTATTCTTATGTGTTATAAACAGAGGAGGTAGTGTGTTGCTGAACGATAGCAAACTTTTAATTGAAGTAAAGGAAGTTTCTAAAGAGAAAGAACAGATCAAGGTATTAAGAAGTATCATTACTCCAAAGCAACAAATCAGTGACAGAAATTTCTTAATTGTAACATGCAGAATGTAACCCAAAAGAAACAAAATAGAAACAAGTACTTAAAACAGGAGGACAAGTGCTAAGAAGCAGCATGAAATGCCAGACAAGAGTTACAACTGCATGGCTCACGAAATGACAATATACACATACTGAAAACGTTAGAATAGAAATACCTATCTTTATCATTAGGAAAACATTACTGAAGTTCACACACAAAATCACAACACATTTAAGGTTTGTATGTTCATGGCATGTGCATTTGTTAAGTAATGTTGTTCACGAAGATCTTCATAAATGCTCTTTTCTTCCTAGTACTTTGCCTCTGTGGTTTCTTCTGCTCCTCAGTATATATTTGCTATATAAGGATAAGTATTTCAAGCATTTTTTAGGATTTAATCAAATCTTTTGTTTTCAGTAAACTTTCCTATGTCCAACCCCTACAATTTAAACCTATTGGACTTTCATTTGTAATAATTTATGAAGAATGCTAACTGTTAGCTTTGCAAAATAATGTATCTTCTTGTGAGCTCACAGAAACCTCAACTTCCACATAAGCTTGTTCAACATTGCCATGGCATACATGGAAGAAAATTAATCTTCATATATTATTCAGGAAGAGCCATCCCATTACCAAGACATTAAAAAAGAACCAACACCAACAAACAAACAAATAAACAAACAAACAAAAAAAAAACCCCAAGCCCCAAACTTTTATTGTCATGCACTGAATTGCAGTGCAATCTAGACTTCTGGATGATTCTTATACATTTCTTCAGAACAAAAAATCCAGATTTCCAACTCACATGTTTATTCACTTTTAACAATTTACTGAACACAGGAAGTACTAGTTAGTTTTTTCCTTGAGATGACTAAAACCTGGGACAGGGGGAGGAGGTAAAGGACAATCCTAAATAAAGCACCATCCATAGGTACAATTCCATCTTCCTTCAATAGAGAAGAAATGAACATAATTTCATTACAATTCTGTATTATGGCTGCTTCTTTGCCATTATTCGAAGCATTAATAATACCAGCTACACTGGGACAGTTTAGGATTTTTTCCCTAGGGCTATTCATCTGACTCTAATTGGAATTTGATAACAATAATCCACTCTTTTTCCAAAATACTTTCTTTTCCCTGGGCTAAAAGACAGAAAAATTTGAGCAAACTGGAGATTTTTCACTTCATGGAGTATACCAAAGTGGCAGATTTCTTTTCCTTTATGCTTCAAACTGATACAAAGTAACTCTGAGCATCTTGCAGATTCTATCCCAAATAATAGAAAGTAGAATTTAAACACTGATAGACCTTGCTTCCACCTCCAATTTCCTATTAGTGGTGTGCATAGAGGCAGGGGTTTGAAAAGCCACATGTTGCTGTATATAATGCATATAAAGTCACATTAAAAACCTACCATTTAATTAACACAAATATGTTACTTCACTGAAGAGAAAAAGGGTCTACAAGTTACCCTAATGAACCAAGGTAAGTTGTCATTATATGGCACCAACAAATGAATTAAAAGGAAGAAAAATCATGTTTAAAACCTGCATGTAGATTACCTTGCCCTGGAGATGAAGATTGCTGCGTATGATATCTCGTACTTCATCTTCAGTATCTTTCTGTCAATAAATTGCAAATCATACAAATTAGGAGTAGAAGGTAAATATGAAAATAGATTGTTCATATAAATGTCAACCTTGGGCTTAGTTCGGATGATGAATAAATCTGACAATATGGAGACTGAAAAAATTCTCAGTGGCAATAAGTGGTTTTTTTATCAGGTTAGAGCTATCCAAGCTCACAGGAGTAACTTCTGTCTGGTATCAATGGTATTTGTCTATAGTAACACAGTAAATGCAAGTCTGAATTAAAATTGCTAATATATACATATATACATACTTCAAACAAAGTCTGACCAAATGAAAACAGTATCATGAGCAAAGCCTTCTCTCACTTGATTTCTGTTTCCTTTGGAGATTTTTTTATCCTTTACATGCATTCAGTTCAGCTGTTCGAAAATCATATAACCCACTAGGGTATATAAAGTACCATAGCTTGAGAAAGGAGTATATTTCAAATGACAATCATGTTCTTTTACTGTAAGTTTACTCCTAAAAGAAGCACTTTTAAGACAGTCCCTCTCTACAGAAATTCTTGCATTCACAACAGTTACCAAAAAGAATTACTTATGATACTGGGAACAGAAGTTAGGAAACATCTAGTTCTTATTTCTTCCAAATTCAAGTTTTATAACATATTACAAACACAATTTAGCATTAAAAATTAAGAGGGAGAAATAGCAGTTTTAATTTAAGAATGTCATCTCTGTGCATATACTGATCATTTAGAAAATAAGTATGTCCAAACTGAAATGTTCTATGGCCTGAAAATGAGAACAGTATGTTGATTACTATCTACCACAGTCACTCATTGTACCTTTATATAACTGAATTAGAGTCTTGATTATTTGTGTCTTGTTGCAAGAATGAGTATGACAGAAAATATTCAAAGTTCTACCTTTTAGAGTTGCAAAAAGAGCACCTACCATACTAAATCGATTTTTGGCCAGTGCAATTAGCTCTTGGTCTCCAGGAGCACAAATGTTTAGGCCAATGGGTAGTAATCTCTTCAGTGCTGCCACAATGAGGGAAGTCTGCATAGAGTACCTGTCACCTTTTCTCTTCATCTTCTTCCTCTCCTGGTCAGAAACTGCTGCCTGCAGCATAAAGCATAGATGAAAAAAAAATCCAATATTAAATAAAATAATTTTACAAGCAACTTAGTGCTCAGTCCCTGATTTGACAATTTCCGTATCACCTATACAGGTTCAACCACATCCAATAAAACTGCTATTATATTATTGACAATATTTTGCAGAAATATCTTGAAAGTCCACTGTGTTTCTCAAATGACAACATCTTAATTGTAAACCCAGTGCTTTCAGCAGATACTGTTACAAAAAAATAAAAGAGAAAATTTAAAAAGTTCTTCTCCAGAGTCCTTCTGTCTTTCTCCCCCCCTGCAAAGAGAAAAATACACTACCTTGGACATCTTAGATTTGGTGTCACTGATAAGGAAAGACATGTTGTTGATTTCATTTTGTACCACGAAGTTCTGCTCTTCCCTTTTGAAATTCTGGAAACATATAGAAAAATCTCAGTTAGAAGCAATTATGATACATGAGGAAACTATCTAAACAAACGTTAAATAAGAATATGTTAAATCAACAAGATAAGACAAGTAGACAAAAGTGAATGGATGCATCAATAATGGCCTTGAATTCAATCTCTATTTACATGATATAGCTCAGGAAGTTGTATATTTTGGGGTTTTTTTTCTACGTTAAAGAAATGTTTCTCTGTCTATGAAACGTCTGTGATAGAAATGTCACTCCTCCTCTAATTCAATATAAATATATTGTCTGGGTTTTCCCTTAATAGTAAATCATCCATTCCATTTTTTCCACCATTATAAATCCCACTACATTCAGATATATAAGAAACTTTAAATAAAAGACTACACATGTAATTTGATTATCCAGTATCTATCTACTGTGCAATCAGTTTCTATGCATAGCAATGTTTATAATAAATCTTACAGTCAAATTCAGACAAAAGCACACAAATAATAAGGCAACTTATTTCCCAAACTTGAGAGAACTGAAGTTATAGCAGAAAATTTAGTATAGACAACATTCCATTCAAAGATCCAATGCCTGAAAGTGTTTAGACTATTTTGTTTTCTGTATTTATTGTTTCAGTATTCACATGAATGATGTTTTATTTTTATTTAAGCACTATCAATGATGGTGTCTGATTAGGTCTTAATGAAGACCCCTTGGTTATTGCATATGAACCAGAGGAATCAGATTTGAGAACCAAGGGTAAATTTTGTAGAAGTGGTATTAAAAAGATAACCTTAACTGGTAAAAATTTATGAAATAGTATCCTCTAGGGGAAAAAAAATTTTATTTAGAGAATGACTTGTAAGATATATTTGCTACTTCCTTGTTATTAGAACACTTACTGACTTACCTTCATTCAATCCAACTACAGACTCAGTCTTAATAATCAAGTTATATAACTATTGTTAAAGAAATACAAAACTGCAATGCAATTAAGAGACTGTAAACAGAGATGCACATTTTCTGCAGTACACCCTTATTCCACTAGTCATGTTGAGAATCTTTCCACACAATTTTTATCTAACTCTGACAAGAGACTCAAGCAGACAGACTGTACAATATAGGAAAATGGACTTTAATGGAACAACTTTTACTAATTTAGTATCCATACATCCTGGTTATAAAAAAGGTTCTGGGGCTGAAAAAAACTGATTGAGGGGAAAAAAAAAGGTAAGGACACAGACCTCAATGAGCTTAACATACAAAAGAAATAATCATCAGAAAATCACAACAAACAAAATAGAATTTATATGAAAAATATCTGTAATCAGTGTTACTGTGCTACAAAGCACCAATCAACTTCCCTAGCTAATCAAGCATTTCAAAAGTGTCAAAGATGGAAATTCATTAATACCTTCTAATCTGCAGTTTCCCTTCTGTCATTAAATGAGTTTTCCCAAACACAACCACTAAATAATTAATTGGCCTCCTAAGAAACCTAATTAAAACAAGTATTTACCAAGGAATTACTTACATGAGACTTTGACCAGTAAATGAAGACATCAGCCACCATGCGGAACAATTCTTCCGCCTCAGGATTGGGTTCTTTCAGCCATTTTGCCCTGAAATTTGGTAAAAGGGTGGAAATGTGGATGATCCTCACTGGCTTTATACTCTAAAATCAGTTTTCAACATTTTACAAAGATATAAACCAGCAAGACTAAGCATGCATGCTTTTAATCCTTTCTGGTAGCAGTGTCTTTTTGATGTGCTATTTTAAACCCCTTAAAATCCTTTTACATTAATCCTAGGTCAAATCCAATGGATCTGGATTTCACCTTTTTTACTTTTTTTTTTTCAGTTTTCTTCTGAAGAAGACCCCAGCTCCTCCTAAAAGCCATAAAGCATCAGCTTGAGCAACTTCAGGATTGGCAGTCTGCATAAAAGCTACTTTAATTCAGTGCTAGGTGTATCAAGGGATAAGAGATGGTACCAATAAACAGGAATATTTTACGAGACCTACTCCTCTCCACATACCTGTTATAGTCCACAAATCTAATCAACAAAGGGTAGAAGGCATAGAGGTCCCGTGCCAAAGTGGTGAACTCATCTAGGATGAGCAGTTCAGCCTCCGACATGTCACCTCTGCCTTCTGCTCTTAGATGTTCTTCATCCGATACAACCACTGCTGCTTTTTTCTTTAGCTTATCCATCAGTGGCAGGAAGTGTGTCTTTAAGAGCTGTGGCTTCGCTTTGCTTATGATGGGCTGGGAAAACACTATTTAAGGCAATGAATATTATAATATATACCTGGCCACAAAATATAAATAAAATTTTTAGCTTTCCTCTCTTTCTTGGATCTTATTTCTAAGCTACAGAGTAAAATCCTGCCCCCATTGAAATCAGCAAAAGTTTTGCCAAGAATTAAATGTGGCCAGGATTTCACGCAGTCAATTCACTTTGTCAATATGAGGACAGAAATTACAACTTCACAGACCAAGCCCCAAAGATGGTAAAACTTGAAATGCCTCTTTACTGGCATTCTGTCAACATACTGGTATTTGTACACACAATTTTATTGAGAAATGTTGAAGCTGATTAATTGTATGTATGGGTGGATAGATATACAGCTACATAGTGCACATACAAGTTTATTCAGCCACTGGCTTCTCTTTTGAAACTTGTTTTTTAACTTGAGTGAAGTAGTACTGGAAAGCATGTTCTCATTATTTGCAAACCTACAGAAACTGCCTTTATTTCCTAGGCACATTAGGACACTGAAGGCTTGTGTGTAGACAGAAATGAGATTGATTCAACCATCCATCAAACAGCCATTTGAGAATTGTTAGCACTAGCTTTTTGCAAATCTACTCATAAAAAATGAATATGTAAATTAGCACTTCATTTGTTCCCTTTAGCGCAAAACCATTTGTAACATATCCATTAGATTACAAAGAATTTTATGCAGTTACCACTTATCCTTAGAGCGCATTATATTACTAACCCTCAAAAGACTAGGAATCCAGACTGCTATCATGAATGAAATAACTACTACAGTAAGTACTGAAAAGTCCTAAGAAAGCCTAATTGAAAAACTTAATTCACAACACTGACGTGACTTTTCCTTATAGATTGTAACAACGAGAAATAAACTATTTTTAAGTACACTGTAAGGTGTTATCACAACGAAGTTAATGTAAGGATTGCTAAAATGACATGTGCATTTCCACATTTCATTGCAGTAGACATACTAGATATACAGCCTCAAAACAATGTTTTAAGCATCCAGCACTCAGAATAGCAGGCAACTCTGTAACACCTGCAAAAGGAAACTTACTACATAGTGAATATTGACTACATAACTATAGTCCTTTAATTACATATACTGCAAAATGCATAAGTGTATATTCTGGGGAAAAAGAAATAATATAATATACTTCTTATACTTCTTCTTAAGAGGTTGAAACACACTGCTTACACTGCTCTTTATACTTAATGTTTCTGTTTCATCAAGATCTGTATTGTTTAAAAATATAAAAATATGAGTGTTGTACTCCAGCTTTAACAGGGTACATAGAGAGTAACTCAGATTAGGTATATATATATATTCTGAATATACACATACGTTTATTTATTTACATATTTATTTATACATTTTACCTGCTAATCTCTTCATCCAGGCTCCTTCATCAATACCAAGATTGTTATAGATGATTTTCAATATGTTACCCAACAGAGTGTTCATGTGCTCTGATGTCAAGGCTGTGCAACACATTTCAGCCTTGTCAGGGTTGTTTTCTGGCCCATGCTCCCACCAGTGTGACATGTAACTACATAGCATAGGCAGTATTACTTCCATGATATGTGGCATTTGTGTGTAACGAATACCAGACTCTGCCAGTTCCACAATTTCTTCCATTAGCTTCACCAAGGAAGGAATATTTGGGCAAACCTCTTCTACACTAGTAGGCAAACTGAGAACTATTGGGAAAAAAAAAAAAAAAAATCCAAAAATCAATAAACTCAATCATAGATGGAAAATAATTCTTTTCAATACTATTTCTACATAACTTTTGTTTTCTACTTACATGTATGCCCTTCTGATCCAAGGGAAAAAAACAAAAACAAAAAACACAATAAAAACCAGGTACTTTCATACCATTGAGCAATAAACTGTTTATATATAAGCTTCAATAATAAAAATTTCTATAATAAAACAATTCCTATATGGAAGCTTCAACAATGTCATTATTATGGAATGAATTCAGAGATATCAGAAGCAGTTTGCTAAATGCAGAATAAAGTTTAAATTTCAGAATTTCTTCCAACATAAGCTTTGTGGTTGAGGAAACAAACTGATACAATGAAACACCTTGATGAGACAACACATCAGAAGGGAACTGACATAATGAATAGAGCAGATTCTGAAAAACTGACTTCTGGAGGTGATTTTTCTGATTGCAAATGTTTACTTTTCAAGGTATTTGAATTATCAGCTCCTTCCTCTGAAAAGGTACTGCCTTTATTTTTGGAGGCATTTTCTTTCTTTCTACAAATAAATATCTGTAAGTACAACTATTAGCTCTTGAATGTATACCAGTCTGACATACACATATGAGATACACAGATATTCATATATTGAAAATATAGCCTGCAATTTGTGAATCAAAATTTTTGTACCAACATAGCCTAAGTCTAGTCTTTTTCCAAAATCAGCCTCTTCTCCAGTTTAGACCCAAATATATTTAATTAAAACCTCTGTTAAAAATCAATGAGAATACAGCTGATTGTCTTTCTAGATGTATTAAAATAACTAAAATGTATATGGTAAGTAAGCATAGCTGTTGAGATTTTCAAGGTAAGATACTACAGCTATTTGAAGAATAAATCTGGTATGTTCCCTTTTTTAAAAATAAAGGTGAAGTTATAAACTTCATGTCATTATAAACTGGCATCTAACACACTGTCATCTATACGTATTTGTGATATAATTCAAACTCAGTTTGTACAGATCTACTTTAACTTCTACTTGCCATAGGAACAAGTAGTGCCTTATCCAACAACTATGTTTTAGCATAAGAAACATCAAGAGTTTCAGAATGTTAACAAATACGTATATGCAAAATAAACATGCATAACTTTACTGGAAAATATCTGTACTGGCTTCTATTTCAAGCAAAAAACAATTTACATACTACTTTACAGTGTATTTACTTTTTAAGTCTATATTACGTACTTAATACAGGCAAAGGTATTTTGCTTCATATACAAGTATGTATGTTTTAAGGACTCAATATTGCATATGAAAACAGAAAATACTAAAGTTACTGATTAGAATACATAATTTTATCATTAAATATATAATATCTGAGATACTAAAAATGTTTGGAATCAATTTATTGAAGGGACTTCACAGTGGTATTTTGAGAATGGTATCTCAAAATGAAAACATTGCTAACTTTACAAACACAAAATAAATGGTTTTACCAGAATTAGCCCATTAATTTAGGAAAGATTCAACCAAGAGATATCAAGAAAATTATTGCACTATAAAATGTATGCAAAAATACATGTATTAAGGCAAGCAGCATTTATAGTGAAATTGTGTCTACATAACCATCATGTGAGTTTCTGGAAATACCTGCTCTGTCTCTTGCATTCTTGGTATTGTAAATTGAGTAGATATTATGTTTGTTCAAATGAGTTTCCAAAAATGCCACTGGAAAGGCACCTGAGAAAGCAGCCAAGCATTCTCCTAGTGCTGATCGTTGCCTGTGAATTAACAAATGTGATTAAGTATACACATCTTTGATGACTGACTGCACCTTGACATAGTTGTATATCAGACTTAATTTTATTCCAAAATGGGCTTATCTCAAAAAGATAAGCCAGTACATTATTAGGATCGCCAACACAAGAACAGGTAATAGAAATTGAACTCCAGCAACCCTCAGATAGTATAAGAATGAAATATTAAGACATAAAATGTCAAAAGTGGCCTGCTCAGCTAAGCACAAAGGAGGAATGTGCAGGGGAAATCCAAAGGCATCATCACAATGCCTTCTGTTCTGTTACTTTTCTCTCAGCTTTACTGACTTTATAATCTCCACTGTTAAGAAAAAACTACTGAATAGACCAAGAAACCAAATACAACTATTATTTTATTTGAATGATATAATTTTCTTTTTCTGAGAAATAGTAATAATCAGACCTTGGTCTAGCATGAAAGTCAAGTTCTTCAGAAGGTGGAAAATTGTTTCTACTGGTCAATAACTCTGATGGTTTTGCACTAAACCTTGCAAGCTTGAGCCAGCAATGTGCCCTTGTGTGCAAGGCCAATGGCATCCTGGGGTGTATTAGAAGGGGTGTGGTTAGTATGTCAAGAGAGGTTCTCTTCCCCCTCTACTCTACCCTGGTGAGGACACATCTATAATATTGCGACGAGTTCTGACCCCCTCAGTTCAAGAAGGACAGAGAACTGCTTGAGAGAGTCCAGCACAGAGACACAAAGATGATTAAGGGAGTAGAGCATCTCCCTCATGAGGAAAGGCTGAGGGAGCTGGGTCTCTTTAGCTTGGAGAAGAGGAGACTGAGGTGTGACCTCATTAATGTTTATAAATATGTAAAGGGAGACTGTCAGGAGGATGGAGCCAGCCTCTTCTCAGTCTCAAACAATGATAGGACAAGGGGTAATGGGTTCAAGCTGGAACATAGGAGGTTCCACATAAATATGAGAAAAAAACTATTCACAGTGAGGGTAACAGAACACTGGAACAGGCTGCCTGGAGAAGTTGTGGGGTCTCCTTCTCTGGAGGCATTCAAAACCCACCTGGACACATTCCTGTGTGACCTGGTCTAGGTGGTCCTGCTCCGGCAAGGGAATTGGACTAGATGATCTTTTGAGGTCCCTTCAAATTCCTAACATTCTGTGATTCTGTTAAACTTGCTCTAATCTCTTCAAATACATGACATTTATTTGATAATCTAAGTTCCCTAAGTGTGTCAAAATTGTAAAAAGCCTATCTCTAGGAAAATATGATCCCCTGTCACTTCACTTGGGCCTTTCAGGCGACATTTAGAACTATTGTCTCTGATTTCTAATTCAGTTGATCAGAGTAGATTTTAGATATGTGAGAAATCCTTAGCTTCTGAAGTTGAGGCACACAGACAGTGGAGAGGAGAGGGGAAAGGAGACAGGAGAAAGAAAAAAAAAAGAAAAAAAAAAAAAGAAAAAAAAAGAAGAAAAGAAGGAAAAAACCCAAAAAGACCTCCAAACTGATCTTGTGATTTAAACAGTCCTTCAGTCCACAGTTTATCTCATTTTAGGAACTTATATACTTCCTAGAGCTTTCTCAGTAAACTTGATTTTGTGAAATCTAACTTTATTCCCGTTATTATTTATTCCATTTCCTCCTCCTCCTTTTTTTCCACCTTTTCATTAGGTCTTCACAAGCAAAACATCCATCCATCCATCCATCACATACACCTACAAAGAGCATATTATGTTCTTTTCACTTGCAATAATGGCTGTAGACAAACATACACAAAAACTGTCACTTGCACTGACGTATTTCATCTTAACTACAAACCTCACATATTTATTTGCCAAATACCAAACCCAATTAATTTTATATCCCTGTTTTTCCACATATGGATATTTTGTTACCCACCTTTCTTCATAACGTTTCCTGTGATACCACCACAAAGTAAGCAAGGGTATGTCATGGGGCTGTCTGGAGTAACACACAGGTTCCTTTGCTAGGCAGTGTACAGATATATGAACTTCCTAGATTATTGTTGCCAATGTCTGAAATCTATGAGTTCTGTTTAGCCTTCCCCCAGAACAGTGCTAGTCACTGTATGGCAACTATTCAGTTTTAAGAACAGAATTAACTAGATACCACCAGTTTTTTAGCCAAATATGGTTTACACAGACCAAATGTAACTTGGAGGAAGGTTAGCAGATACACAGATTGCCAAAAAAAAAAAAGCATCTATGAAGCTTCATTTCCCTGGGTAACTGAACTAGAAAAGAAGTAGCGTTGTATGAGTGACAAATTATATTAAATTTAGGGTAATGAGAAAGAAATAGACATCAAAATTAAACAATACATAAGAAAGAACTAGAATAATACCTGAGCTGAATGATATATTTTTACAATTCTCCAGTTGAACCTCAAATCAAGTAATACTTATAAAGTCAGGTGATTTTATTTCTAATTTTTGTTTTAATTAATAAATATAATTTGATAAATAAATATAATTTAATTTATTTTATTTAATATAATTTATATATATTAATACTACAATATAGATAAATAATAAAATATTATATAATATAAAATAATAAAACTAATATAATGATACTTTAATATAATTTAATTTAATTAATAAATATATTTTGATAACATTATAGGTGTATTATAATAAGTGCATCTTCATTCCACTTAACATCTGAGTGCTTTTTTTCTCTCAAGATATCTATCCAACAACAATCTCTTCCTATAGTCATTACTGGACTGCATACTCATAAATGCAAAAAAATAAACACAAATATTAAAAACTGAGAAACACTTTTTCCTCTTACCGCTCTACATAGATACTCTTGCTGGTTCCCAGAGCATATAAACTGGACAATATTCTGTAACAGGAGACCTGAACATCTTCCACTAAAGAGAAGAAGAACATGATAAGTATAAAGAGATTTTTATTTTGGCAATAACTGAGCTAATAATATTAAGCTATTAAAGGCAGTCCACAAAAATCACTGTCTAAATAAAAAAAGTCTTCTTACCACTAACTTCCATTTACTTCATACGAAGTTAACAGCTAAGACAGCAAACATATTTTACTAGTGGACTAACTTTCTGCAATTAATGGTGTACAACTCTTTATAGCTAACATCTTATTGCATCATCTGAGAATTTATTAATTTAGTAGCAATAAAGAAAATGTGTCTTTGAGTCTTTCTTAGTTCATCTGTAAAACTTAATTTTCATGTCAAATCAAATAAAACGCTGAAAGTAAAATGAAAAATATTGGGGAACAAAGTGATTTGCAAATGTAACACCACTGTATAAAACATATTACAAAAGAAAGGCAATTCTGTTAAACAGGCATTTAATTCTTTTAATTGAAGTTTATATTTTTAAAATTTAGGCACAGGTATCAGTTAATAGCATGTAGTTAATTTATACTTCAGACTGATAAAATGTAAATTTCAAGGGATGGAAAAAAAAAAAATCCTTTAGTTCTTATGCATACTTCACCAAAGCATGTTTTGAAATTATCAAATAATTCAGTCACAAAAAATGTGAGAATTATCTTAACATCTATTTGAAAAAACTGCTTTTCCAATACAATTTTCAGTAACAGTGTAAGGACAGTGTAAGTACCATCAAGAGGGACAACACTCCCATTCTCCCCATATTTTTTATCTAGTCTCTCCCACAGTGCTAATACCTTCCCCAAACATGCAATGAAACGTTGATAGTAAACTACAGTAAGACTTAATGAGAGGGAGAGCCTACAAGATAGTGCATCAAAGCTACATAGCCTGGCTCTTTACTACACTGTGATTTTAGTTCAGATTGTCTTGGAGTTGACTAATTTTACATAATAAGAGTAATTTCAGGTACACTGACCCACCTTTGTACAGGATCACACCATGGAGTACTCTGTACATGTAGTAATACTCTTATGTATAAGCACCACATCAACATGCTTGTCATCAGAGTACTACAGGAAGATAATCTTATTTTTAACAAGATGTAAAGTAAAAGTGTTGTGAAAGAAAAATTAGCCTTTCCAACTATGCTCTAGACAAAATAAGTAGGCATAATTTAAATCAATTATTCTTTCTCAATTTATGAATTTCAAATTGGGTGTTTGACACCTGTGTGAAATATGTAGAATAGATAATTAATAATACCAACTTAAATGATAAAGTATCAGAGGCTAAGTACTAAGTTCCAAAATATGGAATATCAGATATCAAAGATTATACTAGTCATGAACATGCTGATGTCTGAAAAAAGCAGTTTATGATGAACAAGTGATGTATGTGAACCCCACAGATTACTTTTTCTGGATACTATCACAGTCTCCTGACTTTTACAGACATAATTTAATGAGACTAGAGGATGTTTACATCTTATCACATTCAAATCCATCAATACAATTTTCAGATTTTTAAAAACAGTTATCTTAATGCTACTTTGAATAATACTTATTCAGATTCTAAAAAGATTAAAAAAAAAAAAAAATTATATTATTTTCTTCCAGGTCCTTCTCTCAGTTATTTCCATAGCTGACTTAGGTACACAGAGCAGAACTGCTTCCTTTATTATAGTCTAGACAGCAGAATTCCCATGGAGTTGTCAAAATATATAAAATCAAAGCTCTGTGTTGCATACTGACAAATTTTATCTTGCAGAAAATAAAGAATTTGCCATAATCAGAATCTCTACAGAAATGTCATATACAGAATTTCATATACATTCCATTTGCTGGTGCCTTAATTCTTCAGGAGCTGCATCCACTTTTCCTTATGATCTAAAATGCACCAACCCAAATTCCCCACTAACTGAAACTGAGTCAAGGTGCATGTATGATGGAATAACAAAATTCTCATAGTGTAACCTCATTTATAGATAAAGACAAATTAACTTATACAAAGTAACTTTTCACACAAGAAGAAAGTCACAGTAAACCTATGGTAAAGCTATAATCAAAATCAAGCCACATTTGCTTTAATATTCACATAAAGTCCACTGCAACCTGCAGACTGTTATAGGTCAATTCCAGGAAATATTTGATTAAATCAGTAATGATTTTGTTAAAATGGCATAGCATTTGTCCTTTGTTCTTCTCTAATAGAACTGAGAGTCTAGTAATGATTACTGCATGTGACTATGGGTATTTTAGTGGCATGACACTTCTAAATAATACATACATATCAAATCTTCCCCAAACTGGTGTTGTCCAATATGCTCAAATAATGAAGATAACACAGGCAGGAGAGCAACTGTGGTATAATTAATGATTTGTGTAACTCCCTTTGGCTGGTTTCTGCTGTGTGTAAACTGGCCTTGCTTAAGATTTTCCATTGTTTTCTCCAGATCCTCAGCAGCATTGTCTAAGAATGCTCTCAATGCCATCTTAACAGATTCCAGACCAGTTTTCATCACAGTCCTGTATATAGCATGCAAAAAAGAATGAAAAAGAGCATTCAATTAGACAAACATGGAATAAATCCTAGCTTTGGCTCCTATGAGGTAGATAATAAAGATATGAAGAAAAATCTTTCAATTTTTGATGATGTAAACTCTTCTCTTAGCAGAACAACCTATTGAAAAAACATTTCATAGATATCCTGCAAAACACAAGGATATTTTATCTGGTTTCCCACTAAGAAAATAAAGTCCTTTAAAATTTATAAATTGATAAATTGACTCATTTGCCTTCAGAGGGGGAAAAAAACACCGAACAAAAAAAAAGGAGTAATTGTGCAATTTATGAATCTAGGAAAAGTTATCTCAAGCTAGAACACAGAAAGTCTTCCCAATCATGACAGTCACATTTCTGTCTCCAGAATAAGAGCATCAGAAAGGAATGAATAAAACCAACCAAATCTATTCCTATGCACTGATTACGTAACTACAACTCTATAATCAGTTATGTAATGATATAATCCATTACATTATTGTAATTATTATTTTATTTGTTTTAACTATCTCAATTGCATAGATCTTTTGTTTAAAGAAAGTATCCATTTAGGCATGGGTAAAATAAATCCAGGCGAAATTCTTTTTGTAAATCGAATGACACTCCAATTTGTTTGTTTGTTTGCTGGTTTGTTCTTTTTATAGAGTGAATATACACAGTTTCAAAGGCAAAACATTCAAACTTTCACGTAACCCCCATGAATTCCTTAATCCCAATTTGGAACTATTTCTCCATCTTTACCAAGAGCTGTAGTTGGTGACCTCCACTTGTGCCTGCATCCCATCTGTAGGATTGCATAGAGCATGGACAATTTATGACAAAAATCCCAGGATATTGCAACCTAAAGGATTACCATGAAACAGCTGAGTCATATTAATGACCATGATCACAACTCTACCCCATAGCAAACAGGAAGTAAAATCTGTGCATTTAAGTTATTGCTAAGATACTGAGAAAAAGCTATCTGCATGTAATCCAGTCAGTTCTTTGAGTGCAAATGCAAAGTGAAAAAAGTTATTTTAAATTACCATGGAATAATGGATTACATGGTAGTTTAAACTATCATGTTTTGGCTCAAAACTGCAAAGATCTAAAAGTCAGCTATCAGTACACATAGTTGACTTTTATAGTTAATGAAAAGCAACACACTGCCCTCAGATATTTCAAGACTGTCTCATCAATAAACCTCTCAATGACTCAAGCAGATCAATTTAACTTAAAAGTACCACTAAATTTGGTGTAAAGGGGTTTGGGTTTTTTTTTTCTGTTCAAATTAGAACCTGAACTAACTTTGTAATGAAGACACTCTACAAGACCTATTTACTGGGCTCCATGTGCATTTAACTGATTAATTTTCTGATTAAACAGTGTAAGCAAAAGAATAAAATATTTCTATTCTTTTTGTGGTTTTGGGACAGTCATATGATTAAAACTAACAGCCAATAGCTCCTGACGTCATTGATCCAAACTGAAACTGAAAGTGTAACCTACAAGTATTATCCTACCAAATCCTAGTAATTAACCCTACATTGAAATGGGAATTCTTTTCAGTACTATAACTTCTTGAATTTTGAAATTTTGTAGCCTTAAACAGGTAGCCCAAACCTGACTGCATATTATTTTCTTCAGTGATTTTTCTTTGTACTTTAGAAAATATATTCAATATTACCTTGCATCCAAGGTTTGACCCAGTATGTGAAGACAGTTGACTATTGATGTTGCATCATTTCCTAAACAGGGAGGAAAATTATCAACCAATTAAGCTGAGAATACTGTATAGCAGACCTATGCACTGCTAACTGTACCTCTGATTTTAATGAAAGAGTAAATGACAGCAGAAGAGCAATTGAACTTCTGCATAATTCTACCATTCAAGTTAAAAAACATGCAGTTTGTTGTCTTAGCCTTGTTTACACAAATGCAGTAACTAGAGGCAGTAAAGCATCTCTCATCAAATAGCTGAGGCAGTCAAGATGGAAGCATTTAAATGTGGGGTTAATTAGAGCTGCAGTGTATTGTCTGGTTTTCATTTAAGTTTTAAAAATTTTGCTTTAAGTGATTCAAGTTTACCTGAGTATTTATCTTCCCCCTCTCCGTAACATAAAAGCTGTTAACTTTCTCAAGATGCTATTTCAGAAAGAGAACATTTATATAATATGTCATCAAAAAGGTTACTTCCCTGGTGTTACCAATAGACTGCAGCCATCTATAGGAGGATCAGGTGTGGCACACATGGGTAACAGTCTCTGACATAATATGCATCTCCCATAATCTATTTAATTTTTTTCACAGTTACATATGCAAGAAGAAGACTTATACACAACGTGGCTTGTATACATATGTATATCCCAAGATGTTGCCATGTACAAGCCACCTCTAAGACTACTTTTTAAATCCAGGACAGCTTTAGGTTACACAAATTCAACCCATAGTTTTGGGGGTTTTTTAATATATTAAAAACAAAAAAACAAAACAAAACAAAAAAAAAAGTAAAAAGATCTTAATCTCTGCAAAAATAATTTAAAAAACCCACCAAAGTTTCTCAGCTAAAAACCAAAACAACAAAAGAACCCACACACACACAAAAAAATCCCCAAACAAACCCACAAATGGAATACTTAAGATAGATTTATGAAAATACTGTAATCTGCATACAGTGTACTATCTCACTGGCAGTTGATTCTTTTGAAAATATAGGTAAAAATACCACTAAAAATGGTAAACGTTTCAGTGAAATAGAGATTTAAAACAATAATTTTCAAGGAAGGAGTGGGAGGTTTATTGCAGCACTGAGAATGTTGTTTCATGCTACCGAATTATGCGGTATTATTGCAGTGTTCATCCACAGTAGATTAAAAAGATCTGAACCACAGCTTCTGTGGCTGCCCATAACCAGGAAGCCCCACCCACTTTGCACTTGCACTGGTGGTCACGGAATGATACAGTGAGCAGATGAGAAAGCTGAGGTGGCCTAAAAATAATCCTACCAAAAAAAATCCACCTCAAAAGATTTTTTTGTCAGCTCCTGGGTTTTTTTCTTACTATTTTACTGCTCTTGTGATATGAATGTCAGTGCTGATAAAGAAGAGAGTGCAGGACTATACTAATGACATATATGGGATGGAGGGAAGTAGTCAAAGCAAATTGTATTTAAGACTGTGGATTAGACTGTCAAGAAATAGTATTTTAACATTAATTGTGCAGGAGTGTACATGCTGCATACTACCCGTGCAGTACAGAGTGAAGTACAGAGATGCTCATTCAAGTTCCCTGAAAAGTTACACTGTCAATCTATCAAGAGGCATACATTTATCAGGAACCAGGTACTTTGTATGCTGCAACCAGATGGAAGGGTCAGAAATTAATCTAGTTACTCTGAAAACCAGACAAGCATATCCCTATAGCAGATACTGCAGTGTGGTTGGTTCCACAGACTGGGATATCAGAGCAGAATTCAGTGAGCATGATAAACACAGCCCCTTTCAATCTAATCTGATTGACATACTAGAGTTTGGCCAGTTTTATCCATATAGCAATAAAAACAGACTTTCAAAAATAACATGAAACTTCTTTCCTGGAACATCTTTAGGCACGATTTGTTACAGAATTGTAGAAAATGCCATTTGTGATGAAAGACAAGTTTAGGTTCTGTGGAAATTCTGTGTCATGAATTTAGTTGTTCCCACTGTGTTTCTAAAACAAAAACCCACCCCCAAAAAGCCACAGTTAAAATTCAAAAGAAGTCCTTTTATATTGAACGTTTCAAGAATCAGTTTGCTGATTCTTGAATAGTTTTCTGATTCTGATGGTTTTCCAATTCTGATGCTGATGGTTTTCTGAACAAAGTAGTTATATTACTATTGCCAATATTTCACCATGTATACATGTACCTTCATTAAATTAAAAATGTTTCTTTCTATTAATTAAAAACATTCTTGGTTTTCAGAAGCCTGAAAACTAGGTACTGAACACTCTGATGAGAGATGAATGTGCAGTATATAAAATTCCATCACATCATGAAAGGGGAGAAGTTTTTAAGTACAATTCAATAGGATAAAAACTGAAACAAGAGCTATTCCTTAAAGGAACTCTTCACACAACTCAAAATAAAAGAGGCTGGACATATGCAAATACTAAACCACATGAGTCCAAGAGGTTTTAAGGCTAAAAGTATCCCAGGACCTAGTATAAATATTAGGTATATGATTGGATCACCGTTCAGCATATATTACAAACACAGTTGATCCCATGAATTGCACAGCAGAATTTCTTTAATAATCTGAGGCACAGTCCTACATATTTTAGAAAGATGTACTATTATATCAGGAGGGAATAACTGTTGCTGTATTGCAGAAGTGCTATGTATATTGATTCCAGGTTGACACACTGGAAGGACACTTTAAAATTCAGGATGTCATTAGGCAGAGAAAGACTTCTGTTTCTTTTTAGGAACTTCTCTGATTAATTTTTGTAAGTTCCAAAAAATAAGTGAGCAAAACCAGTTCTTTCTTATCTGATGTCGTACCTGGATAATTTTTTGGTTTAGATTACATGAGTCTGTATGAAGATTTAAAAAAAAAAATAAATCACATACTTATATAGAAAGAATGCCTTACTGGAGATTTAAACAACAGAAAAAGTGAATCAAACTAGTTAAATAATTTTTTTTTTAATTGAGAAAACATAAATTCAAGTGCTCAATTCACCAAAATTATTCAGTAAAAACTTTCAAATTCAGACCAATGGTAATAAAGTAAATCAATACAGTCTTACTGATGCCCAGCTGCAGCTCTCAAATAGTAAAGTACTGGTGTCAAAATCTACTTTCATAGTGTAAAGAAATAATAATTCCATGCTGAATTACAATTCCATAATCTCAGTGTCTCTATTACACAGCAAATGTGATTAATTGTTTAAGTTCACTCCAGAAGACTTGCATGTTTAATATCCCATTTTATCATGACTTCTATATACAGCTTAAGCTACAGGACTTTATACTAGTTACTTTCATACATGCAGCTGTATATTCAAAAGTAACATTCAATTTCACAATTATATAAAACATCTATATAGAAAAACTGTATATCATTTTGCTATTTGTTATAGATAACTCCCCACCGTACATAAAGGTTATTACTGAGCATCTTTTGCTCATTCAAGTTGCCTCCAAAATGCACAAATAACTTTCCAGGACCCAGATGTACTCAGAGGCTGTCCTCATGAGCATTTTCCCCACACAGGCTTTGTCTCTGCTGGAGTAAATTTAATTTTTTTAATCAGGTTTTCTAACATGATGTAATTCACTGTCAAGGTAAGGCACTCTGTAAGGTGACTTTGACCTGAATTACTAGGTCCACAGTGAACAACTATGCTTCAGAGTCTTATGGTGATCTTGTAAGAGATCTTTTCTTTAGCACTGAAGAGTTACATTAGCTTGTATTTTTAACTTCAACTCTTACTCATTTTAGAAAAAAAAGAAGTCAGTAAAACAAATTCACACAATAAGAAAAAAGATTTGCAAAATTTTAATAGTATACCTGAACTAGTTCATTCTTTGAAGAAACAACCTAGGGTATAAATCAGAGCTTATGTATAAATTTGTGACATACTCCACCCTTCAGAAAAAGCTGCAACAATGCCACACAGCTGCCGAAATAACTCCATTCCTCCTATGATCTTTTGGCTTTATAGGAAAATCCACTCAGCACATCCCAAAACATATTTAAAAGCGATATCCCAAAATAACTTCCGATCTTTCTTCTCAGTTTAATGGTTTTCATAACGGTCTGTAAGCTTTTTAAACACCACACTGCTGCAGCAAATGAGTTCCTTTCCTTCAAATTGAATAAAATATGTAGGAATTAAGTTAGATGCATGTTATCTTAATCAAATTCTAATTCACTAGATAATTACCCAATTAGGTATGTTCATAGATGCTGAAGTTTGCAATGCATCCGTCATAGAAGCTATGTATGCATAGGATGTACTATCCTATCATCATGGCATAAGAAAAAATTGCAGAGTAAATGACTGTGCCACACATTACATATAATTTATACACTTGATACAGACTTCAAGTTGACTTCAATTAAGTGATTTTTACATGGCATAAGACAAACACCGAGCTCCTACTAGACTCATGTAATACCAGAAAGATAGTACACATGCGTATGTGGAGTCAAGCACATCTGGGAATATCTAAGAATTCCACAGAGCATAGCTAAGCATTTCAGGCCAATACAATTTTTCCTTAATGACTTTCCAATACAAATGTGCAGTTATGATGCTCTGTTTTTCCCAAACAATTTAGAATAAAATAACAAATTATTCATTATAATTAACTCAGCAAAATTCTTTGGTAGGATAATGAAATCCAGATATTAGTTAAGATACATGAAATATTAAAGAAGAAACCCCAAACTGATAACTACAAAAGCTTTTTATTCCATCTAATAAATTCTGTGATCTACCAGCCTAAACAATTTGTGGTCTGTGAAGATCATGCATTTCAGCCATGCAGCATGCAACAAAGCAGCACATAACACAATGCAAAAATGGCAAAGAAAACCAAGTGATGGCCATGCTAATATTTGTCAAGGGTCTCCTTACCAAACAGTGAAATCCTATGCCTGACAAGAACTCCAAGTTTGCAGAACAGGCTGAAGACAAAAGAAAAATAAAAGAGAAGGGGAAAAAAAAAAAAAAGGAAAAAAATAAGGGAGGGGGAGAAGAAAGAAAGAAAAAAATAACAGCTGATATATGAGCAGGAAAAGCAACATGATGTCACGCAGAAAGAATCAATTATCTGAGCAGAATGTGGGACAGAGTACTAAAGAAAGAGTTTTTCAGTGCATATCCTTAACAAACATGGTTAAGTAAGCACATATTATAATTAAAGAAACAAAACAAAACAAAATAAAAGCAAAGCTAATTAATATAAAAGCGTCCTATATGATAACCCACAAGGAAATAACCATCAAAGCTTTAAGAAATAAAATGTGTTCAGTGTGCTTATTCAGGATACCACTGACAATTTAAAAACAAAAGGTAAGAAAATCAGATTAATTGAAGTGTTTGATGGAAAATGTTTAACTAGTCCAATTTGGATCTTGTTATCTTGAACACAGTGAGAATTTCTTTTCAAATACATTGTTTTTTAAACACACTTAACATGAGAAATAGCCTCTTACGTGGTTAAAAAACAACAAAAATGAATATGATCAATGATTTCATTTCAAGCTTGAATTAATTCCTGTGCGGATGAGCAGTACCCCCCACCCCATTCAGAACAATGAGAATGAAGTTTTATGTTAATTAATAAAAGCAGGAGTACACTGCCCTACCCAAATTGACCTGGACTCCAGATTTTGGAGGTGTTAGTTCAATCTTCATGATCCAATTCAGTCTGAGAATTTTCTCTGAGAGCAACATCAGTTTGGGTGTTACTTTTAATGCTGCAAAACCCCCTCATCTGCTATAAATGTCATGAACAATATCATGTCACTTTGTTAAGCTAGTTCATTATTAGGCACACAGGCTAGGTATCAACCTCTGATTTAAAAGCAAAAGACACCATAAGCATGTCTGCACAGTTTATGGATGAGATCTGAACACATGGTTCTATTGACAGCCAAGAGCACGGTGCCAAATGGAAACATTAATGTCCAGAATTAGAATTACAGTTAATGAAAACCAGGATAATCTCATGTTGAATCCAGATAATTAGCTAGTGCACAGTGATCCACCATAGCATCAGCAACTGCTCTGTTTTGAAAGAAGTCTGGTTACTGCATGTTCAGCGATCTCTGTTCACTTTTTATTCCATGAGGCAGACATATAATACACAATCTTTTCTGAGGATCCTGGTTCACCTAGTCCTACAGAAAAAGCTCTACAGAAGCATGTTAGCATCATGTAAATTTTGTGTCCATTCTAACAAAGATATTAAATAGCTCACAATCTTATTTTCTAACATACGAATGTTAATCAACTGAATGAAGCATTCAGCAGATGCTATGTTTTCACAAAGTCTGACTGAATCTATTATCTCCAGTGTAATTAGTTTAGGTTAAATAAATAAATATGTCCAAACGGCCAGTACTTAGATCGCTGTCCAGAAATAATTTTATACAACTGCAGTATTACAAGGACTTGTAAGATCTTGTAAGTCCAATCCTGAAGAGGCTTGTTACAAATACAATGGAATACAATTCCACCATATTACAGGAAGAGCTCTAACCCATATTTGCCCACAAAATAGATCTGGATATGTATTTGCTGAACACAAAATGTTTATTGCACTTGTTAACACTGTCACAGCATTATCAGTACCCAATATTTACACCCTTTCATAGCTTAATGAATGCAAGCTTATCTTCATTGGAAACAGAAAGCAGCCAGGAACTGCCCTTAGCCTGAAGAAGATCCTACATATGTGTTGCAGTCAAACAAATTTAAAGGGAAAACTCCACAGAAAATCCTTAATTCAGCTTTGGCAAATTCCCCATAAAACTGGGGGTGGGGGAGTGGACAAAAACACAAAAAAAATTGGGGAATATATTATAACAAAACTACCCTTCAGGAAATGGATCATATAATGTACTTCCTGTAACCTTTGTGTCTTGATAATTAAGAAATAAACTGCACAATAGCACTGGTCACACCTATCACTCATCCAAGGTTTCCCTGCATGTGTTTTCTTCTCTTTAGCTGACACTTCTGGATGGCAATGCAGGTATCGCAATTGTATGGCAGCAGCTCCAATCCTTTTGCTGGGCTACATGTTCAGAATCTCATGCAGCTAGACTGCATACATGCAGAACCCCTGAATACATGCAGCAGATATGCTGATATATCCATATTTGGCATATTCCAGAAGTATAGGGTTTACTGGCATAACTTAACTGTGAAGATATTGTTATCTGAACACCACAGACAGAAAAACAGCAGTGCATAGGGTGGGAAATTATCTAGATGCATGCATTTTGATAGAGTTTTTAAATTCTTTGAAGAATGACATTCAGCCAAGCTGACAGATCAGATTAGTCCAGGAGATGACACAGGGTTAAGATAGCCATTACATACTTAGTATTGTTGCTAGAAACTTCACTGATATTCACACAATCTTGCAAACCCTGCATGTCTGTATGACCACAGATTGGCTGGTCTTAACAGCCAAGAAAGCACCACGATGCATGTGTGAAGCTTGTAGTCCGCCTTACTAAATGGGAAATCTAGGTTTTCATTCAATCAACAGTGAAATTAAGAGAAAATGTATCTTAGAGCAACGGTCAAAAAAAATGCATAACTTCAGAGAAAGGACCAATTGGCTAAATCCGTCATATTACTACTGTTCTTACTACTTAGAAAAACAAAGAGCAGAAAGAATGCAACTCTCTCATTTTTACATTTTATGGTGGACAGTAATAATGGTACTTATTGAAATTCAGTTATAAATAAGTTTGGCTTTTAAATCTACCACAATATTTTGCAGGAATAATGAATTTGGTATATACCTATTTCCAACAATGAAAACTGAAATACAACTGTGTTGTTTGTGCCACAGTCAAACTGTTCCCTGCATGCTAAAATCATCACCACTACTTTTAAAACAGCATACAAACATAATTCTGTACTCCTGTCTTCATTTTATATCATGAATTTTCCTATCACAGAAAGAAAGTGAAAAAAGCTTAATTTGCATATTCATAAAGTATTTATCCGCCTCCCACTTCTCCCTTTCCCACAATCAACTGCTGCTGTTTAAAGACAAACACATATATGCATACACAGATATTATTTTAAGTTTTACCTTGTCACCATTTCTTTCTCTTTATTAGAGGCATGGCCTCCACTGCTGAGAGGCCTGCTTGCTGCAGATAAGAAATACAGGCGATGATTTTTAAAATACTGATCAATCAAAGGGAGCACAACCTGAAATTATATCAGAAAGAAGTAGTTATCTCCAGGCTTTCTTCAGTTCTCTATTACTGTTTGTAAGTAACAACTAAAGTCAGAAGATTTTAAATATGTTTTCTTTTTTT
Source organism: Todiramphus chloris collaris (assembly GCA_025345505.1). Lineage (NCBI taxonomy): Eukaryota > Metazoa > Chordata > Aves > Coraciiformes > Alcedinidae > Todiramphus > Todiramphus chloris. Next base: position 13,031,574 of record JANVCC010000020.1, on the reverse strand, counting down.
AAAAATATCTATGTATTTTTTTCTTTATTGTCTACTCCTATTTGAATTTATTTAGTATTCAAGGTACTTATTGTCATCAGAAAAGACAGCAGAAAAAATTTTACATTGTCTCTGGGACTTGATCTGTGGGTTTTTTTGGAGGAGTACAAAGCAGAAAGTATAGTTTCATTTTGTCTCACTATTTAAGATTTTTTTCAGCCTTCGCACAACTACAGCTGTTCATGCCTTTTAAGGTAGGTTTAAGAAAAATTCACCTACAATTGTCAGCACACTAACAGGACTTAATTCTAGATGTTATTAAATACAACTCCCAAAACATTCTCACTCATTAAGGGCTTGCCCACAGAAGCTTTCCTGTTTACTTCATGTGGTGACCACTACTCTGTGTCCTCTGCAGGTGTCAGTCAGGAGAAGATCCAAAATAAACAGCCAATAAGAAAACCTGAAATTGCTACTTTTGGAGCATGGTTCAAAAGCAGCTTTTGAGTCAACAAAATTGGCAAATAGTACGACATGAACTTCTAGGTACTTCAAAATACTGAGATTGCAATTTACTGCAAGGATATCAGGGTTAGAAAATTCTTCAGATAACTGCCTTTGCTTATTCACTAATGAATTCAAAAGCACTTTGAATATGCAAACACCATACAAGCTTTTACATGTGAAAGGCATAAGCAGATTTTCTTAATTTATTACATCTAAAACCTTCTTGAGATAAAAAGGAGAATCAGGCTGACAGAAATCTCATTACTTTCAGCACAGGGAAGTGCAATATCTTGCACATAGGGAGGAATAACCCCAGGTACACACTGAGGCCTGACCAGGTGGAAAGCAGTTTTGCAGAGAAGCACCTGGGAGTCTCAGTGGACAGCAAACTGACCATCAGCCAACAATGCACCCTCACTGCAAAGGCACCCAACAGCATCCTGGGCTGCATTAGACAGAGCATTATCAGCAGGTCCAGGAAAGTGATTCTTTCTCCCTGCTTAGCACTGGTGAGACCACATTTGAAGTGCTGCGTCTGGTTCTGGGCTCCTCAGTACAAGAGAAACATGGACATACTGGAAAGGCTTAAGTCCAGTGAAGGGCCACAAAGATTATGAAAGAACTAGAGGATCTTTCAAATGAGGAGAAATTGAGGGAGTTGGGACTCTTTAGCTTGGAGAAGGCTTAGGGATGATCTCATCAGTATGTATAAATATCTGAAGGAAGGGTGTAAAGAAGATGGAGCCAGGCTCATTTCAGTTGTGCCCCACGACAGGACCAGAGGCAACAGCCACAAACTGAAACACAGTAGGTTCCCTCTGATCATCAGGAAACACTTTTCTACTGTTAAGGTGACTGAGCACTGGCACAGGTTGCCCAGAGAGACTGCAAAGTCTCCACCTGGACATGGTCCTGGACAACCTGCTCTAGGTGATGTTACTTCAGCATTGAAGTTAGACTAGATGATCTCCAGAAGGCCCTTCCAACCTCAGCCATTCTGTGATTCTCTGACAGACATTAGCATGGTTTTAAGACAAGGAAGGTGACACTGACAGATACATAGCTGTGTTAATGCCAGTAACTGTCGCTTACATTTATCTGCCTTACGATCATAAAGGAGAAACATCTTCAGAATTAGACTAAGCCAGTAAACAGAAAATAAAGGAAGGTTATATATAACATCATATGAGTAGTTGCGTATCATGGAGCAAGGAAACAATAAGAATACAGACCTGTAATTTTTTATATCTGTATTTCATCCTACAGTATTTTCAAGTTATTTTTATTACTACTGGTTTTAATTAATACAATAATGAATTTAACACAGAAAAGTGCAACTACAACAACAATAATCATGTTCACTAACAAATGCTTTCTCACTGCAACTACTTACTATGTGACAAAGCATAAGAAAATATATACTGTACTTTGGCAAAAAACTTGATTTCTTGTTCATATGGGAAGTGCTCTCCTTTGCCTCTGCTGCCACCATCTGCAGAGAGAAGAAAATTAAGCTCCCTGTCATATATTCTAATTACAATCTACTCTGCATTTTTCTTAAAAAGTGTACACCATAAACAAATAATACTGGTTGTCTTTAGATGTAGATTTCAAGAAACCACAAGCAGTATACACACTAGTTAAAGTGGCATTTTATGACTACCTCATGAGAAGAAAAGTTACAGCAAATGAAGCGTGTAAAGAATAATTGTCCTAATGTTCATAAAAGGGAAGACCTCTCACAGTCTGAAGACATATGGATATTCTTGTGAGATGAAATTCTGGTCCTATGGTTCAATTTTTCTTGTTGCTGGTGACAACTGGCAGCCTGATCTATGATTCTATGATCTCAGATTCTAATGGAACACCAGTCTTTCCCAGGAGACACAGAATTACACATTTTTTAGTACTTATTTGTGGACTTTGTCTAAAGAACAAAATTAATGGTTAAAACTACCCAAGTGAAATTAAAATTGCTTCACTTCTCCCATTACTATAAAAAATCAAATACTCTTTATAGATGTAATGTGGTATATAGCTCACTGACTATTTATCCTTTATTTATTATCTTCTTTTACTATTCCACTGAGAGACATGAAAGGTATTTGTTCCACCACTGTTTCTAGCATTTCAGTATTTATTTATTATAATTTGTGAAGTTATGTCAAATATATATAATTAAGTAGAATGAAGCCATGAAAATCACGCATTAGCAGCACAAGTAACCCAGTGATTTATCAAGGCCAGACTTTTGCTACTGTTAAGTAACCATAGCCTATCATAATTCATATACTTGATATTTTCCACTAGATAGCGTTTTGGATGAGCATTGATTTATTCCATCTTGCTGCTGTTCCTGACATTAATACTGTAAATTACAGCATCTATGCCTAGACATGAGGCATGGTATATGTTATGTGGCATTGCAACTCCCATGGTCACACAAAAGCTACATCTAGCAAGGTTTTTTGGCCTTTACTGCTCATGTAAGAAGCTGACTTGGGTCACCAAATTTGTATTTTTTTTCATCTTTACCAAAATCACTCCAAGTTAAATCCTTTCCTTCATAGCACTGTTGACAAAACACGTGCTGAGTGTTTGTGAAAGAACATTCCCATTGTGTGAGTTTGTAAAGGGGTTTCTCTATGCAGCTTCCTCCTCCAGAGAAATTTCAGAAAGGTACAAATGACCTCTGTGAAAAAGGGATTACATGTGAATAGTAAATATTACTGTGCACATGTGAGAGATTATCAATTTGCGCATAAATACAAGGAGGCAGCTAGTTTTCTTTTTCAAAGAATGAAAATAATTATAAATTTTTGCTGAACACTTTTCATCTGATGAATGAATATGGGAAAATGGAAAGAATATGTGAACTACATAATTTTCAAAAATTCAGCATCTTCATCAACTATAGGAAACTTGAGGGAAAACTCCCAGTCCAAGAATGTGTCCCTTTTATTTTTTAATTTTTCCATTTCTTTTTATAGTATCAAACATCTTAGTTAATATTTCTTAAGAAAATGCATGAGAAGCACTATACCAAACTCCAGAATGTACTGATGGGCTTCATCCACATATCTTATAAGCTGCTGAAGGAAACTGTAGGCAAAGCGTTTCTCAATGGAAGGTGTGTCTAATTCCAAGTCTTTAAGTCCTCTGTAAAAAGAAGCAAGTCAGTTTTCCCACGTGCAGAAGGACTCAAAGCAGTCTTACCTCTCCATGTAGTCTGACACCATTTTCCCTAGTAATGATTAACTGCTTATTAACATATGAATTGTACTGTGTTTGAAGTAAACAGTAGTCTTGCACTTATTGAGCAATTTGTCAAAATACAACTCAGTTTTCCCAAGTAGAAGGTTACAGAAAAATAAGACTAGTCAATCAGTATCATTGTAATTTCTTTCTCTTACTTTTAAGGCATTGTTGTCTTACATTTCCCTCCAAGGATTGATTCAGGGTGCACTAGACTAGAATGGTCACTGTCAAATAAAAGACTGGGAAGAAATATGTGCAAGACATAAGTAGCAGAAAGTCAAGTGGTAAGCAGACCAATGGAAAACAAGAATCAGATGCTTGCTTGTTCAGATGGTGCAGTAGTCACAGGGGCAGCAAGTACATTGAGTGTAACTTGATAGAAAGACCTGCATTTAACTACTACAGGGGTTGTAGATGTGGGATGAACTATTTACTTGATGATAGGAGTGTCCAAGTTAACTCTTATCTCACCACGTCTCTTACACTTCCACTCCTCCGAAAACAAACAGCCACTTTTTATTTGTGTTTAAGTTAGACACAAAAAGGATTGGTCAAAAAGGAATGTATAACTTTGAATACAGATGAAGAGTCTTTTGTCATTTTGACAAGGTGTGAGAAAAGAAACTGACATCCTTCTTTCTACATCCAGCTCCACTGAAGAGAAGTAAATTGAATTATTCCAGCTACTCTGAAAGATGCTACCTAGAACTATCAGATTAGCTGTGAGTCTCTACAAATGAGCTGAATTTCATATGTGATATAAAAGAAAGGAAGTAGGCAGATTTCAAGTAAATGTGCTGGGCTAATTAATTCACAGTGATTACTTAAATCCATCTCTGTGAATGTTTCATTCACTTACTAATGTTCAAGTCATAGAAATCTCAGATATGCTGTCAGCCTTTCCTAGTGACTCTCATTTCCTAAACTATGCTGATGAGGCAGAGAAGCCTTCAATTTAATTAAAATTTTCCACAATCCACACTGTTCTAAAAAAGAAATCAAAACCCAACAACCCAACTTTTAAAAAACATCACTTCTCACTTTCAAGTAGTTTAATAACAGTACAATTTAACTAATCAGAAAGAAATTAATAGAAATTAAATATTAATAAAACTGTTTGTCTTATCAAAGCAGTTGCCTAGAAATTCCTATGGAGATGTGCATGTACCTGACCTGTAAAGACTTATTAATACTATCACTTGTAGAAAAGTAACAATTTTACTAAGAGCTGAATGTACAGAGACAAACTAGAAAGAAAAAACATGCTGCAGTGTTGAAAGGAGAGGCAGAAGACACACAGAGATTCTAGAGAAGTCTGCTTGTGCCTTCCAAAATCCCTGCTACTAACTACATAATCCATTTCTTCCTTACAGTGTTCTATATGAAGAAGCACATACTTACTCCCAGGTACTGAAATCTAACAATGAAGGGGGGGGGGGGGGGGGGGGGGGGAAGGTGCTACTGAGCTGTATTAGAAACCTTCTATAACACTAATACTGAATGGACAGTTACCTGGAGACAACATATCCATTAATCTGTAGAAATTTCAGAATATCCTGTGCTTTCTCTCTGTCCTTGGCTTTTTCTTTGGCTGTGAGTGTATCGTAAGGAACAAGAAGAGGATGATTGCCTCCTCCTACTATGAAACACCAAGAAAATTACGAAGCAGTTAAACAGTTATCTGTTGACATGATAAATCCCAGTACGTAAAAGCACTGTCATAATAATACCAAGCACATTACAGTAAAATATAGTCTGAAATAACAACAATGTACTTCTCCATTTGGTTACATAAACATAAAAAATATTCTGATAGAAACTTTAGACATGGCTGCACATACACATTCTAACATAATCAGTTCCTGCAAGTACCAAGTAAATATGTTGAACCTACTGTAAAAACTCTTTAAGAAGAAAAAAGTGCTTAACTATATGAACATGTATTATAATTCCAATTTCATTTAATGAAACAGGAAATATTTCAATAAATAACACACTGTTTCATAAGAAAAAGAAGATATAAACAAATATATAAGCATATAAAAGCAGAGTCCTTTTTATAAACATTCTGATGACATTAAGAAAGATTCGTGGAGTTTAGCAAGATATACACGTATCTAAGATGATATCAAAAATGATACAGTTTTACTTTAGAGTAATAAATTAAAGCCAGAAAGTTAAAGTACATTATTCAAATGTGGTTCAGATAACTGTCCAACTTGATCAAAAGAATGCTGCTAAAACAGAGAGGTAAATGTAATAAACTGCAATTTTATTGCTTACAAATAGCTGATGTATTGAGACCTCTCTGAATGGATATAGTTCATTTGGAAGGAAAATAAATTTGCTATTATTAATATAAACATCTGCATAAAAGCAACAAGCTTATGACGCAACCTTCTAAAAATCACCATCATCAAATAGAACACAATAAATTCCTATGGTCATTTTTAAAAAACCCCAGGAATTTATAAGGGTTATGATCAGACTTATCTCAGAAATAACTACAGCAATACTAATAATTTTTTTTTTTAAAAAGGCACAAATTTTCACTAGAAAATATTGGAGACATATCCTGCTGTGATTTTGTAAGCCATATATTCTAAAATTTTCCATTAGTCTTGCCTGAATCTGTTTAAGTACATGCAAAACGGTAACCTAGAGGTCAAGTCTGATACTTGGGGCTTTTTTATTTGGTTTGTGATTTTTAGGAAGTACAGCCTTTAACATCAGAATGATTGAGTTTTATTCTATCACCACAAATGTAATTTAATTCCACTGTATTATAGCTGAAGATAGACATGCGAATATGCATACAAGGTTAGCATACATACATGCCCTATCTATGGAAGTCATTAAGACTATAATCAACTACAGTTAATACATGCAAAGTGTGCAATGAAGAAAAATGACACTTGCAATTTTCACGTGGCTAACATTCTTGTACATTAAAAGCTTTAAATGGAAAATAGAAGCATTCTCTATCTGAAGTCTGCATTACTCTTGTGTTCTTTACACATGTATAAAATAAAATATTTCAACACTAGCATATAGACACACACACGCACACACACACACTAGAGGGAAAAAAACCCACAGTCTGGAGGGCTGGGTTTTACTCAGCTGATAAATACATCTACTTTTCATGGCAAGACAGTCTCCATCAGAAGCCTCTCCTTCATTCACGCCTAGCTTCCTAGCATTATGCTCCTTTGCACAATACTACAAATACTATACAGTGTTCTCATTGAAGTGCTGCTCGAGGCCAAAATCTGCTTTCAAAGCTGCCAAATAAAGTAGATCCATTTAAACATCTAATCTTCCTATAGCCTATGATGTCCTGGACTTGGCCTACTCCATGGCTACTTATCCAGAATTTTTTTTTTTTCTGAAGGCTATAAAATTCAAAACAAAATCTGTATTAAGGGGAAATACAACTAAAGGCATGGAAATTCATAGTGATTTATCAAAGGCACTTCCAGTGGAACTTTACTAACTACTGTATCTTTGCTGGAAGCTTACAACTAATGAAAAAAGAAATATAGCATATAATATAGCATATAATAATAATAATAAAGGATGAGTTTGGTGCAATTAGACTTAACACCTTTGGACAAGTCAAAACCCCAGTTTCAGTCCTTTGCAAATGACAACTTCCTGTTTCTCCAAATATCATTTTCTCCATGTGCAAATATAATGTTTTATGCACCAAAAAAAATTAGCTTTAATACAAGTAAATAAATTATTTTAAGACAGAGGAAAACCAGTAAGTTATACAATACACAAAAAAATTTGTCATTTAGGCAAGTAGAGATTTAAGTTTAGCCACTTATCAATTCAATATAAGATAAATGCAGTTCTTAGTAAATACCCTTTTAGATCTACCTTCAATAAAGAATCAATTAAAATGAGAGCGGATCCCAGTGGGCAATAGTCTGAAAGGCTAATGCTAGAAGGAAAATGTATTAATGTAGCTTAAATTTATTTACAAACTTTGACTTCTCCTCCTTTGACATATTTGAATTGGTAAACAACTTCAACAGGAACTGTTACACACAGCATTATAAAAATTTCCAGGCAATAAAAATCACAGATATTTAATTAGAATAGATACATTCTCATTTCTTCCTTGTCAATTTAAATTTGCTCTTTTTTTTTTTTTTTCCCCAATCTGTTTTCTCAAATACATGACCTAAGATAATCATAGAGAACAAGAAATTAAAATACTTACAAATACCTGTAGTTAATATTACCTTTTGCTTCAAGCTCCATTTTCTTTTTCTTTGCCCATATGTTATGGTAGTTTTCAGCCATCATCTCAGCCATAGCCTTAGGAAAATGGAGAACTTAGTGATACGTGTTGTGATGGTTAACCCCCAAGGAGGACAATTTTTAGCTTGATATTAAATAAAAAGTTTTGTCCTCTGGGAGGTTCAATACAATTACACTATAATGGTTCACTGAAAAGAAGAGTTTTTATTGAAAAATTATGATATAGGATTTGGGTAGGGTGGGTGTATACATATGTAGGTATTAGGAACCTGGTGCTGAAGAGAAAACTGTTAATAGGAAAAAGGAGGAACTAAAAAGAGGAGTATAGTCTAGAAAGATCACTGGGGTGTCAGACCGGGACTTGATTCTCAAAATGACAGTAAGAACTCCCTGAAGGCCCTGGTAAGGGAAACAAGAACAGCCCAGCCAGAGGATTGAATCAAGATTGTTCCTGCTGGCACCCATGGCTATAGTCTGGTCGAGATGAATCCTCATTTTTTTGAGCACACTGTTAAAAACACCAACCATTTTACAAGGGACTCCATAGATGTGGACACACTTTATTCAGCATGAAGTTCTCCTCCAGTGGGCACAACAGAGAAACAAATTCATCCTATAAACCAAATTCCTTCGGACTAGTAAACTAGAAGCTAGATCCCAAAGCAAGCCAAAGGCAAGAAAGTGCTCCAGTCTCTAACTAGTAGTACTATTTCAACATGAAACAACTTTTTGAACCAACCTCTCCTGTTCTCCTGATTGTACACCCTCTATGTGTATGCAGTGGAATATTCTGTAGATTTCACCTTTCACTTCTCTCATGGACCTACAGAAACATTCTTCTCATCTTCAATAAGTGTCTTAGGTAATCAGTATTTCAGAATACCAACTTCTTTATTCAGATCAGCTTGAAACTTTTGGGTTATACCTTGTTTGTCTATAGGGCAATTTGTTTCAGAGACTTTTCTCCAGTGGATACATTATTTCTCTCCTGCATGACAGATGCCTTTTGTCACGCACAGTGTGGTCCTGATGTTTTGAAAACTGAGATCAGAAACTTGGAATAATATAGTGTAATCTGAGTTTTGCATCCTTGGAAAGCCAAGTGTTATGTAGGTGGCCTCAGAGCAAGGCCTAGCTACTCACGAAGCCAGGATGTGACCAGGTTACCATTTAGGACCAAAATGAGAAGTATTTCTCAGACTAACAGTTTTAGACATGGTCAAGATCCCTGCTAGTGCAGTATATGCACATGATAATTTAAACATTTAATAGCACCAATTCTTATGTACTAGTTAAACAAACAAACAAACAAACAAAAAACCCTAACTCTGTTCAAAACAACCAACTTTTTGCCGCAATTTAAAACTTGGTTGAAGAATCTAATCCTGGAATTCAAGTTTAAAAATATTAAACATTAAAAACAAGTTGAATATTACATACAGTTCATTTTAAAAACTCAGATCTCATTAATATCTAATATATTTGGATATTTTCTGAATGACAGTATCAGGACAATTAATACCCGAAATTACATTTTAATTAAATTTGCTTAGCTTTGAAATAAAAGATTTTGAAGGTGGTTTCAAAGAAGACCTCTCCTCATAATTAATGACAAATTAATCATAAAGCCAACCAGCTCTGCTTTATAGCAGTGGGCTATAAAGGAAATAAAATTAATGACAAATATTAGAGGGTATAGCATAAAAGAGTGAACAAGTGAGTAATAGAAATTTTAATGCCATTTCTTTTCTGGTTTGTGACATGCTGGTTCCTTTTCTTTGGGTTTGGTTTACTGCATCATAATACTATGATGACTACATCAGGAGCTGTGTCATGAGCATTAAACAAAGTCTACATATTCTTTTGAATACACTGAGTCTATATAAATGTTAAATGATGTAATTACAATAAAGCTGTTCCATTAGTTTGAGATATTAACTCTGGAATGATCAGCAATCTACTGAATGCTTTAACTCAAGTATGATAGTTAATTTGCAGCAAATTCATATTATTGTAAAGCTAATCAGGAATCTAAAATCATTAGAAATATAGACTGGGAAACTACAAGACAGGAATCAAGGAGAGGAAATCCAGTGTAAGAATTTGATCAGAGGCACAGTACAGTATGTACCGTACAGTTTGACAATTACTTTACTGCTGCTGCTTGATTTACTGCGCTATGGCAGAGCTCAGCACAGGATAACTTAACACTCTTTCAGGAGTTTTTGTAGTCAGCTTTGAGCACTGTATTGTCAGCACTAAATTGGTACAAACACTCATGCTAACTAATGTAAAACTATCCAGCATATGTCTACATGACATTGTAACTATACCCACAGTAAATTGGTAGACTGTAAAAGCTAGCACCACACATTATCAAAAAAACAAAAAAAACCAAATACCTTAACTTTCTGAAGACAGAAACATCATTTGTTTATCAACTAAAAAATATTGTTCCAAAACCAGCAATTTACTGATAGATATGTCTAAATCCAAATCCCAACTTCTTCATACTATATTATCATAATATTAATTGTTAACAATGGTTCCTGTCCTTATTTCTTCACTTTGTAAATAAACAAACAAACAAACAAAAAAAAACAATGACAAAATGTTTTGGGAAGATGGTGGAGAAATGAAAGATAAACAGAAAAAAGCTGATGCTGCAAGCTCTTCTAAACAGGATTCTCTTCAAAACAACAGATGTTCGCAAAGAGAGCTGGGAAAATCAATCCAGGACTAAAATAAACTTTGAAGCTTTAGCAACAGAGGCAACAAAGGATCAAAGAGCAATGATGAAAGAGACTAAAAAGACCCAATCAACAAACCAAAATGAAAGCTCATCAAAGAAAGTAACATAAAGCATCAACTGCGTGTAAAATAAAGTATCAGAAAAAGAAAAAAATAAACTGTAAATAAAGGGCAGGCATATTGTTTCTGACTTACATGTAAGTCTCTGGAGAGGGTGACATTGCTCATATCAATTGCTCGAGGAGTGTAACCATGGGCTGTATCTACAGAGATCTGAATGACAAATGCACAAAACAGTGGAGTTATACAAGCGTTTGACATGAAGAAGTTAACGTCAACAAAATACTGAAAATAACAATGAACTTATGGAAAAAGTCACTTTTATATCTCTAGGAAAAGGATCCTGTGCAGCCCAACTGAAAATACACCAAAAGGTGGTAAACTTAAGTGAGATTTATGCAAAGGTCTACATATTTTGTTCCCAAAGACAGACAGTCATTACACAAAAATCCTCCTTCTTCAAATGCAAATTTCAGTCTGCTGTGCTAAAGTTATGATTAAATCTCTGCATTTTCTAGATATTTCTTTTTCTCTCAGCAGGCAAATCTCAGACAACCTAGTTTAAGGTGAATTTAGGCAACAATCAAACTTTGAATTTGGCTTTTCAAGCTTATTTTTAGATATAGGAATAAAACGTACTAAATACATCGTTTTCTCTCTGTCCATCCTCCCCACACAAATAATAACACTATTTTGTCATTTTTAATTTCTACTGCCTCAATTTGTCACAGATTTGCTCGTTACATTGACAAAAAAGTTCAGGGAAGGATAAAAATGACAGAGATTCCCTGGATGGCAAGCCACTGATGCAGTAAATGCAGTTACAAAAGGGGCATTGCTGGGCTTTCCTTTAAGGCTTCTGTTGTAACAGAACTCATGTACCCCACAGGTATGTCTTCCTGTAGAAAGACTAGTGTCCAGAAATTGGTTGCTATGTCTGATATTATCTTCATATACATGTATATAAGCATATGCATGTATACAAGCATGTACAAGGCCTAGAAGTTCAAAGGCTTCCTTTCAAAAGGCAAGTATTTTTAATAGAGATTAACACAAAGGATTGATAAGCAGCACATAGTAAACAAATACTGATAAAATATTTTTTTCTAAATCAAGCATTGTTACACTAATATGAAGATACTGGTTAAATATACTTAAAATTTCTCATCTGAACATATGAAAATGCTATTTTGCTTATTTGTGTGATGACAGCACAACAAATTCTAAACACAGCACGAGTATTAATATGATAGTGTACTCTGAAATACAGAAACATTTTAGGCTTCAGAAACTCTTCTAGAAAAGTTATGTAATTTAATTACAGTAAAAGAAGACTAAATTAGCTGCAAAAGCTGTTTTCCTGTGTTAATATAATTAGAATCTCAGATGCAAAGCTATTAATTCTAATAAGCTAGTTATGTTTAAAATATATACAAATATCTGTCAGTATAGTCTTTGGGGCTGGTATAAACACCCAAAAGTTGGGAATATTTTAAGTCAAGAATTCTTAAAGCAATTGTACTGTGCAAACTATAATGTGGAGTTTAGCCCGAGTGTTAAATCAGGTCGCTTGAAATACACTTTCTAGTTGTCTATAGACAGTAGAGAGCCAGGTTCAACTACTCTTTCTTCACAGGCATATCATCACTCAAACATGTAAATAGCACAAAACTGAGTGGAGAGAAGAGGGAAAGATTTCTCCCCTCCATTTTATTTTCCCCATTGGTTTGGCTCCATGGGTGTCTGCGTGAATGAAAGATTTTTACCCCTCCACAGTTTAATTACAAAGTATATGGAGCTCTAAGAGAATATTGTGCCATCATTTTTCCATTTTATCCTTACAGCATTTTGATTTAAGGAGGCTATCCTAAATGAAAAAAAAAAAACAACTATTTTTTAATTTTCAGAATTTCATCTCTCTATAAATGTAAACTTTATGCTGCATTAACATTGATGTTTATAATAATTTTCCTTAAAAAAAAAAAAAGACCTTATTTATGTACCTTCATTTATTTCTTTACAAGCTTAAAGGTATCCATTGCCACCAAATTAAATGAAAAAAAAGCAGCAGACTAAAATCATATTAATACTCAGTATTAATGGTATTAATGTGCAACCACCTACTGATGTAGATAATTCCCCAAAATACTGTAGTTAACTTTAAATCAAGTGAACAAATACATTCTTATTTCAGTTCTGTTGAAAATGCTTATTAACATACTACTTTAAAACAGGAAAAGAAAGTTCCAGCTTCAGTGAATAAAAATCCAAAACAATCTTCATAGTTGTACAATTCCTTATGAAAAATACTTCCACAGGTTTTTTTTTTTATGCTACAGGCTTATTTCATTGCTTGTAAAATCAAAGATTGAAGAACAGATTTTGCATGTCTTTTTTAAAAATACTTTTTTAATAAAATGTCTCACTTGACTGGTTTGAGATATGCGACGTGTCCGATTATACAGTGCCATGGAATCTCCCTCCCGTGTTCTCTCAATTCGCCATCCCCACGCCAGCATAGTTTTCAATGATTCTTTGATTGGCCATCGATAAATTTCTTTTTCCTAGAAGAATGCACATGTGATAATTGCCTTGTTTATTACGTAGATGTACAGAGCAAAAAAATAGCTACTGGAGATATACAGAGTAAAAAATAACTATTGGAGTTTTGCCTGGTTATACTAAGATGGTCTTTACCAGCCAAAAGAATTCTATGATTCTATGCAAATAAATGTACTGAAATCAGCCCTTATGGCTCAATGGTACTGCAAAGAAGCAAATGAATCATAAAAGATATTTAAAAGTTTATCATTTCAGAGATGGGAAGAAGAATTCTGTCCTTGCAGAAAGCTGATGATCACAGGAATAACCTTATTAATGGCATGCTCCACTCAAAGGTGAAGCAGTAATTATCAGAACTAATGCAGGGTTTTGTCCACTATGTGAAACAATTAAAAATAAACATAAAATCATAAAAAATCTATGTTGGAATGGACCTCTAGACATCATCTGGCTCAACCTTTTGTTGAAGTCAGATAAGCTAACATAATTGTCTATCAGCAGTTATCAAGATGAGGTCATCTCGGGCTTGCCATGTCATGCCTTGAAGATTTGACATGCAGATGAATTCACCACTCCTTTGGAAAATCTATTCCAACGTTTAATTTGTCAAGATAAGAAGGATTTCCAGAAAACATTTCTACAGAAGCAACTTAAACTCATTATCCTGTCACTGTGCAGTTCCTTCAGCGTTGTCTCAAGTTCTCCAGCCTTCTAATCACCCTGGTGGCCCTCTGCTGGAAACCACACAAAGTCCAAACCTAAGTCTTCAATAAGCAAGTATGCATTCCTGTATGGTCTTACTGTAAAAATATGACACATCGGCTTCACCATAAATTATGCCAAGCAAATTCAGTCACGATAGAAAATAGTTTGAGTGACCTATTTATTGTACAACAAAATCCTTCAATCTCTTTTTGGGATTTTGAGGAAGGCAACAATCACACATTAGCTGACATTCTCTAAATTTTTTTTAAGCATCTTGTAACCAGAAGGTGATATTTTAACAGTGAATGAAGCAATCTTTCACTCACCCTGGACTAAGAATTAACAAATTGCTTACCTTCTCAGATAGCAACTTGTATTGTTTCATTAATGGTTGCACTTTTGCAGATTCAGAATACGTTTCACCGTATGTCCATCCATTGGCAAACTGAAAATAGGAATAATAAGTGAGGAAAAAATGGGGAAAAGCAAAAAATTATTAAAAATCTTATTTTTATCGGTACAAAGAAACTGAAGAATGCTTCTGCAGAGCTGTTGTTGCTATCTTAAAATTTCCTTTCTACTATTTTCTCAACATTTTCTCAAACAACATTTATATTATCTGCACATAATGAAACTAATTATGTAGGCATGCCATCCTATTGAAAATTAATTACACAAAGCTAACATGTCAATACATTTTTCTTTTAAATATTTCTCTAGAGCAGAATACTGTGCTACATTTGAGGAATTATTTTTAATACTGGACCGTCAAACTGCACAAAGGAATAAAAAAACTTAAAGAGGATTTTTGTTTAAAAAAAAAAAAAAGAAATTTCAAGTCAATAAAGCCTTAAATGATTAGCAAGTATGTTTACTTAAAAGTTAAGAGTAAAAATAATGAAATTATGAAACAATATTTTGAAATACTCGTGTGCAGTTACAGAAATTTCCCCCAAATGTATTTTGAGAAAATCTAAGTTTCTATCTTACTTACTTACCAACTTGTAGCAATATGAAAAATAATAATATCCAGAGTAAAATATTTTAAAGATTAAATGGATTCAAATAAAAACTCAGATTTTGCTTTAACAGGAATACAGATTTTACCTTTTCCATTGACCATTTGTCATGAGAGTGTTCTGCATATTTGTTAATGAAATATTCTAGCTTTTCAGGGATTGTAATGCTGAAAGTGAAGAAAAAAAATAGCCGTTATATTACACATACTAAAATGTGAATGCTTTTGTTTTGAAGAAAACTTTCAAATAAATAATTTCTAGAGCATACATCTATTCAAAGCATCTTACTGCACTCTGGTTTTTTTCACAGTTTACTCCATGCCCCAGTTAAATCAAGGGAAAAAATCCGAGTTATTTAAAGGGCACTGAATGAGAACCACAGCTGCTGTAGAAATTTTTCTTTTTTTGACACACGTGTGCAAGGAAAAAATCAATAATGATGCCAAGCACTCATGCTTTTTGTCACATATTTTTATTACTAACATTCATTTTCTTAAGATTAAAGATATAACTATGACCCATAGTTTCAGAAATACAGTGATAACTTCCTGCACATGTCCATTATAAACTAAGTGTGCTAACAGTGTTTTTTGAAACACGTCATCTATTTTGTATATTTCTATAAATTTTATTGTATTCTTGAAGCACTAAAAGTTATGAAAACAGAGAGGTTATATGCTCAAGGCTTTATTTTCCAGCATCCCAGTGAATATTAGAAATATTTAAATCCTTATTCAACAAAGAAAGAAACAAACAAAACAACCACAAATACACTAGCCCTTCAAGAGATGTACAAGACAATGAAGAAGTTAAGGTATCTTAAGCAGTAAAGGAAAAGTAGATACTCTTAGCTGCAAAACAAGCAATAAAGACAGAATCCTCTTCCAAAAATTAACAAATATCAGTATTTTCCTGAATCTGCATTCCTACAAATGAAGGGCAATAATTGCTTCTCAATCACTTATGCAATATCAAAATCTTCCCTCGTAAGAAAAAGAATTTTGGCAGTAAAAGTGTTACAGTGCCATCTACTGCAAAGTAGAAGAATCTGGTTATTAATCTTCAGTCACAGGGTGGGAAAAAGCAGAAATGTAAACCAAAACTATGTCAGAGTAACACTTTGCAAGAGCACATAATATTCATCCAGGTCATCGGGTTATTCTACTGTTTGGAAGCCTGTATTTTGAGGGGAACTCTACTAATAGTATAGTACATTGTATAATTTCAGAAATACAATAAATTGACAAGCATAACGGGTCATATTATCTATAGCTTCATATAAATATGTCTAGGACTAGTAAGCGATGCAATGCAGGATTTGCATGTTAAAAGAATATAGGATAGGTTGGAAGTGACACTGATAAAAGCAGTGCTTTCTTTGTCTTGAATTATCACAGAACTGCTGACTCCTACGGCAATGAGATGATGATTTAGGTTATGTGAAGTAACATTTCCCAAGTTTTACAAATAGATTCAGTCTAGCTACAATCCTCCTCTGAAAAGACACCAGATGAAGTCATCTTCGATTAGTTAAATAAGAGTAAAACAGCCTTATTAAATTTCGATAAATCTTCACATATCTTAAATACATCTTAGACAAGTGAATTATAATGGTCACAACTGCGATGTCTACATTCCAGTTTAGATTATGGCTTTGATTACCATATTTTGATATGCATATACGTACAAGCATGCTGTAACAAATATATACATCCACGGAAAGCTCTCTGTTCTGAATGTTAATACAGACAGAAAGCTCTCAAAAGCAATTGTAGCAAATATCATACAAGTGCCTTTTTTCAAGATAAAGCACTGTGTTATGCACTATAAGAGTATTCTATACTGAATAGAATTGAGGCGCTGGCTGTAGTCAAAAATCAGGGCACAAAAAAATCCTTTCAGGCGTGTGTTTTGTCTGGCTAGTTGTATCCGTATTGGAGCATGTTGATCCGTTGTTGCATTCCTCTGGCACACCACTATCTGTTGTTGCACTGCACTGGAGAGCACAGTACTTGCTTCCACGTCCGGAATGTGCAGGTGCATGGGGGAATCAGGCAGTCAGCCAGTCTGAGCCAGCTACTTAAATTGTCTGTGTCTGGCAAGTGATATCAGGAACAAAACAACGAAAGGACATCTCAAGGACAGGATGAGGGAGCTAAAGATTGATGATGTAACGAGCCCCAGAGGTGCCCCAAGACCCCCACACATGTGCATCATGGGGGATGACCGCTGTTAGCTGTTGTGGGTGAAAAAATACTCTTCAGCCTCTGTGCATGTGCTGGCTATGTGTGCACCAATGCCGGAGCAGTCTCCACGCCCCTGCCAGGAGAGCTACAAGTAGCCCACTGTGGCGGGGAGAGGGGTGTTGATTTTCAGAAGGTCAATCTGATGCACATCTTGATCCAGAGGATGCCTTGCAGAAGGCATTAGGACCTACCGACTCCTCTTTCTGAGCACCACACTACATGCCCTCCTCTTGCTCAGCAGTTTGTCTAACACCTTAGAGTCAGTATGTATATGGGGACGTTACGTAACTAGTTGGGCTTGCTTGAATAACATTGCTTTCGCTTATTAGTTGTGTGTGTGAGTGCTTGAATAAAATCATTTTTGCTTATTAGCTGTGTGGGTAGGTGCCATCCTTTGTGAAACAGGAATCCTTTTCGAACCTGGGACACTAGTGTACTTAAGAGAGGATGGTCAGAGTCTCACTCCCTAGAGAATGAAGATCTTTCTGCCCAATTCCCCATTATTCTTAGTAAAAAGAGATTATATGAATTCTATGATCATTGTAATTTTTCTGTAAGTACACTGTCATTAGTGTCTTGGCATATGTTAATAATGACAGAGATGATGGAGAAAAGTCTACTTTTTCTGCTTCTAAAAATACGCTGGTCTCCATTTTAGCTAACGATAAGCATTCAGAAGAGAATAAAAGCTCTAAGTTTACATCATACCTAAAAAAGGACACCATGCCTTTTTCACACATTGATGATAAAAAAAACTAGTTGTGAAAAAGTAATTCCTTACTTTGATGTATCAACAGGCTGAGGATTAAAGTTCCCATCTGAATCCATTGAAGACTGTTTTTCCATCATATTGACATAATTTGATTCCATATAGTCTGGAGGTAAGGCCCCTGCAACTGCGCTCAAACAAGGCAAAGCCAATTTGAACAGTTCTTGTTCATACTTCTGTGGAACACACAGAGGATAGAAAGTGATTAGTGAATGGAAGCTATCAACATCACTGCTGAAACTGATATAGCCACATGTGATACTACAGAATGGCTTCCTTACACAATGTGAAATTGTATTTTTGTTCTGAAAATAAAGGAAACTGACTGTCCAAAGCATATTATACACTGTAGATAAAGCTAGGATCAAGTCACGCTCTTGCTGAAGTAAATGGGAAATGTTTGACTCCAATAGAAGCAACACTATGCATTTTTCAGACATCAGGGAAAAGAACATAGCACAGGAATATGCATAGCATCTCTAAATACCTAGATCTGAAAAGAAAGTCAAGAAATATTAAGTAGGTTGAGTAAAAATACTAAATGAACAATAAAGACATACAAGGTGTATTATTAAAGTTTTGTCCAACATAGAATTGAGTCAAGGGTGATGAAACTACAACTAATAAGCAAGAGATTATGCTTTTAGTTTAAGGAAGACTAGTGCATGAGGTAGAAAAGTTCAGCTTTCAGTCACCTGCAAATGTTTGAGCTTGCCTTTAGGACTCTGAAGTGTATTTGGCCTGTATAGATACACCTTCTTTTTTTTTTATTATTTTTCATTTTTTTAACCAAGCAGATAAAACACTACACCTATGTTACAGCAGAAGCTATAAGAGGAAGATTTAAATTCACTAAAGCCTATAGTTTTTCCTTTAAGGTGGATACAATATTGATACAAGCTGGATAAAAATGACAAATTAAGAAAAAGATTTTATACAGTAAGGCTATTACAATAGTAGATGGATATTAAAATCAATTACCTTTTGAGACAAAGCATCAAAAATACCCCAGAACAACTTTCTGGATAAATGAAGTTCTTCTTCTGAAGCAGTACCAAAATTACCCCATCCACCTGGCAAACAATAATACTTCCAGCATCTTTCATAATGATTTGTCAGCAACTAAAACAGAACATATTTTGAAAGCAAATAAAATATAACTGTTGATGTTCTTCCATTCTAGCACTCAATCATTACATAGACATTGCCAGAAAAATTTCTAACTTTTATCAAGAAGCCATCCTGTGTATCTTTTCTTTAAATTACTGGTAGATATGTACATTGAATGACTAGTTCTTTCGTTTAACTTTACTGACATACGCAAAAAGCATATGACAGGGGATAATTTTCCTCAACACTGCAAGAACTCTAACAGTTCAGCTGAAGACAAGAATTCACCTCTGAGTGCTGCTATTCTAAACACTGCTGCTTCGTACGTAAGATGATAGAATCATATTTTGCCTAGTTCACAAATATTATTTACATCTGAGAGCTATTTAACAGTATTTTGCAGTGTGCCTCAACTCTTCCGAATTGTAAAACCAGCATCAGTCGACCCTCCTGACCTTTATTACAACTGGTTTTAGCCTGTCTCCCTCTCTTTCATTGAATTATATTTCAGGGACATTTTCTTCATAAGTGGTTATAAGATTCCATATTATCAGAGACTCAAATGGTGCAAGAAACTGCTACTGTGTATTTGCCAAACTAAATCATTACAAATTTTGTGCTTAAAGTGTCCTCTATGTCCCTAAGTCATAGACAGGGAGGGGAAAAATTACTGTTATCTATCAGTAAAGACAAGACCAAATAGCAAATTCCTGGAATTAGCGAAGTATCCTACTCAGGGGTAGATTTTCCTACAGCACAGAATGATCTTTCAAAAAACTTTAGCTGGAATTTCAATTCAGAGTTTAACAGTTCCACAGAGAAAAAGAGAATTGTTTCAACATCCCTTTGCAAAGCATGTTGGCAAAATATTACAAGTCACAATCAGTAAAGAGCAGCCAGTATTCCCTTTTTACTAGTCAGTACAAATGCCAAGACAGAAAAATGCAGATATTTATAATGTAAATGTGCAGAAATAATGACAGGCATGGGGGGCGGGAGAAGTCCTGATCTGTAGAAACAAGGATTAAGATAACCAAAAATATAAGCTCAATGCTGTGCAGTTCTGTAATACTTTAGTAACTCAGAAAAATAACCAATCTATATAATAGATTTGCACACCTTCAGGTTTAAATAATCTATTATTATCTATTTATTATTTAAATTTTCAGAAGATCAAAGAAAAAAAGAGAGAACATACATGCATGTATATAATGTAAAAAGAAAAGTTTTATCATTCATGTAGAACCACAAAAGTCTCAGAGGTATGGACTTTAAGAGTCTAAGATGTATCTGAAAATGTTTACTTTCAAAATGAACTCTACTGCACAATGGCTAGACTTCAGGGTTTCATTTGGACAATGTGAGTGTTAATATATACGTATAAATTTTCAAATCTAGCCAAGAGTAAAGGCAGGCTCGCTCTTAGAAAAGGCCCTGATGAAGCACTGAATATGATTTAAGAGGAAATAAAAACAAGGCAGCCATATTCCAAAAAGTTCACACCAAATTATACAGAGGTGAAGCATCACAGTTTTCAATTCACATGCTGCCTAAACTGAAGTAATTTTTAATTGTAGAAACGAGCAAAGGTATTCACAGTAGATAGTACTTTATTCTGATTTAGACTTATTTCCTCTCCTCTTCCCATTCATAATTACATTTTCAGATGCATGATTAACTTGTAGCTGTCTCTTTAGAATACTATATAACTTATTTGCTAACACAAGTCCATTAGGAATATGCACAATACTTTCAAATCAGAATCACATTAGTAGATATAAGTAGGGGTCTCTTGTTAAATCACTGAAAATCAGTTTACTGTCACTGAAACGTTTGAAAGGTTCTAGTCAAGTCTTCAGATAAATAGTTCACTTTCCTCAGAAGCTACTTTTACTTCTTTAGGTGTCAATGGAAAAAATGGACAAAATCATTAGTCCATGTTAACACCATAGTTCTCTTCATAGCTATGTTCTCCCAAATCTGACTTCCAGAGGGATCCAACCATTATTTCTTTCCTGTTCAGTAATATGGGAAAGTCACTGCAGTCATGACCCTCAGGATTAAAAAAACTCCTGTGCTAGATGAACAGATCTCACAGAGAAGGGGTTATTCCTCTCTCCCCTCCCTGTGCTCCGTCCCACCCCACCTTCCCTCCTCCCACCCCTAAAAGTGAAGTACCATAGCCGTGCAGGGAGTAACAAGTTACTATTTGGTTTTTGCAGCACATAAAATGTCATAATACATTAGAAAGGTACCCATTAAGGCAGTATACTAAATTATCAACTGTTTTTCTCATGGCTAAAGAATGGCTGCTCTGGCATCTTTATTTGCATTGAGTACTTCTTGGGGGACACAACCAAATTATTAAGTTGTTGTCAAGGCACAGACTATGCAGCAGGTCCTGGCTTTGAAACTAATGATTTAAATTCCTCATTTAAGGTCAGAGACCATTATGTGGCTAGTAGAAACCTGTGTAAATCTGAGGAGTATTTTGGCAAAGAAATCAGATGTAAAATACATTTAATTCTGGTATGTGGCTTTTAAAGCATAAAGAAATATTAAATAAGAAAAGTCGAAATATCTCATTCAGAGTTGTGTTGGAAAATCATTAAAAAGGACTGCTGAAAACCAGCAGGAGATTATATGTTTCTGGAACTGCTGATGAAATCTGAGGAATCTTTAAGGAACGTGTCATCTCAGAAAGAAAACCACACGTTTTCCCTTGAGCATTGGGCATCAGAATCAAAAGATATGGAGAAACTTTTGGGGTCTGAAAACAAAATGGTTATTAAAAACATGCATTGCTTAGATTTCCAAGAACAAAACACAGAAAAAGTTTGTTTTACAGAAGCAGGGAACACCAACACTGAGGGCAGAAGTAAGGGTACATACAGACTGTCCTATCTTCCTTTGTGCACTGGATTCCGTCCTCCCCCCCAAGGGTTTCCATATGGGCTTAAAAAAAATAATTTGATAATTAAATGAGAAGCAAACATTAGACACAGTCTTGATAGTTCCAGATGGATGGATGTAAATTACACTGAATTTATGTCGAAGCAGCAATTTATCTTTAAAAACTATGTCTTAGATTATTTCAGAGTGGAGATAAGGTAACAAAGAAGATGGAGAATATTCTCCACACAAGTATTTTCTATTGCATTTTGGTACAAGAAATGTTGTTGAATATTAAATATACTTTTACCTTCAGAGGCATCTTGGCATGTTCATTTAATAGAGGAACATCAAATACTAATCTTCTCAGCAAATGCTGCATCATGGAAGGCCGCAACTGCCTAAAAGCAGACAAACCATTTCAAAAGGGTGTACCAGTAGTTTCATGTAAATAATTAATAAATACAGTAAAGCAACCTGTCAGTTCTATTTTTTTCAAATTCATTAATAGGATTTTGCTTGTGCTACTAAAAAAAGCATCCAGAAGAAAGCAAACAAGTGCATGCCAAAGCAAACTTTCTAAACAAGCTGCAAATCAAATGCTTTAAAGAAGCAGAAACAATATCAGTTCTATAGACAAACAGGAAAAAAACCCCCAGAATTTTTATATTGTGTATTATGATCACCATGCTCATGAGGAAAGTCTATAATGTTAATTTCTTGCAATATTTCTCAATGGCTCTTAAAACCATCCTAGAAACTAATAAAGATATCAAAGCCCTAACTCTTTAGATGTACTAAACAAGACATGCAGCAGTGGGCACCAACTGGAAGGACAGAACAAATAGGTATAGCATGTATGTTAGCATGGCATGGCCAGTAAACCTTTCCAGATAAATAGCAAACACTGGTCCATTTTATTGGTTATATGTATATATACACACAAAATGAGCAATTTATTTTATAAAGAAATGCTATACAGTACTTTTTTATTTACAGTACTATAATATCAATGTCTGTCATTTATATTTCCACTTTATGCCAAAAATAAATTGTGGTGAACATTAAATATTAAAAAAACCACTGATTTGAAAGCTTAAGTGTTGCTAACTTTAATTAGAAATTGAATTCATAAGTGTCTAGTCAACTTCTGATAAATGATCCTGAAGGCTTATAAAAAAATTGGATAACAATCAGCTGGTTTTGAGACTGCAGATACCAAGACAAAATTTTTCCCATAGGTGTCAATAATGAAGTATAACAATACTAGTCATTCATTAGGATTTCAAATGTAACACAACATAAACTTTTCCATAGAACTGTATCATCTACTGATCATCAACTATATTGCCAATCTGTACAGCTAAAAGTATTTAAGTGGTACTTCAATGTATGCACAGTTCCACATTTCCATAGCTTTTTCTTTTTGCAGTATGCCCTCTTAGTTTATCACTAAGGTTTTAATTTGAAAACCTCAGTAACAGCAAAATAACTGAGGACCACATATAAGTGATTAATAAAGTTGTAAATTGAATACAGTGTATTTAAAATTATCACAATCATCTGCCACAAAGAAAAAAGAAGTAGTCTTAATTATACTACTAGTGTCACAGTTCTGCATTCCTGTATTATAAATATCAGAGGTAACTTTTTCAAATAGCATTCCTGCACAGACAGGAGTATTTTCTTACCCACAGATAGACAGCAAACACTCTTCAATAGAATCTCGCTGAGCTTTGGTAAGAGAGCATCCCTTTGAGAGTCTGTACACTGTATGTAATAAGGAATCAATGAGGGAAGCATGGTGCTCTGTGCCAGCAAAAAGAGGAGCACATCGCGTCAACAGAGGCAAGACTGCTGTGCAAAGGTATCGATTCAGAGCCAAAGCCATATCCGTAGCACTTAAAGCAGCCTATGAATTAAATGAGACAAAAATTAGATTTGTATCACAAATGTTGTTACAAACTAAAAGAACTTCTTGATTGTTTTCCTTTCGTAGTAGTTATAAAGAGTGAAATTTCCAAACTACATAAATAAGGATTTTATACCTACTGGAAGCCAGATGCCTAGATGCTTCTCTTACTTCTAAATTCTCACAATTAGTTTTTGCTTTGTTTTGAATGAATGAAAACACAAACACTAAAGGTAGATATTCAAAACCAAAACAATTTTCAAGAATGTCATAGTTGCATAGCAGAATGCTCCAAAAGCAGGTAATACCTCTATTTACAAAACTCAGCATGTTTCTGTGTTACCGTCAAGCCCAAGTTCAAAGGGAGGAATAAAATCCTGAACTGCTCTTTCTTAAAATAAAAAACAGCATAATTATTTTCAGAAAAATGTTGATATGTCAAACAGGGAAACCAAAGTCTATGACATAGCTCTCATATAAGCTCTCTAAACTTGATCTTTCTGGACCAAGCCAGTTAAGAAAAATTAGATGGAAATAAGACTCCCAGAAAAAAAGGCAAAACAAAACAAAACAAAACAAAACAAAACAAAACAAAAACAAAAAAACCCAAAAAAAAAGCGCAAACAAAAAAACCCCTTGATCAAACAAAAAACCCAAACAAACAGTAACAAAATAAACAAGAAATTAAACAAGAAAAAACACAATCCAAAAAACAAAACACCCCAGTTATTTAGAGGAGGAACTAAACCAGAAAAAATAGTGATTTCCTAAATAACAATGTAGGTATCCCTAACAAATGCATGGAGATGAACACTTGCTGTGTATCTCCGGAGAGAAGCTCTCAGTTACATGCTTCACTGGCAGTTTGATTTTGATTCCATAGTACAAGCTCAGAAAGTCTCCTGGTGAAAGGCACTGCATCTCTTATGGATATGG
The DNA here is from genome assembly GCA_025345505.1 of Todiramphus chloris collaris. Taxonomy (NCBI): domain Eukaryota; kingdom Metazoa; phylum Chordata; class Aves; order Coraciiformes; family Alcedinidae; genus Todiramphus; species Todiramphus chloris. The sequence goes on along the minus strand of JANVCC010000020.1, from coordinate 13,006,596 downwards.
GGGCTCTTTATAAAATGACCAACATTCTGAGAATGCTTCTTCACTGTTCTTCAAGTATCCTCAAATCTCAGCAGCAACACACAGCTCATTCAGAATTTGAGAAATGCAGAAAACAACATGAAGAAATTAAAAAATGTTTTTTTGAGGGATGAAAAATGCTGCAGTATTCAGTAGGATAACAACTGAAGTAAGAACTTAAGCCCTTACTGTATCTAAAGAAGCAGCAGCACGAAGATCTGGCAGAAAGCCAACTTCAAGAAGGTGTAGAAGAAAATCTTGATCCTCGATTCCATAGACCCTGTCAAGGAACAAAACCATGGCTGCCTTGTGATCTGGGCAAAACCCCGCAGACATGTCAGGTTCCACCACAGTACCATCTAAAAGGAAGAAATAAGACTTCAATGACAAGGATCATCCTTCACCCGCAGACTAGGCAGTCATGTTACTGCTTGACAGAGGTTTTGAATCTCTGTTAATATCTAATCACCTTCCCCATGGTTTTGTTACACAAAGGCAACACATTTGTAGTAGGCCAAAAAAGAATGAATAAAGCAAATTCTAACCAGACAGACCTCAAAGTCCATACATGCTTTTTTGTTCATGCTTTGTGTATTAAGAAATTCTTATCAGTTGATATTCTAATATGATAAATACCCAAAACCTACTAATTAATTCACAGAACTACCTAGTTCTCAGAAGAGGCAAGGTAAAAAATACAATTCTACATCAGACACCCCAGGATTGCAGCACTGATGAGCATATTTGTAATATATGACAATTAAGATTGTGCTAAAAAGTCCTTTGTAGTGGTAAACTTCTGAAGTATGTGAAAGAATTTCACTGAAATATTTTTAAATGTTGATAATTTCATTTTCAAAATCAAATAAGCAATTCTGTATCTATGAACTGTACCCTATTCTACTGAGATATCACATACAGATCCATGACTATTTGGAATTATAAATAAATAATGGTGTAATAGAATGGTCTGTTTATGTCTTCTACTGTAACCTATTGGGTAATCTTGTGCTGTAAGCCCCTAGACAGCCCATGTTGCTATTATACTGTTCTCTATCCAGACACCCAGAAAAGCAGATGTAATTCCTCTTCCACTGATGCTCACATATTTCCCACTATTGCAGTCAATTCTAGGTAGCCAGAAACCACAAAGTAATACATTTGCATATGTATGTCACACCTATAACTTCACCATAGTTGCTGAAGAACAACTCTGGTGTGTTAGCAAGATCTGCTAGAAACAATTGATAGGGTTAGGTCAGCAAAAGCTGAGGATTATGTTATCAAGAAAAGAGACTGTAATTTCTAAGAATATTTAGAAAAACAGAAAATATGCATTTGCAAATTTCTTTTTAAAGTTGTAATAGATCTGGATGGTTCATTTTAAATTAATGGGATTTACATCAGTGACATAAGTTTACACAGAACTGCCTATAGCATGAAGAAAAAAAATTGAAACATGTTTGAAATACACATGATTTCTAACTCATGTAATAAACAGTTTAATTTCTGTAACATTTTTAAATACTGAGAAAACTATGAGCATCAATATGTCACCAAATTACAAACCATAAGAATGGGATGGGAGAGCAAACAGCAGAATAATATTCTTACCTTTAGCTATGGTTGGCATGTGGAAAGGAATACTAATTACTCCCACCAAATCTTCCAGTGGAATCAAAGACCGTAGAATTGATCTGATTCTAATGGCTTCCCCTTTGCCAGCATGGATTAGCTGAGGAAAATACAAATAAAAAATGAACAAGGTCTTCTTTTTACCTTGTTTACGTGTTCATGTTCTGAAAATGTCCTGAACTATAGGTACACAAGAATGACTCTCACAGAATTGCATTATAATTAAGTAAATTTCACACAATATGTATTTATTTGCTGCATTTTGGATGTTTATATGCTAAGTCTAGAAATCTAGATGTTTGGTTTTTAAGTCAATTTTCAGAATGGAATGTTAGGTAATGTAGGTGAACAAAGCATTAAAATGTAGCATGGGGGGGAGGGGAGGCAGAAAGCAAAAGCAGATTTTCAGGTGAATAAAAGCTAGGTTTTCTGTCCTGGTCAAATAACAACACTTTCGGTTTTGTTTTAAAAAAGGCAGCAAGACAGGGAGAAAGCAAGATAATATTCTTATCCAAACAAAACAGATATTCATACACTGATCTTATTAAACGGACCTCTCTTCCTATTCTCAAGTTGTTAGTCTCTGCACAAATCTGATACCAATCTATACTGATCTATAACAATTAGGGCACATTTCAGAGTGAAATGAGAAATGATGCATAACTAAGTAGAATTTCTGAAGAACAGGAAGGTTTTTTGAATCTTAACCAAAAATATTTTCAAATACTTTAAAGCTTTTAGGAACTAAGTGGTAAGGGCTTGATGGGACTGCCTAATTCTTGGGATCCAATGCCTGAAATAGTGACACCTTACCTTTTAGAAGGTTTCTTAGTATAAATAAAGGTTATGATATATTGATATGTATGTCCACGGACAATGTTTATTCTTAGGTTTTCAAAGAGTGCCTTACTCTTTTATATACAATGAAAACAGTCTGTTTAAATAATTATATGAAGAGAGTAAAACTATGTTTAAAAAAAAAATAGATCAGTCTGCACCATCACTATAAAGAGGGAAATCTGAGGAGTTTGACTGTCACAATGGATAATCAAACAATATTCATGACAGAATGTAGCTGAAGAGCAACCCCGGTAATAAGAAAAGCAATAGAACCACTCCTTTAAAAAGAACAGCTTCCAAATAGACTAAAGAAATTCCTTGCAAGTTAGAAGATGAACACATTATGTGCATGAAAACACTATGTAATCATACTGGTGCTTAAATACCTGACAACAAGTTACTGTGAAAAAAGCAAATAGCAAACCACTGAACAACCAGTAAAACAACTGCCTGTACTTTGCAATGCATGAAGATATAAAACTTACATGCATTTCAGGGGCACAGCGTCCTAAGAGATCAATCAAAGCAGCATAAAAGGTCATGATTGCATTTCCCATGTGAATAGTGTCATCTTCTTGTTCTTCCATTTCACTGTAATTTGTTAAATGGTAAAATAATGAAAATATGAAAAAAAATAAAAGTTTTTACATCAGCAATAAATAAAAAAAAATTTGCATAGGTGCAACACCTTACACATAGTAGTTTCCTGTTAACTACTGGATTTCTAGCAAGCTAACAGAATGGAAATTGTCCCTAAAAGACTGTAGTGACATCTGTGTTGTTACCATTTATCGGTCTTACTTTGCATCAGGGTATTGAATAAGAACAAACAAAATTCTAAAGAAGATTTAATATTTACAGAGTGATTTAAATTAACACTGCAGAGGAAGCACTATTTTGCAGAATTCAAATCATTAGCCTCCACAGAATCCAATGAAAAAATCAATAACTAACATGGCAAAACAAATGAAAATTAAGTAACACAATTATAAAACAAATAAACAAAAATGATGGCAATGTAAGCAATTTCACTGCACCTACAGGGTTTTTGTCGATCCATTACTTGGGGAACGTCCATCTCTTGTTGGATCTTCTGATATCTGTATTGCTTCCTCCATGGCAGCAAGTAACCCATTGCCTCCTTCTCCTCTTAGGGCTGGACCAAAACACTCAGGTCGACGGATAAGCAGTCTGACTACAACATTAGCATTCTCCTCCACACTCTCTCCTACCACATAAAACAAATACCAAGTTTTAAGATTATATCAAAAGGACTTCTGAATTATGACCAGAAAAGGTACATAAAAGTGCTGAATGTATGCATCAGTAGATAGTTTTAACTAAAAAAGTCTAAATATCATTACAAAGTTACCTTAAAAGTTATGAAATAAAACATGATTTAATTCAAAATTAAACAGAGACAAAAAACTATGCAATAAAGGATGTTTAAACTGTCACTGAAGCTATTGATTTGTAGTAGTCAAGTGAGAGAGGTAATGAGGGGATCAGTATTGGACTATCTAAATCTTCATCAAAAGATGGGAGGGTTGGCTGTATGTCTAACATGAGTTCTATCATAAAAATATTTATGAGTCTGCTCTACTTTTAAAGGAGATGTGAGCATTTCAAAGACTAAATATGGATCTAAATGTCTGGCATAGGCTTATAGGACCCTATATTAGTGGTGAAATAGGCATGTCAGTTACTGTGTATCTTGCATAATTCTACTCTACGAATTTATGGTGACTTAGCAAGTTGGCTTGTATTACTATTTTAAATTACAAACTAGTTAGAGGACGTTATAAAATAATATAATAATATTACTTATAATATTATTACATTATAATATACCATTGCAAAAAACAGCAAAACGAAGAAAATCCAAATATCTCTCTCCTTCAACTGGATTCCATCCAATGTCTGGGTAGCCTTTAGAAATCAACAAAGGACAACTCTGCAATCCACATCCAGCCAAGTAGCGAACCACCTAAAAGCAAGGTTACAACAACAAAAAAATTTTAATTTTGAGAAGTGCAATTCAAAGGAAGCAACCTCATACACTGTCTTGATATGTCTCCACATTCTATAATCCCTGACAAAACCATACCATATTTTGGGCAAATAAGAAGAGCAGCCTCTTTTTCAGGTCACTCTCACAGTCTTTTCCTATTCATGCCATGAATTGAAAGACCTTACTTATCTCAATTCCATTTTTCCTCTCTGTAAATCACTGCTTTGCTATAGATACCTCATTTATTTGCCAAATCTGAGGGTTAAAAATTAGTCAGTTTTGTAATATTCCCCAACTACATACTATCCACATTTGAAAACATGTCTTCTAATATAACTCACAGGTCAACTCTTCTATTTTAAACTGTCCTTTTCACTTGAATTTCTTCTTCCATTCTTTTTAGACACACAGCAGTAACAAACCCTGTAATTCAGACCTACAGTCTCGGTAGCAGTTCTCAGTTGGCCTTCTTTCTGAACTGTAAGCATAGCCTTTAACCAATTCAGACAGCTTCCTTTTGCTGACCACTTATAAGAACAATAAGTCTGAAAATGTCCTTTTGAACACACATGGTCCACCAACCTATTCCATAAAGCATCATCTACACTTACATTACTCCCAACAGATGCTTTCCTATGAAGGTTATATCACTTCCAGAACTGGAAGTCTTCAAGAACAAACTGGACAATATATTCCACCCTTACTTTCCATTGGAAAGTATTTCTTAATTTCAAATCTATCTCTCCATTATTTATGCCACTTTTCTTATCCACTACTGAGATTATGCTTTTCTTTCTTGCAGCAGCAATATACACATTCTACGCAGTTGTCACACGCTCTCCTTAGTTTTTTTATTCTTTAGTCTAATTAATCCAAATTTCTTTGATCTTTTCTGAAGCAGGTTTAAATAGTCAGAAAAAATACAGATAGACATAGATATCTCTACAAAAATTTGTCATATATTTTAACAAGTTGTCACAAGGCTTCTAGTAAGCCCTATTGCATTATGCCACCACTTCATGTTGCCATCAAGATAGAAAAACAAAGAAATATTTTAGCAATGAAATATTATTATATATGGACTCTATTATTGACAAAGTAAGAACTGCCCTTGAGGCAATTCCTTTCAGTTATGTGTATGTAATAAACATAAACTCAGTTCAACTACCCAGACCAACAGCAGAAAGGACAAACAGTAAGATCCTGAAAGTCTTCCTCTAAAAGGTACTTAAAAATCCCATATAATACTTATAGTCTTGGACTCTGTGGAAATGGGAATCTTCCCCTCTTTACAGGGGAAAGAAAAAAAATGTTTGATAAAGACACTACCAACCTTCTCCAGATCAGGCTCCCTTAAAGCTAGTGCAAGTTCATTGTTATCCATCACAGAGGCTGCTGCAACATCTAAAGGAGTTGATCCTCTCATAGAAGGAGATGCTGTTAAAATAACATTTAGTTTCTGAATTACAAGTACTAGATTAGATAAAGAATAAATGTATCTCCTTTGTAACATTTCAGCCTAGAAAGACTAACATTTTAAGAAATTTTCAAGGTTCATTTCTGGGCATCTATATATGCATACACAAGCAAATGTGCTCTGTATTTCTCCCACTGCCATAGGATTATACTGAACAATCTACAGGAAAAAAGCAGTGGGGAAGCAAGCTTGAGCAGTGAAAAATAAGCCATAATGAAATGCTGCCAGCACTTATTTATAATTCTCTTCATCAAAATCAGGATTTTATTCTGTTCCTCAAAACATGCAACTAAGCACTGATTCTTTCCTAATGTTCAGGCATATAAAAAAACATGTGTACCAAATTACGTTAATTTAATGCTACTGTCAGGAGGTTGTTTGGATTTAGAAATACAGTTAATGAAGATATTTTTCCAATAGGTAAAGGAGAAACTTCAACACAACAGAGGGACACAGAGAAACACAGAAATCTCATATATAAATGCAAAAATCAGTGTTAAGATTTTGGTTTTGGTTTAGTATCTCACTAAACACTAATTACTTACCAAGGCCAACACTGCTGTTTTCCAATAAATAGCTAAGATGATCAAACATAGCTTTTTGATTCTGCCTGCTGATGCGGCAAAAATAACATAGAAAACGACAGCAGTTTGCCACCATCTTTGGGAAAGTGATTTCCTAAGAATTAAATAAAAACAGACTATAACTCAATCTCTAAGACAGCCATAAAATTTGCAAAAGTTCATTTCTGTAACAGCCTTTTTAAACTCAGTAATATTTATGCATTGTATTCATTGCATCTCAGTGAAGTTTAGGTTTCACCCTGAAATCAACAGGGCTTTCTCAGCAAGTAACTCCTTAAGCCCCAAAGATCAAGGTATAAGCTTGAAACACAAGAACAGGGATCAGCCATAAATTCTAGATTCAAACATGAAAGAACATGAATGTTCAGATTCACAGAATAATACTACATAGATTTTTAATTAGTTTCTAAAAGATCTTCTCTTTAAAACCCAGTAAGCATATTAAGTGCTATGTGCAGGTTTTTCTTTAAAGCATCTGAAATTAGAATGTTAATTATATCTTCCCCAGAATGGAAGGATAGCTTCTTCTAAAAACTTTAATCAACTATTAGCCAATGGAAATTAGTAAGAGGTTATGGTCTCAGTACCACCAGTGACTGCTCTGATCCTTTCAGGACAAAGCTTTGAAAATCTCTATTCTAAACTCTGTCTCCTAACAGTGAATTGCTTTACCTTGGATTCTCCTCCACCAAGCACATTTACCATCACTTCCATGACAGTTTCATGCATGCCTAAAGCTCTCATAAGATTTGGATGTTGGTAAAATACTTTATTATTCATGATGTCTCTACAGGAAAACAGAATAAAAAAAAAAAAGATTAAGATGTTATGGACCAGTAGTTTACCTATTATGTTATTTGCAAAGCTGATGTACTGTGCAATTCTTCTCCACCTGAGGTGAAATATTACCTCAGGGACTTTTTCAGGTTGAGTCTCAATCTCTCCTGATAGTCTTGTTTTTCGTTGTGCAAGAACCTGACCTTTCTTTTCCCATATTTTAGTTATTGCCTTAATCACCACTTTACACCAGAGTCACATGTTTTTCTATTTTCATTAGAAATTCCATTCCAGATCCAAAATTATCTTCTGAGAAGAGCATGATCAAAACTGCTATATTAGCTTAAATTTTAAATTCAATAATCAGTATTGTTGACAAAGCATTCATTGCAGAATATTTCAACCCTGAGACAGTTGACATCTGCCATCAAAACTAAGGAAAAAAACATGGTAGGGGAAAGAATGTATATGCAGCTATCCTCTAATCATCGGAAAAAGAAGCTGCATAAATATTAACCTTAGTTCCTGAGTTACTGCTTTTCTAGATAATTCAGCAGAACAGATGTACATACTTTAGAATCAGTCCTGAAGATTACAATGTCAATATTAATATTTTATGCAGACAATTTATGTCCAATAAAAATGTCTGTTTAAAAAGTAAAGACATTTCTAAAAACTGTAATTACTCTTGAAATCACACACAACCCATAAATAAATGTGAAAGCAATCAGGTCATGGAAGAAAAGGACTAGCAAGTCACTACAGAAAATTCTGTGGACAGCTGTTCAAATTTCATTGTACTTTTTATAGCAATCTTTTTTCCTGACCTAAAACTCCTGCAATCAAGCAAGGAAAATTTCAGCCTTATAAAAGATGAGAGGTGAAGAGTAGCGTTCCATCACCGTAAAAGCTACAAATCTGCAAGGATCAGCCATGCAACAGAATACCTATGGTATGTCTGATGTAGGTGGCACCATGAGAGTTTTTGACTTCCAGTAACCCCCTGAAAGATTAGCTGATATTTTATCTCCAAAGCCCACAACTGGACTTTGTGTAATGATAGGCCCTGCCTATGACAGTGGATAGCTCCAAAAGCTATCCATAGCACATCTTTCTGCACTAAAGGTTCATGCTGTGGAAAAAGACCTTGATGGTATCAATCTGACAAGTCAATCTAAACTTTTACCTGTCTACAGCAGCTTTCTTTTACAGAAAAACAGTACAGAAAGTCAAAATGTCTCCTCAGGGGATGGCCAGCAATATTACACTACTTTGGAAAGCACATCCACTTCAGTGTTCCTTTAACTGTGGACTGCATTATGAAATGTCACATTTAAGAAAACATCTTCACAGCATTTTTGAGGAAACTGAATTTTTTCAGCAGAAATGGATGACACTGCCATTTCTCAGTTGGGAGAAAGGAATACTTCCCACCACAAAAGAAAATGGGCATTTCTATATAGGTGCTGGAGCCCAGGTTAGGCTATAAAAGCTATAAATGGCACAGCTGGATAACCTACAAGAAAAACAAGACTGTGATAGGGGCTACCAAGAAAAGTGATAGGAACAGGCAGTGAGAACACTAACATAGTAAGGTACTCTTTCTTCCTTACACAAAACTTTCACAAATCACCAAAATCATCATTAAAATTAGGTTGGATTCACAAAATCTTAGCTTTTAATTTATAGAAGAAAATGTTGTGGTAAAAAATGCAAAAGAATAAAAAGAAAGCAGAATGTAAAATGAAAGCCCCTCTGAGATTGCTTTTTTTTTTTTCCTCAGGCAGAATCTACTAATCATTCATTCATTTTAGACTTCATTAACATAATTGTAAAGTAACAACTCAAATTTGAAGTATAAAGGTGCATTTAGAAATAGCAGTATTTTGTGTCTTTTGACAGGCGATGGACTTTGCCTTAGCCTGAGTCCATTGAACACTGCAACAACCAGGGAACATTGATGGGACCTTCAGGCAAGCTAAGGAGTAGCCATGGTTCATAATGGCGCTACAAAAATATATATAGACATTATTTGGATATTTGAGGTTTTCAGTAAGCTCAAAAGAGCTTACAGAAGCTTACCAAAAAAAAAAGGTATTTTGCACAACAAAAGCTTTTCTTCTTATATTCTTGCATTCCTGGCATTCTGTATATAATGCTACCTTTGGTTGACATTGCTCTTGCTGACTGGGATTTCTAACAGATCACAGCTGATGTCTAATCTCAGACATCTCAGAGTGTAAGATTTCTTCGAAAAAATTGAGAGGAAAAAGATCAAACTCTTTGCTAGTACAGCTGTTCATGTTCTCTTTACTGTTTTCTCCAGTTGTACTCTTTATTAGGCTATATTACACTATTAATCATATAATTAGGAAAATAAGACTGGGTGAACTACTTCATAGTTCAAATAGTACCAGCTGCCTTCAGTGCAAAAAAAAGATGGCGTATGTACAGACATACGTATAGACACAAATCCATTATCAGACCCACAGTGAGACAGCAGCACCGGCACCAGCAAGCTCCACTGCCAAGTACCACGCTTTTTTGCCTCCACCTCAAGGTTTTTGAGGTGGACTGGGGTTCCCTGACCCAGGGAAGCCCCAGGCAGGGGAGAGAGACCCTCTTGCAAGTGAATCCGAGAGGGCTACGTGGCTGGAGGCATTCCCAGGGAGCCCATGGCAGATTTAAATGCGGCAAACCCGGCAGCAGCACTCAGACCCACAGCGAGACAGCTATAGATGTCTCGCTTGTTGGTGCGTGGACAGCAAGGCGTGTGGGGGAGGGACATGAAAAACAAAAAAAAAAACAAAAAACCCAAAATAAAAAACAAAACAAACAAAAAAAACACATAGAAACCCAAAACCAAAACAGCAATGGCTGCGACTAGGGCTAAAGCTCCTGCAAAGAAGAACATGGCAACACAGACAGAGGTCCTTCGGGAGCACGTTGGTGTCCAGGTCTCCGGCTGCAGTGAGTGCTGAAGTCTGGCACTTCTGATGGAGGCTGATGGGGGTAACTCCTGTGCCCGGTGTGACCAGGTAGATGATCTGCTCAGCCTGGTGGCTGAGCTAAAGGAGGATGCCAAAAGGCTGAGAACAATAAGGGAGTGTGAGAGGGAAATAGACTGGTGGAGTCAGGCCCTGCCATCCTTGAGGACAGGGCAGCAGGTGGAGGCTCCATTAGGAGAGGATCCCCTAGTCTCTTGCCGCCAGGTAAATGAAGAAAACCCAAGAAACAAGGGGGGATGGAAACAGGTCCCTGTGGGGACCTCAACTTGCCAGACATCTGCTGGAAATATAACACAGCAGACAGGAAACAGTCCAGGAGGTTCCTGGACTGTGTGGAAAATAACTTCCTGACTCATCTGGGAAGTAAGCCCATCAGGGGAGGTGCCTTGCTGGACTTGTTGCTCACAAACAGAAATGGACTGGTGGGTAATGTGGTGGTCGGAGGCCGTCTTGGGCTTAGTGACCATGAAATGATAGTTTTCAATTCTTGCCCAAGTAAGGAGGGGGAGCAGCAAGACTATTACCATGGACTTCCAAAGGGCAGACTTCAACCTGTTTAGGACACTGGTTGAGAAAGTCCCTTGGAGTACAGTCCTAGAGGGCAAGGGGGTCCAGGAAGGCTGGACTGTTTTTAAAAAGGAACTCTTAAAGGCCCAGGAGCAAGCTGTCCCCATGTGTCGTAAGACGAATCAGCAGGGAAAATGACTGGCCTCGCTAAATGGGGAGCTTCTGGCTGAACTTAGGAGAAAGAGAAGAGTTTACCACCTTTGGAAGAAGGGGCAGGCTACTCAAGAAGATGTACAGGGATTTAGTTAGGTTGTGTAGAAAGAACATTAGGGGGGCAAAAGCTCAACTAGAACTCAGCCTGGACACCGCTGCAAGAGACAACAGAAAGAGTTTTTACAAAAAAAGAACTAGGGAGAATCTCCATCCCTTACTGGATGCAAGGGGGAACATTGTTATCAAGGATGAGGAAAAGGCTGAGGTACTTAATGCCTTCTTTGACTCAGTCTTTAACAGTCAGTCTACTTATCCTCACGATATTCAATCCCCTGTACTCGAAGATAGGGATGGAGACCAGAACAGTCCCCTCATAATCCAGGAAGTGGTAATGATCTTCTAAGCCAGCTGGAAACCCACAAGTCTATGGGGCCAGATGGGATCCACCTGAGAGTGCTGAGGGAATTGCCAGAGGAACTTACCAAGCCTCTCTCCATCATTTATCAGTGATACTGGTCAACTGGGGAGGTCCCAGATGACTGGAGACTTGACAATGTGACACCCACCTATAAGAAGGGCAGGAAGGATGATCCAAGGAACTACAGGCCTGTCAGCCTGACCTCGGTCCCGGGAAAGATTATGGAACAATTCATCTTGAGGGTGATCACACAGCAAGTGCAGGACAATGGGTGGATCAGGCCCAGCCAACATGGGCTCATGAAGGGCAAGTCCTGTTTAACCAACCTGATCTGCTTCCATGATCAGGTGACCCGCCTAGTGGATGAGGGCAAGGCGGTGGATGTTGTCTACCTGGACTTCAGGAAGGCATTTGACACCGTTTCCCACAGCATTCTGCTGGAGAAGCTGGCAGGTCATGGCATAGACAGGAGGACTCTTGGCTGGGTTAGAAACTGGCTGGATGGTCGAGCCCAGAGGGTGCTGGTGAACGGAGTAAAATCCAGTTGGCAACCAGTCACAAGCAGTGTCCCTCAGGGCTCAGTTTTGGGACCCGTCTTGTTTAATATATTCATCAATGACCTGGACGAGGGAATTGAATGTACCCTCAGTAAATTTGCAGACAACACAAAACTAAGTGCAAGTGTCAATCTGCTTGAGGGTGGGAAGGCTCTGCAGCAGGATCTGGACAGGCTGGAGAGATGGGCTGAGGTCAATTGTATGGAGTTTAACAAAGCCAAGTGCCAGGTCATGCACTTCGGTCACAACAACCCCCATCAACGCTACAGGCTTGGGGAGGAGTGGCTGGAGAGCTGCCTGGTGGAAAAGGACCTGGGGGTGTTGGTCAATAGCCGTCTGAACATGAGCCAGCAGTGTGCCCAGGTGGCCAAGAAGGCCAATGGCATCCTGTCCTGTATCAGAAACAGTGTGACCAGCAGGAGTAGGGAGGTGATCATACCCCTATACTCAGCACTTGTGAGACTGCACCTTGAGTGCTGTGTCCAGTTTTGGTCACCACAGTACAGGAGGGACATCGAGGAGCTGGAGCGAGTGCAGAGGAGGGCAACAAAGCTGGTGAAAGGGCTGGAAAGCATGCCCTATGAAGAGCATCTGAGGGAACTGTGTTTGTTTAGTCTAGAGAAGAGGAGGCTGAGAGGAGACCTTATTGCCCTCTACAACTACCTAAAAGGAGGTTGTAGAGAGGCTGGTGTTGGTCTCTTCTCTCAAATTAGTAATGATAGGACGAGGGGAAATGGACTCAAGTTGCATCAGGGGAGGTTTAGATTAGATATTAGGAGGAAATTCTTCACTGAGAGGGTAGTTAGGCACTGGAACAGGCTGCCCAGGGAGATGGTGGAGTCACCATCCCTGGAGGTGTTTAAAGACTGAATAGATGTGGAGCTTGAGGATATGGTGTAGTGGTTAGAGAAATGCTAGGACAAAGGTTGGACTTGATGGCCCTGAAGGTCCTTTCTAACCATAATGATTCTATGATTCTATGATCAGCGGATTACTGGGAGGAATTGTATGTGCCAAGAGGTGACAGTCACTGCATATGAAATGGACAGTATTCTTGATAGGATCCTTCGCAGACGTACTACTTAAAATATGTAACGCGATATTTTGTAATGTTATAAAACATTACATACATACTTTCAATTTTTCTCACAAGTAGTCTTACAGATGTCATTTGCTTCTCTCCAAATACATATAATGCTGCAAAGGCTGGATCTTACAACTAAAGATACTACACAACTAATAGCAGCGTCTACATTTATGTCCATATCAACTATTCACATTCAAATATTTTGTGTAACCTTAGCCACAACCATGCAGCACATAACAACAAATATCTGTAAATAAAGAGCTGTTACACTCCAGTTACTTACCCTAATCCACGAATCATAAGTTTCTCTTCCTCCTTCCCCATTCTTACACTAAGCAAGGAACGGATTTGGCCAAGGGATGCCAGAAGATTGATTGTGTCTTCCACAGACACACTATTTATCGTGTAGGTCTTTGGCAGGGCTCGAACTAGGCCACCAATACCATCGTATTGGCGGTGTAGCAATACAAACATGGCCCTCACTAGCTCCGGGTCTTCTATCACAGATTCCTGGGCCCAGCGTACCATCGTGTCTGAAATCAACTGCTGAAGAGTAGCTGTGAAGAAAATACATAAATCACAAAATTACCATTAATTGTTCATATTGAAGGGACAGGAGTTTACAAAGAAGAAAATGTTTAACAAAGAAGAGAATTTGTGCTAAGATGTGTTAATACAGTGTCAAGGGGAAAAGAAGTGTAATAGTTCTGCATTGTATTGTTACTATCCAAACACTGTAATATCAGTGTTTCTATTGTCACACGGCTAAGCATTTTTTAGAATAAAAACACTTCAAAAATAAGTAAAAGGATGAAATGGGTTTGGCATGATATTTCAGAAGGACTGAAAAAAAAAAGATTTAATTTCTCGTAGTAAGCTTAAAGCTCTACAAAATCTCTCTCTCATGTTAGTAGAAAGACAGTACTATATTAAACTAATTAATATGGTGGCTAGGCTGCTTAGGTTCTTCATTGCAAGCAAGATAACAGCCAGACCCACAGGTAAATGGAGTGCAGTATTGCAATTGTCAAAACAGGAGCCAAATGACAGGTTGTTCATGTGTTTCTTCACACAAAAGAAGAAGAAAAAAAAAAAAAAGGTAAAAATAAACAAGTAAAAAATAAATACAATACCATAATCAGTTGGCACCAATTACAGAAATTGGATGCCACTGACAATGATTCTTATCTAGGTGGAAAGGAAGAAAGTGTCAGAAAAATGTCAGCGCAACAATCACAGTCAGCAAATCTTGAAAGTTTGGCTGGGTGGGGAGTCTTCTCCTAAGTACAGCTTTGCAAATTATGGTGTAATTACACAGTCATCTTTAATTTGGTAATCATGCAAATACTGATTTGAAGCTGCTGCAGCTGACTTTATGAGCAAGTTCTCATAATCAGGACCTTGCTACAATTATTAAGTCTGCACTAGCTCTACAAAAGGGAGGATACATTCTAGAAAAATCATGATTTCAAAAAGTATCAAGAGTGAAAAAGACAGTAGAATACTTTTTCCCTACATCCCGTTGGGAAACAAATATGCCTATCTTAAAAATTCCGTCTGAGCTTATTTAGAGTCAGAGATACAAACTTCAAGGTGCACAAACGTTTCACTAAAAATCCACCTTGTTTTGGCTGAAAATACATTAAAAACTTCTTCCTCTGCTTCTTTTGCTTTTTGGAATTAGGGTGCAATAAACTGATTTAATTTTGCTTACAGGATGTCTTATCATCATCATCTACTGGCTTCTCAGCTTGCTTCTTCTTCAGATATGTAACTTTTTCCATAAGGTACAGGAGGCGACCCCTAATGGTTAAATCACTGTTTCCATCCAAGGTTCCATCTTCATCTAGTTCAATTCCTGAAATAAAACATATACACTAAATAGTAGTGAAGTGAAGTAGTAGAAGGTGAAGAATATATACAATTGTCAAACTAAAATAGGCAGTGCTCCAAACTGACACAGGAAAAGAGAAAAAAAAATCACCATTAGGATGCTCAAGCCCTGCAACACATTACCCAAAGACACTGTGGAATCTCTATGCTTAGAAGCTTTTAAGACCCAAGTGCAAAAAGTCACTGAGCAACCAGGTCTGAGTTCAACATTCACTCTGCTTGGAGTAGGAGGCTGCCTTAATGACCTTCTGTGACATTTGATACCTTAACAAATCTGTGATTGCTTTTGTAAAAGACATATCTTTGAGATGGACCAATCTAACCAAACTGTCTTATGATACACAAGTATATCCGCTGCACTTGCTCTACTGAGAAAAAGTTGAATATTTTGAATTCAGATATTGATAACATGTTTTTATTTATTTGAATACTTTAAGGTATTGAATTAAATAATCAAACATTATTTTCAGTTATTTCCAGACATTCAAGATCAATAAGGTATGCTGTTCAGGAGGAAAAGTGCAGAGATCCTCCTGTCCAAAGCTTCTCCCTTGATCAGAGTATTAGTCTTAAAAATATTACCACACATCCCTGCATTGGCTTCTTCTAACTAATGATGTGAATGTTCAACTGCTTGTCAGTTCATGCTGTCAGCTAATTGTCTTTTTTACTTCTTTTTTTTTTTTTTTAATAGTATACTTAAATAAAATGAAGGGATCCTACAAACAGGAAAACAGTCCTCAGCGAAAATTGTCAGTAAGCACGCATTCTGAACAAAACTACTCTATAACTGAATTCACAGTATTCATGGATATGAGCTTGATATTTAAAAATCCATATTTTGGCACTTCATTTTTATATAGGTATTTTTGTATTTAAATTGTTACTACATTTCCCATTTTAATATGACACAGAACTATTTTTTATTAACTGAAGGCAAGAAATCAAAACCACAGAAAGTTAACTGCTCCTTTTGATCACTAGTCTATTTCAATACATAATAACTTCTAGACCTTAATTCATGCCTGTGAATAATCAGCAACTAATATTATGTTATATTGTGATTAACATGGCCATAGTCAACTTACAGCAAAGATGACTTACACCATCCCGTGAAAGAGAGTGGAAGGGAGAGGGAACAGGACAGAGGAACCCCGTGAATCACAAATGAACTACAGTGCTATCCAATACATTAAGCCCAAATATATCACCATAGAATTGTACAGGTAAAAAAAACCCTTTTCCCTGAATGAAGCGAACAATACTGCATTCCCTTCTAGTCTGACCAGATAGGAGGCTAAGAAAATTTCCTTGGGATTGTAAAGATACTAGATGAGTATTTTTATGGAATAGTATTTATAATTGATTTATAATTGATATAGTGTAATCTATAGATGACATAGTTGGTTATCCTTATGTAAAATTATTTAGAAAAATTGCTAACATAATTAAAAAAGTAAAAATATTCAGTAACAAGATTTACCACAGTGTGTCATTAGGTCTTCATGGAAATCCAAGAGTTGATCCCGAATTTCTTCAGGGCAAGGACAATCATTTTTATCATCTTTGAAGTTCAGTAGCATATTAATCTTAAGGAATACAAAAAAGAAAAAGGCAAATGACAGTGTTCTCCAAAAGGAAAAACTTTGAAATCAAAGAGAACTCTGCACGACAAAAAATAAATTATCCATTATAGGCTGTACCTGCTCCTGAGGTGGGGATCGAAATTCTTTTGTTTTTCTAGCTGTTAGGGCAGCAGACATGTTCAAGGCCTGCATTACTTCATTGTACCGGAAACGTTGATTCTCTTGAAGCTTGGCCACAAAATCATCTGAAAATGCTACAATGGCTTCTATTCGATGTCGCACTTGGCAGTCACACAGGTACTGAAGTAGGTGACACATCTGACAAAACAGTATTTTAAGAGAAAGAAGAGTTTGCAAGCTAAGGAACATCTTCTGTATATTATGCAAGTAAGGATGGATTCCTTACAGCAGCAGTTAGTATCAAATAAAGGGACTGTCATGTACTCTATATGAAGTAGTCCTACACCAGGAATATCTGTCATCTGCAAGAGAGCTATGTGCCTCAGACATGTAAAATGTAAGACTTCAATTAAAGTTACTCTTTGTTTCTAGGGAACTTTGTTTCTATTTGGATTCATAAAAATTAAGAATTCCCTGTTAACGACATTGAGGAAGTAATTCTATTTAATGAAACAACAGTTGTTTGATCTATGGTGAACAAGTTTATATCATCAAGATAATAAATCTTGTTTCCTGTAATGAAATTACTTCCCTATTTAACTAACAGCAATATGCTGTATTCCTTGAAAGAGAAATTACAAAGCAAAGAAAAAAGGGTCTGTAAAGAAATGGGAACAACCACAGTATCGTTACCTGTAATTTCACAGGTTCTGGAAGTTTCATCTGAAGGAGTCCCTCCTTTGGCACTTGCTCTCCTCTGGTTTCTTCCTCTCCTTCTTCTGACTTGAGCTCCTCTGAACACAACTCCTTCTCCGAGAAATCTATTTCATCCTCCTGGACCATTGCTTCTTTGAAAACCCGAGGCTCAATCAACTGCAAGATGTGTTTCAGATCCCCATTATTGAAGATTCCCATAATTAGAAGGGTATAAAAGAGCTTGATGAGAGGGACAAACAGAAATTCTGTAGAACCTCCAACTGGATCTCTGACATGGAGACTGCCCTCCTGAACAGCTTCAGTGAGCATCTCTATGGTTTTGGCCTTTAAGATTTCCAGAGGGAATTCAGGACTGAACTGAAAGCATTCACTGCTGATGCTTACAAAACTTGGAGAGGAGAACTGCATTCTTGGCCTTAATGAAGTGCTAAGTCCTATACCAGGGAGGCCATGTTTTTTGTTTTCATCAGGAAACAAAGTAATACTCTTGGTTTCATCTGTCATTGGAACTATAAATTCATTATTCATCATTAACCTGGCAGTTGCATAGGTATTGAGATGGATGTCAATGAGTAAGTCATAATATCCTGCACGTAATAATCCTGGCATATATTTATTCTCAATAGCATATAGTAGCTGAGATTCATCCACATGGCTACACATAGCATGGGCCACTCGGTTGTTGCCTAAAGCACAAACAGCTGAATATAATCGGAGGGTATGGTAGTGAAATTTCAGCAATTCTTCTTGTTCTGTCAGCTCTAAAATATCAATTGTTCTGCAGAGACAAAAACAATACAGTAAATTCCATATCAGTGCAAAAACTTACTTAAGTGAAGGAATTAAAAATTTTCCCTAAGGATAACACTGGCACAATATCAGTTCTAGGGATTCAATTTTTCTGTGTTTCAGCTTTCATATGAGAAATGAATCCAGGACTAATAACAAAGTTCTACTAGGAATTTATTCAAGTTACTCCTAAAGTACAACTTAAACTACTTTCAGTGAGGAAAGTTCAAAATTATTTACTTCATGCAAAATACTTCTACATACTACAAACAAGAATTTGGATAACTGAAAATGAAGGTTTTAAAACAAGTAGAGGTTGAGGTATTTATATTATATATTGGGTTTAGATCTGGAGCTGCAAAATGGCAACAGAATAACCAGTTCATTTGCAGAGAGTTCACGGGTGGCACTGTTTGCTTAGAATTTTTACCTAATTTTTTTAGTGATTTTATTCTCAGTTTCAGCACTGGCAAAATGCTGAGACATTTGGGTAACAAGGAAAGAATAAAGTTAATTTTTTTCAATTGTTTAAACTGAAGTTAGGAAAATGAAAGTAATGGTCACAAAAGTTGAATAGGTCACAAATATTTTAAAAAAAAACTCTACAAAAATAGATCTTTACCTATCTTACAGATTATCTTTAATAATTTATAGACAGAGTCCCTGTCATTTACATTCAAAACTTATATATACTATTAAAGAGTTCGGAGAAAAACTAGGAGAGGTTGAAAATACAAGAAAAAGAGGCAGATTTTAAAACACTGAAAAATAAGATTAATTTTTATTGTTAGATAAATCAAAACACACTGGCTTTATTTACATATTTTATAAATGCAGAGAAATCCTTGGTCTTTGCATATAGAAATTTTATTACATGTCTAACTTTATCATCCTAGCCTAACTCTGATATACTTCAACACACAAACATCAACCTGTTTTCTTCAGGAATATGAAGGGCCATGAACTGCAATGGATTCAGGCACTGTATCATCCAGCCTTGACGTTCACTGATCCGAGAGACATCAACCTTCAAGAAGTGGTTTGGCACTCTGCTCCAGAGCACATGAGTCAGAAATTGTACATGCAGACGTGGAGGACATTGAGAGACTGGGTTTTTGTGTTCACTTTTAAATAAGCCAGCAGATAATGGCATTACATTCTGGAAAATTCCAACAGAAAAGACAAACAGTTTCATCACCTTTACCAAATAATGAATATACAATATTTTTCAAGAACTATATTCAACATAAAGTACACTGCAATGGGAATTTAACATTTTCAGTAGTTTGTAAATCTAGATGGGAAATATTGTCAGAGTAGCAGCAAGACAGTACTGTCCTTAAATTTTTTTTTTTAAATACCTAAATTTGAAATAGAAGCTTGAATGGAACATGTGGTCTTTTCCTCAGACCAGAGATCTGAACTGCACTCATCTTTTACCACTTCTGAATATATCTTTCTTAGACATCCATGTATCCAAAGCAAGGAAGTAAATTTCAGCTCAGATTTCCTGAGCATACTATTTGAATGTACTTTAGAACTGTTTTAAAATCCTAACCTAATCTTGCAGATACAGCAGTCACTCATGTTCTGTTTGTAGAACAACAGATTTGCCTTACTGAGAACAGTGATTTTATTTCATCATGAAGAATGAGAATCAAAAAAATTCAACAGAACTTTGAAATATCCTCTGACAATGCTAATCAGTTACAATCCTCATACATTGTACTGTATTTAAAATACATGAAGTATTTAAAACTGAGTTAAAAATAAAAATGTCAATAGTGAAACCACTTGGAATCATAAAAATGTGCCCAATATCAAGAACACATTGCAGGCAAAAAAAAAATTATATGATATAGGAGTCCTAAACCTGCAAAAATTCAAGCATTATTTACCTTTATTCTTCCCAATTCAAACTGAAAAACGTTGGGGCTTGTAGCTTGAGCAAATACAGCAGGAAATAATTTTGTACTCGGTTCAACCTAAATGAAAGATGTACAAATATATAACCACTAAAGACAGCAAAAGACTATTACATATTAAAAAAGAAGTAATAACTGCACTGGTGGTCAGTAAGTGCAAGCCTTTGAAAAAACCTCAGAAAATCTTAGTAGGATGGAAAAATGATTTTTATAACAGTAACAATTACTTCTTCCAGTCTTTTACAAAGATTTTTAGTAAGATACTATCTGAGGACTCAATTTTCTCCCTTCCCTCTGAAAGACATAATCAAAAAATACTCACCTGATAGTATGTGCCTAGTTCCTTGCCATTAGCTGTGAAGGTCAGCAGGCCACTGGCAGCGTCAACCAAGCAACCAATCTCCAGACCATTATTATTACGTCCTTGTCCAGGGCTCATGCTCTCTCCTGCGCACACCATATAGCAGTTGCTGCGTTTTATACTGAATGTCAAAAGACAAATTTATTTATGGATGTTGTGTAAACTTTATGCACAGGACTAAGAACAACTTGTATGGCTGCAACCAACAGGTCTTTGTGGCTCACAACAGTGGATCCCACCATGATCAATGCCAAAATTCAATTAAACGTAGATTTCATAATTAAAAAAAATAAAAAACTGAAGATGACAAAATACAAACACACTCAAATATTTCGTAAAATTCCAAGAGATAAAACTGGCTTTTCAAATTCATGTTTTAAAACATTTAACATTAAGCTTAACACAAAGTTTCTGGCATGGATCACAAGGTGAAGTGCTGAGAAGAGCAGTTGTGCTAATTTTGGCCGGCTTAAAATCAAAAAAGTTACAAAAATACTACAAGGTATTTTGCTCGCCTTAGTACCAGTTCAAAAGACAATAGTTACATCATAGTGGTATTAAACTACATAGAAAAGCTGTGCTATTCTACATTTCAGTGCCCATTGATCTGATTATAGAATCATAGAATTGTCAGGGTTGGAAGGGACCTTAAAGATCATCTAGTTCCAACCCCCCTGCCAATGGCAGGGACACCTCCCACTAGAGCAGGTTGCTCACAGCCCCATCCAGCCTGGTTTTAAAAAATTCCAAGGATGGAGATTCCACCACCTCTCTGGGCAACTTGTTCCAGTGTCTCACCACCCTCATGGAGAAGAAATTCTTCCTAATGTGTAATCTGAATCACCCTATCTCTAGTTTTACTCCATTCCTTCTAGTTCTATCACTTCCTGACAGCCTAAAAGTCCCTCACCAGCCTTCTTGTAGGCCCCCTTCAGATATTGGAAGGACACAATAAGGTCTCACTGGAGCCTTCTCTCCTCCAGACTGAACAACCCCAAGTCTCTCAGTCTGTCCTCATAGGAGAGGTGCTCCAGTC
Source organism: Todiramphus chloris collaris (assembly GCA_025345505.1). NCBI lineage: Eukaryota > Metazoa > Chordata > Aves > Coraciiformes > Alcedinidae > Todiramphus > Todiramphus chloris. The sequence goes on along the minus strand of JANVCC010000020.1, from coordinate 12,985,037 downwards.
CTCTGATCATCCTCATGGCCCTTCTCTGGACACATTCCAGCACATTCATATCTTTCCTGTAATAGGGGCTCCAGAATTGGATTGCAGTACTCCAGGTGAAGTCTCCCAAGAGTGGAGTAGAGGAATTACCTCCCTCGACCTGCCGGTCATGCTTCTCTTGATTCAGCCCAGGATACAATTGGCTTTCTGGGCTGCGAGAGCACACTGATGGCTCATGTTGAGCTTCTCATCCACCAGTATTCCTAAGTCCTTTTCTTCAGGGCTGTTCTCAAGCCAGTCACTGCCCAGCCTATATCGGTGCTTGGGATTGCCCTGACCCAGATGGAGGACCTTGCATTTGGCCTTGCTGAACTTCTTGAGGTTGGCATGGGCCCACCTCTCCAGCCTGTCAAGGTCCCTCTGGATGGCATCCTTTCCCTCCAGCGTGTCAGCCGCCCCACACAGCTTGGTGTCATTGGCAAACTTGCTGAGGGTGCACTCAGTGCCACTGTCCATGTCGCTGACAAAGATGTTAAAGAAGACAGGTCCCAGTACTGATCCTTGAGGGAGTTCACTTGTCACTGGTCTTCACTTGGATACAGACCCATTGACAACCACTCTTTTGTAGCAGCCATCAAGCCAGTTCTTTATCCACTGAATTGTCCATCCAGCAAATCCATATTTCATCAGCTTGGAGACCAGAATGTCATGTGGGACAGTGTCAAAGGCTTTGCTCAGGTCCAGGTAAATGACATCGATTGCTCTTCCCCCATCTATTGATGTTGTGACCTTCTCATAGAATGCCACCAGGTTAGTCAGGCATGATTTGCCCTTGGTGAAGCCATGTTGGTTGTAGCCAATCACCTCATCCTTAGTCATCTGCCTCAGTAGTTCCTCCAGGAGTATCTGCTCCATGATCTTACCAGGCACAGAGGTGAGACTGACTGGCCTATAGTTCCTCAGTTCATCCACCTTTCCCTTTTTGAATATGGGGGTTATATTTCCCCTTTTCCAGTCAGTGGGGACTTCACCGGACTGCCATGACTTTTGGAATATAATAGATAGTGGTTTAGCAACTTCATCAGCCAGTTCCCTCAGCACCCATGGGTGTATCCCATTGGGTCCCATGGACTTGTTCACATTCAGGTTCATAAGGTGGTCACTAACCTGATCTTCACTTGCAATGGGCAGTTCTTTCATCCAACCCCTGCCATTATCTTCTGTGACTCTGCAGGTGTGGCTGGAACCCTTGCAAGTGAAGACTAAGGAAAAGAAGTCGTTGGGAACCTCAGCCTTCTCAGTATCACTTATCACCAGTTGTTGTGTTTCCTTTCTGAGGGGGCCCACACCTTCCCTAATCTTTTTCTTGCCATTAATATACCTATAGAAATTTTTGTCTAGATTTAATTCTAACTGAGCTTTAGCTTTTCTAACCAGATTTTCTGCTGCTTGGACAGCTTCCTTGTATGCCCCCATTCTAGATATCCTTCTTTCCATTCCTTGTAGAGTTTCTTTTTGCATGACAACATGTCCAAGAGCTCCTTGTTCATCCAGGCAGGTCTCCTGGCATTCTTTCCTGCCTTTCTCTTTGTCGGTATACTTTGTTCCTGGACATGGAGATTAGATCATTATTCTTTCTTCACAAGCAAGAGGAGAGAACAAGTTACACTTTTTCCTATTTTTTGCTTGGGGTTTTTTACATCAGTCTAATTATACTAAATGGGGTGCATTTACAGTTTATAAATTGCTACTTGCTTTTATGGGTATAAAATACTTTATCTTTTAAAGAAAATTACAACCAACCTCTCATGAACCTTCCCTTTTTCATCTCCCAGTGTAACTGTAACAGTACGCACTCTGTCCAAGTCAAAGCTTGTATCATACTGGTGAAAGTCGGAAGTAATCCATCCCACCCAGACATTAGCAGGTTCTTGACCAGGAAATATCCTCACTGAATAATAGTACTGTCAATACAAAAATAATGTCAGTAAATGTTAGTATTTATTTCCAGGCAATTAGTTTGATTCAGAATTAATTTGTTGCTCTAAAATCTGAAAATATGTAGTCTCTTCAAAAGTAGCCTAGGCTTGTTCAAGTGCAGTTCATGAGCAAAGCAACAAAAGCATATACACAGAAATATGTATGTTTAAACAAAAAAAAAAAAAAATTAAAGATGCAGCTTATACACTTGTATTTTAGGCTTCTGATTCATAGCATTGTAGGCTATTTTTACACTGCAGCTACAATTGTTTATACTGTAGGTGACTCAGTTTCTAGGATTTAATTGGAAAGAGGAATGCTGAAAAGTGAGTGCTTACAGAGCTGATCTCATCAGAGGAAGATGCACAAAACCTGCACAAAACTTTCACTGGGAATTCCATTAAATAAATGCTGAGTAAAATTAGTATAGATGTTTCCAAATGGTCCTGAACATTGACCTATTAGTGTTATCAGCACAAGGACCATAATGTTCTCCACTGCATCAGTACAGGACTATCATAGATATTTAAGTTAAAAATTATGAAACTCCTAGAAGCAAAACCACATAGTTAGTAAAAAAAAACCCAAACAGAACCCATACAGCTAAAACACCAATCCTATGTTACAATACCGTAGATGTTTGCATCAAATAATCATAGTCATCCCTATCGTCTGCTAGCACATCCTCAGTAAGCCGTGCAGAGTGACTTGTGCTATAATCTGGCTTTGTTCTCCTGAGCATAAACCTGTAATAAAATATGTAAAATCAAAATATCTATGAAAAGCTCCATGTATATACAAAAAGGAATTTTACATTGATACATTATTCCTAAATACATATTTATTATGTTAGCCCTAAAGTATTTATTACATTATTAATACATAATACTAGCTATTACTTCCATGTAGATTAAAATAAAATAAATTATTTAGAAAAGAGAAAGAGACAAGCTCATTTTTAAAAGCACTTACTTATTCTGAGCTTAAATATACATTCAAAAACTACTTGCAAACTAAACTCATGAAACTAAAAATTATCAGACTGGTAAACATCCATGTTCACTTTGGAAGAATGTAGAACCCTAAATGACCTTCATGCATTTTAAAATACCATCCATATGCCCTGGTTTACTCTGCAATTGAAATATTTAACAAACCACGTTTGGTATAGAGGAACAGAAAAGGAATGGAAAGCTGCAGTAATATTGTGTGGGTAGTGGCCCAGTTTTTGTACATCCACATCAACAAGTTAGGTGTTTGACTCCTGATTGCATAACAAAAATTTGGGAGATGAACTAGACAATTTCTTATGATTCTTAGGATGGTATCAACTAGAGAATATTTTTATGATTATTTGGTTCATTGAGTGAGATAAGAAGCTAATATACAATTCTAGATCAAGATTATCTAACACTTTCAGCTCTTTGGAAGCCATATGAAAAAAGATTCCATGTTCTGTCAGAACAGACCCCCATGGTTTCAGAGTGTATTTCATGTGATGATCACAAAAGCCTTCACCATAACCAAATGATAGCTTGAAAAATGTTTTCAGTTTTGTGCTTAATTTTAATCTACATATTTTGTATGGTATAATTCAATCACATAAAGGTTAACACCTACTGTGTTATATGCAAATTTAGGGCATAAATACGGAAAAATCTCTGCACACCTGACCGGCATCTTCCTCTACTACTGAATAAACAGGAAAGAAAAAAAAAAAAAGGAAGAAGGAAAAAAAAAAAAAAGAAAGCCAAATATGCTACTAACCTTTGTTTAAGACGTGAAGGTTTTTCTTGAACATAATCTTTATGGTTGTTTAACTCTGGTTTTGTTGCATCTTTTTCTTTTTCTGTCCGATCAGGAACTAGATGACCATGAGCAGTTTTCATTAGAACCTCAAAGTCAGAATCAGCATCATAATCCTCCAAGTCATTCTTTGGGCCAAAAAGACCAGAGCCTGGTAACCCTCCTGCTGCTGATCTGGAGAACACCTCAGCACATTCAATGGGCATGCTTAATCGAAAAAACATGACATCTGTTTTACTGTTCTGTGAACCAAAGGACTTCTGTGTGACCTTCAGGCAGGGGCAGCTGTCTATGGTGCCATCAATTCGCATCACCTATCAAATGTAAAAATGTAATTGTTTTGAAGCTGATGCTCTTCCACCACTTGTAAATATTCAACTTATATTTCTAAAATAAGCATCCATGACTTGCAAATCTTGCAACAGTATTTCTGTCAATGGTTAAATGTATTGTATGTTATTGCCACTTTAAGAGGAATTAAATACTGAGTGGAGACTTTTGTTGTTCAGTTGTTAAATTAAAAAAACACTCAGAAAGGAAGACTTTTCTCATGATAACTCTTTGCAATGTAAATACAACTCTGCCCAGAACATTCCAAACCAACCAATATAGATCATACACGTACATATGCAAGAAAACAAATTATGTCTTTAAATACTACAATGCAATACACATCAGCTGAAAAAGAATTCTTATTTCATCAATTTCAGAAGGATTGCATGGTGGACATACAAGGAATTAATTCAGTCTCATCAAGATGCACAACTGATTGGGACATAAGTGTTGACACAATTGGCTAATAAATATTTATTAAAATCAAAACCAATTAGTTATGGAAAAATTAGTTCACAAAGTGTGTGCATCAGAACACATGTTATTGGTTATGTAGAAATGCCCAGCTTCTGGAAGTTGTTTACAAACATAGATCTCACTGCACAAGGAGCTCTTAATGAGGACATGTTGCAGAATTTGTATTTGATGATCTCATGTTTACACATATGACAGATGTCACAGATAAAGAAATACTATCAACCAAATAATTACATTATTTGCAACTCCACTGAAGGCAAGACATTTTTAACAGGTGCAAGGTTGATCCAGAATTTCGTTAACATATCACATTAAAAATCTTGTCTAGAAGCACAAAAGAAGAAACGTAATTCAAACATATTAATGGAAGCAGTATCTAGAAACATTTTAATAGGATCACAGACCTCAATATGTTCATGATTTTGTGGCACTGGTAGAAACTGAGGGAGCCTTTTACTCAGCCAAATAGTGATGTCTCTGTTTGTATTAACAGCAAAGGGTTCATACCCTTCCTGTAAGCCACAGATAGTGAAATATTTTAGAGTGCTGACATCTTTTCCAAAGTTCATTCTTCCCACTTGAGATGGGCCCAGGCTGCACACAGGTAGAAATCCTTAAAACAAGATGAAAGAACACATGTGTTGTACATAATGAACATCAGAGAACTGCTCTCTTCCATACACAATTAAAAATAATTTGGGGGGGGGGGGGAAATGTTAAAAAAAGAAAACAAAAAGTATAAGTGCAAGCAGTCACTAATAGCACATTACCTCCTGTATTTCATTTTTCAATTACTGTCTCTCAAGTACCATTCTGGAAAAATAAAGGAAAAAAAGAAAAAGCCCTCTAATAGCCATGAATGTCTTCATACAACTCTCAATTTACCTCATAGAAATCTTAGAGTACTTCAAGGAGCCTGACAACTAGCTCTTCGTTAATCTCTCTGCTAAGCTGACAGAGTGTTTGATATTCTTCCTAAAATTCCATTAGTCATTGTATTTTGAGAAAAACTTTAAAATTATTTTAAAATTAATATAGTGCTTGTCCATGAAGCTCTAGTAGTGGAAAAAAAAAAAGCATATATGCACCAAGTGCCTGCTTTAATACAAAAAAAAATTTAAATTAATTAATTAAAAACCTTCATAACAGTCTGTAGCTCTGGATAATGACAACTGACAAGATGACACTGCAGTTTCATGAAACTTATGGTAGTTTGGGTTTGGGCTGGGTTTTTTGGTCTTACTTTTGAATCAGCTTCACATTTGTATGCATCTGCTCTCTTACTGTTTCACCAGCACAGAGAACTCGTGACTCCACTGCAATTTAAAAGAAAAAAGATTTTTTTTTTCCTCAGGATCAGCAGAAAGTCTAAAAAACTAAATAAAATCTCTTATTTCTTCTGTTCCTTTTAATCCTGCTTTTGAATTTCCACAGCTACAAACTGCTTTGTAGATTAATTTGACCTAGCTATTAACAAAATATATTTTTTTTGTATCAACAAAAAACATGAAGATCTGTTCAATGATGCTGATTCAAATGAATGTACCAGGTATGGAAGGGTATAATGACAAAATACAACTAGTCCCTTATTTTTCTTTATGCTGCTCAGATAAAAAAGGGCAGAATATCTGGTTCATATTATGTTCTTTAGAGACAAAACCAAACTCCAGAGCACCATCTACTGGTATGAATGCTCACCAGATAAAAGATCATCCTTCAGCACTACCTTTTGAAGATTTTATTATAAATACACAAGACTGATTGTCATGTGTATGTGTATCAGTCACAATACATTCAAGGACATACACTATTAGTCGTGAGTTCAAGTCCAGATTTTTATCTTCACAGCAAGACATCACCTTCTCAGAAAACATGGATGATTTAGACAAGATTTATGTTTAGACAAGATTTATGTCTATTTTGCTAGTGCAAATCCAATGACAGACAATAATAAGGAGTATTTCCCAGCACTAAACAAAACAAAATCTATTATACAACAAATAAGTAGGAAAGTTATATTTGCATATATAGATATATACTGTGGTAAAGCCCAGCAGCTCTAGCAGGGAGAATTTGCTAGGCTCCCTGTTGACTAAAAAGAATCCATAAGTTGTTGCAAAGGTTTTCAAGCAAGGGTAAAAGTCAAAATTCTATTTTCAACAACCACACAAAACTCAGCTCATTACTCAAAACCAGTAACAAATTTCTGTGGACATCAAGTTGTTTGAGAATGGGTTTTCACAGAAACAGTTGTGATGGCATATATACTCACAGTATTAACCGAAAATGGCATAGAATTTGCTATAAAGCACATAGGTACATGCAGACTAAAGCATGTGTTTTGTCTGTCTAAATAACCTCACCATTTAATGTACAGTTCTTATTGATGTACAATATTTTCAGATGTTTCCAGAATGTATGGCATCCACTTTTAGAATCTTAGGAAGAGTTTTGCTTTCCACATCTTAAAAGGATATAATAGATCTGAAAATGGCCAACATGAATGCAATTGCTTTCTTATCAACAACAATTAAAGAACCTAGGATACTCAAAAAAAAAAAAAATTATTAAGGGGGTATGTATCATGCCCCCATTATGAACAGCATAGAGAAGATGAACAGTAAATGATTTTCCAGTGTCTTTTATAATAATAAATACAATCAAAGAAACTGTTCAGCAGCAAGCTTCACAACAAAGGGAGGAAATTACTTATACACTGCAAAGTAATGCTGCAGAATTCTCTGTAAAATAGCATCATGGATGCTACAAGATCACATTGATTTAAAAAGTGTTTAGAGACCTTCATTTGGGAAAGAAAAAAAAACCCAACAAACAAACCAACAACAAAAAAACCCCAACAACCACACAGAACAAAAAAAAAACCCACACAAAAATACCCAAAAAACTAAAACAAACCAAACAAACAAAACAAACAAAAACCCCCTCAAACTAAAAAAACTCACAACTAAAAAACCATTAAAGCTATTCAACACAAACATCTCATCTTTGCCTCAGAAATCTCCTGAATCAGAAATCACTGGAGGCTTTGTGTCTATATCACTACCTGCTTATTCTGTTCTGACATGTATCCACAGGCATTTGCTATCCACTGCTGTTGAAAACAAAACAGTGGCCTAACTCAACTTTTGGTATTAACACATATTTTCATAGAAAACACAGAGGAACAAAAACTTTAAAAAAAAGTGTTCAAAGAAAAAGTGATGATTTTTGAACATGCCATATCTACACTGATTTATTTATTTTTATATTTATATGAACACTTGTTTTATTTTTCTGCACTGGTCAAATATTTCGTTAAAGGAATTAGGAAGATCTATCTACAGCATCTTGAGAATTAACACATAGCCAGTTCCTCTTTATTACGACCCCCAAATCATATGAGAAATAATTGTTTTACAAAACAACAAAAAAGCAACAGCAGCTGATGTTATCAGCAGAATGCAGTAAAAACACATTATAGGAAAAGCTGATTAGGTAAATAGTTGTAGTACAAAATCCAAGACGAACACCATTCATCAAGACTGAGATGTATACATGACACAAAACTAAATCAAAGAGGAACATTTAAAATATGCAAAATACTACTAGTATTTACCCTTCCTAAATAGAATTCACATAAACTATTAATTCTTCTACGTATGCATTTCCTGTGGGATCATGGAAAAAAACCTCACAGATAGACTTTAAGATGTTTCAGGATTCTTCCATATCTGATAAAGATATGGCATCTCCTAGGGAGTGAAATAGTAAGGCAGTTAAGTGTCTTACTACAGAATAAAAATTAATTTCTATTACCCTTCTCTAAATGGGCAGCCAGTCATTTTAGATGTGATACTTCAAAGATCCTGTGTAGCCCTTTCATGCTGGAGGGTACATAAAAATGATTTACCCATGACCTGGCTTCTAATCTCCAGGTACATAACTAGGCTATGGAGCAAAACTTTTATTTTACCATATGAAATAGTCAAACACACAGAAAGACTCTAATGCTACCACCAGAAATGTAAACCTCCAGTATTTTCTGTTACATGTGACAACACTTTTTATCATGTTCTTTACTTGCAATAATACAGGATCAACCTCCTGACCTAATTTGTGAAACACTGACTACAAACAGCTCAGCCTCACAGAGATCATGCCTTGATGAAACAAAATTTTGTTTGCACACTGTACTTGTTCATATCTACAGTATGAAATTTCTCTTACAGAGATTTGTAATAATATGCAATTATGTTTAACAATTTTACTACTCATCTCATAAATCAGTCTGACGTAATACCAAGGAGCTCCTCTTGTTGGTAGTACAACACAAGATGCAGTATATTAGCCTTATTAGTAATCTGGCGGAGTGCCATATTCCCTTTCCACTGTTCCTAAATAAATTACAACTACAGGACTGATTTATAGTCAGACTGCATCCTTTGAAACAGGACACTGGGCTCTGATCAGAAATTCAATCTTTTTTCTAAAGTGAAAGGTCTCTTTCTGTAGCATCACATGGCATGTGCACAATTCACTGATAAAAGTGACCAGCAGAAAGGTCTCACTGCTCTAAAAAAAGTGTCATTAACAAAACAAAACTAAAAACAGCTGACCAAAAAAAAGCTCTATAACACTCATATTTAATTTGAGTATGTTATACATGTGTTTGTCTATACACACACATACATTTAAGTTCCCTCCCTGTGCCATGAATTGTATATGAAATACCTATCGTATTTACAATTATTGATCTCGAATTATTAAATCTGAGATCAATCAACAAATTGCTTTGAAAAATGAATAGGAGATCTTATTTCAAAGGCAAACTCTTTTCTACAAGCATGGCAGTAGAGGAACTTAATGTGAATTACAAGGATGTTATGAAAAATCTGAGATGCTTGACACTAAGTCTTTCCCATGGTTACCAAGGCCTTCAGCCTCCATGTCAAACCAGGAAGTACTTTAACAGTTTCCGATTCAGACATCTGTTTAAACCTGAACCTGCAGCTAGAAACAAGTACCATGAAAACTATACCATCATGTTTTCATCAACCTATCAACTTACTTCATCAACTTTCATCAAAATAATGGTCAAACAGCCTACCCTTAGAATTTCATGGAATTCCAGTTTCTCACAAATTCCCTCACTCCTCAGTGGGATTATACTGCCTAATAACTGGAAAACCATTATCATTTGAAGCCTATACCCTTAACAGTAAGCCAATTCACAGATCCTTTTCCCTCATTTGTTGTCACAGTATCTAAGGAAATCTGGAGTCAGTAAATTTACAGGTATGAATCTAGAAATCGGTGTCAATTATCTCATTTTAAATGAAATCAAATTATTCCTAATTCCTATGGTGTGTCAGAAGAAGGAAGAAAAAGAAAGTTATTCTCCCAAAGAACTACTGAAAGCAAAATACTCTGAAATCCAGATGACAGTGAAGTGGTTAAAATTTAAGTAAGGAACTGCCTAATTCCACTGGGAATAGGGTGCAGTAACACAAAAGTATCATTTGCAGCTTTTACTGTTCAAAAAGTTAACTTTATCTCTGAGACACAGATGTATTATCTAACAGACATATAATATACATGATGGAATATATGTACCTACAACAAATGGAAGGGAGATATTAAAACTTAAAGTATTTGGGTTTATGTTACCAAAATTTAGAAATTGTATGCAGTTGTCTACATTAATGTAATTTCCTACCCTTTTATTTGCACATAAGTACGTAACTAAGTTAATAAACAAAAATACTCTTTTTTTATAGAATCAATCTGGCACCTGACACAACCTCACAATCTTTGCCACCTTTTGCAATCTCACAAGCTACAGCTTCATGGTAAACTAAAACCTGTGTATGGAGTCTTAAACCTGCACCAAGAACACTACAACAACAGGCTCAAAGCTCAATCTACTGGTTTAGAATTAAGCAAAAATTCTGGATGCTAACATTGTACCATCTGGCTTTATCCTGGATCAGGTGTCGTTTCTCCTCACAGAGCAAAATCAAAACCTTAAAGCTGGCTTAAACTCCCTAACATATGTTGTCACTAATTTGACAGAAATTTGGTAGCATTTCAGTGCTTGATCTAGATAAAATTTGATGCCACTGCCATGGCAGGGGACGTGGACTTGGTGATCTTCAGAAGTCCCTTCCATCCCAAAGGATTCTATGACTCATTGTGTGATTTATTATATCATATGGAGACCTGCTGCAATGTAGATGAAATGTTAAAGGTCATAAATTTGCAAGCCCAGACACATCTCTACAAAACAGTGAAAAGGTCTGCTCACAAAAGATGGCTGTGCAAAGTTCACCAAAGAAAAAGGTGAAATTGTCTCATCCTCACATCCAGCACACCTCCTTTCCAAAGGCTTCATACTAATCAAATAGAGAAAAGGACAAGGAGTAGTTCTCTAGATAGAGGAAGGCAGGGAGGAGGGAAAGAAAAACAAGAAGCACACTACATGAAAGGGAAGCTGGAGAAAAAATTTGGCAACAACATCAAGTTAATAGCACAATATATTTTAGTACTTACCATCACCAACCTCAAAGTCCTTGAATGCCAGTTCTGAACCTGAGTCATCAAGCAGGATTTCACCATTTAAGGTGAACATCATAGTGTGCTCATTCATGTCAACCATACATCCAACAACATCTCCTGCCAACCAAGATCGGCCAAAATGCTCATTACCTTGATGCCACCGCTGGGCCTGAAAAGAATTCAGAAGAATTTCAAAGAGTAATAGTGACAATGTATGTGTTCTTCTCTCCCTTAGTGCTACAACTAATAATTAGCCCACTCAATTGAGATAGCACTAAAATTAACATTTTCACAGCATATAATTCCAAAACAATGCCTGTGAGTACTCCAAACTGACTTTGAAAATGGAAATCCAACAATTAACTTCCTGCAAGCACCCCTCATATCGGTATTGTAAAATGTTGCTAGGTGAGCTGACAGGGGAAATTGCTACTTCAGCATTTTAGTAACAAGTAAGAGCATGGCTTCTTTTTCTGCAGAAGCTCCATTATAGATTTATAATGAAAACAACATGCTATCAATTACAATGTTAAATAGCTGCTTCACAAACTGTTTTCAAGAATTTTTTTTATTTATTTTAGTAGACTATAAATTCATTGCTTCCAAACAAACTTTTAAATTTCTTTAAGTATAATTCTACAAATGTTGCGTACAAAACAAATTAAACTTCCTGTCATACCAGATTCTAGAAGGAACAGAACTGCCTGTGGATGAGACAAGCACTCTGAGCTTCCGGTAGACTGCAGAATAGCTGAGGGCACAATTAATTATTCGTATGACTGACATTCAAGCCAAAGACTGCAAAGGCTTTGGATGGGGTCTTGGATTGGAATTCAAATAAATTAATATCTATTATGAACTACTGTAATACACATAAACCAAAATTATTTGCTAATAACAAGTAGTTTCCCTATTCCATCACAAGTAGATTTTTATCCTCTCTATTCATCCTGAAAACCCTAGAAAACCAATGAGCCTTTCTGTGTATCCTGAAAGTTAAAAACTTTTCTCCAAATAAGGAGAGAACCCATCAAAATCAGACAAGAAAATAGCTTTGTGGATTGAGACCTAAAGGTCAAAGCCTAAGGCTCAGAAGACAACTACACAACTATTCTAGTAAAGACACAGGACTTGAATAGTTTACTTAAGCCAATCAGATATTTTATTTAAAACAACTTTTCAATTCTCTTTTTAACGCCATTTTTCATGTAACAGAAGACTGGGGAAAAACAAACAAACACTGAATTTCAACAACATGAATAAGATAAATCTTGAGAGCTCAATCTGACCAAGAACAGACAGGAATACTGTTGATTTCTGTTATATATTGTAATAGCAATAAACAAAATTAATTCCAACATCAGATAAAAGAAACATTTTGACATGCTTCATCAGAAGCCTTAAAAGCAATTATGGTTTGGACAGCAGTTGCACTTGTCTTCATGATAAAATGAAACACATTAATGAATCATTTAATCTATTTGATTAAAATCTGTAACTTATAAAATACTTTTTTCCTACATATTTTTACTATTAGATTTCTATCTTTCATTGTCTCATGCAGAGTTAAATTTGAGCAAAAATCACTGGTTCTATCATACTTCATTTACTTTAACCTGTAAGGATTTCCATGAAAACCTAGGTGTACTCTGTAACTTCTAGATTGCTATAAAACCTTGTATCAAAGTTTGCCTCAAACAGTGCTAATAATCTTAACCATATTTATTCCCTAATGGCTCATCTTATAGAGAGAACAAACTTTAAATAAATTATTCATAGTTTATTACACCTCTGACAGTATTTTAAATTTGAGTAAGTCATTTACATTTTCAATGTTTTACATATACTGTACAAATACTGTGAAGATGTGAAAATAAATTATAGAAATGCCAAACCCTTCTAACGCATTTGACAGGTGATATCGATCCTCCTTATTCCACCTAAGCCCTCAAAGAGAGAAATAATTTCATAAAACACGAAAGAAGAGAAGGCAATTAAGTTAAGGCAATGACACATGGAGTAAGATGCAAAATTAAAAGTTTTGCAATCACTCATATTATTACAGATAAACATATACAAACCTTAAAGCCATCAAAAACAAAAGCTTCTTCATCTGAGCCGAGTTCCTGATCTGGCAGACAACCCGGCCTGGTCCAGCCAACTCTCATGTCTCCTGCAGTAACTGCCTCAAACTCAAAGTACCACTTCCCAGCCTTCACTGCATAAGTCTTTTCTGTGCGGAAGATCCTGAATTTTTCCATTATTCCACTGCACACATCCAGTCTCATCGCTGTGAGGTTTAAAAAAAAATTAAAAAGTAAAGAAAAAACCAAACACAAAAAAAAACCCCAAGACAATGCAGAAAGTACCGTATTCAATTATTGACAAAATTAAGGCAGTGAAAACAAAAGGCAAAGGAATTCATTAGAGCATATGCATGAATAGAAGGAAGTGACAACAGAACAGTCTTATGGGGAAAGCAACCTGCCCATTCTGGGGAATAAAGTACACTTGGGTACCTCTTGGAAATAACTCTACACTAACTCATCCAGCATGGGATAAAAATTAAAAGGAGAACTTATAAGTCTCAATGCAGTTAGAGGGCTATCATCCTCACTGGGATCAGAGAAACACAGTTGGGTTAACTCACATGACAGGAGCATTGCAGTGGATGGATACATGGGTTTTAAGAAGGACTGTCTAGGAAGGTTACGAGGAAGAGCTGCCCTTTCAGAATTACAGAAAAGATCTCCAAGATCATCAAGTCCAACCATCCACCTAACACTATCATGACCACTAAACCATGTCCTGAAGTGGCATGTCTACACATTTTTTGAACACCATCCAGGGATAGTGACTCCACCAACTCCCTGGGCGGTCTGTTCCAGTGCCTCGTCACTCTTTCAGTATAGAAATTTTTCCTAATTTCTAATCTAAACCTCCCCTGGTGCAACTTAAACCCATTATCTCTCATCCTATTGCTAGTTACCTCGGAGAAGAGACCAATGTGAGAGAGCAGCTGGAATACAGGGAGAACTGCTTTGGACGGTTCAGGAGCCAGTTCAGGACTTCCAGGACAAAACATGCAGGCAGACCAATATGGGTGCTGTAGTGGAGTACCCCAGGGGTACCAGGGTCTGAAAGGGTATTGGAGCCAATGCTGTTTAACATCTACATTTATGATGTGAATAATGGAACAAAGTACACCCACAGCAAGTCTGCAGATGACACAAAACTGGAAAGAGCAGCTGATGCACAAGACAATTATGATGCCATTCAGAGAGACCTCAACAGGCTGGAGAATTCATCTGAGAGGAATCACATGAAGTTCATCAAAGAGAAATGCAGTCCTGCACCTGCGGATGAATAACCCCAGGTGAGAGAATGCACTGGGGTGGAGCAGCTGGGAATCAGCTCATCAGAGAAGGACCTGAGGGTCCTGATAGACAAGTGGAACATAAGCTAGTAATATAGTCTTGCATTAAAGAATGACAAAAGTATCCTGCACTGAATAAGAAATAGCCCTGCCAGCAGGTCCAGAGAGGTGATCCTTTCCTTCTAATTGGTATTAGTGAGGCCACATTGGGAATGCTACATCCATTCTGGGCTCCTCAGTGCAAGAAAGACACTGATTTAGTGGAAGAAGTACATCACAGGGCCATAAACACACGTAAGGGGCTGGAGTATCTTTCTTAAAAGTAGAGGCCGGAAGAGCAGAGACTGTTTAGCCTGGAGAAGAGAAGGCTCAGGGGGAATCTCATAAGTATAAATACCTGGTGGGATAGAATGAAGAAGAGGGAGACAGACTCTTCCCAGTGGTGCCCAGTCACAGGAAAAGAGGCAACAGACACAAGTTAAAAAATAAAAAAATCCATCTGAACACAAGAGCTTTTTACTGTGAGGGTGGTTAAATACTGGAATAGGTTGTCAGACAGGTTGTGGAGACACAACAATCCTTGGAGATAATCAAAGCCCATCTGGTCCTGGATGACCTGCTTTATCTGACCCTGCTTGGCCAGATGATTTCAAGAGGTCCCTCTCAACCTCAGTGATTCTGTGCTTTTGTAAACTGTACTCCTAATTATTTTAAACAAAACAAGAACACCAAACATACAAACCTCAACAAAATACAGACTAAGTTAATCTTCCAACCACCATAAAAGACATTTATCTGAGACAAGATTTCTCAACTGAGACATCTTTAGTAAAATTGTTATCAATTCACCTAGTCTCATATATATTCTAAAAGTCATAGTTACTAAGTATATGCAATTGTTATTAAAATTATTACTGTATTTCTTATTTTTTTATAATAAACAACAACACAAAGGTTGTAATTAAGATTTTTTGCAGAAGCAATGGAAAACAGAGGGTAGTAATTATATAAGGAATTCTCGCATGAAGCTTTAGCAACAATAACACCACAGTAATTATACTTCTGCTTCAGGAAAACAATATATTAACTTCTGTGAAATGGGTTGGAAAGACTAAAGATGCCCTTAAAAAAGGCACAAAAGTAGTATTAAAGGCAACTCCTGTTCAAGGTAAGGCAAGTTACTGCTCAAAAACAAAGGAAAACCTAGTCACAGTCACAGTACTATGAGACGACTACAGGATTTCATAGAGTGCCTTAAAAACCACCACTTCTTACTTCAATTGTTTGTCAATTGTCAAGCCAATACGAAGAAAAAGAGCTTGTTCATATTTCTTACCTAATATAATAGAGTGTAAAATAAATTAACACTAACAGCTGTGTGAAAACAAAAGCTTTCACAGACAATGATTCATTTGGTTAAGTATCTATAGCGTGATAACAGATGTTTATCATCATAGTTTACAATGCTTCATTCCAAAATTCTCTTCATTATAAGTTAATTTAAGAATCTTTAAGTTAAAATTCATTCTTTGTCAGGTAATTATCTGTTCTGAAAGACCAAAATGGCTACATGAAGTTTCAAAGGTAGCTAGTTAACCTTTGAAATTTTTGACTTAATCCTTCTAAATGTATTTCCTGATTCTCTTACTCCATGAAAGAATAATGACATAAAGCATACTGAATCATATGTAAGCTGGGTTGTTACTGAGCTGCTGCAGGAAAATAAAAAAAAAAAAAATAAAGAAAAAAGAAACCTCAAGGGAAGGGTAAAAATGTAAACATGTTATTCTGTTTGCTGCATGACAGCAGTAGAAACCAACTTAGTTTATGACTCGCTTTCTGCTTTATAACGTTTGTGGAGCAAAGATTTTTAAAGAGAGAAAAAGTGTGCTGCTACATGTACCACTTTGTGATAACATAAAAAATCTATTTTCTCCTTTTTTTCTTGACAATTAACAACAATAAACTTTTGGACCTCGATCTCTAAGCTCTGATTCAACTCTCACTCTATCCATCCTCATTCTCTAGTGAGTTAGCCCGCTCCTTTGCTCCCACTCCCATTCTTTTCCTGTGTTATCCCACCAAAAAACTTAGACTCACCTTCTCCAATTTTCTTTTTTCCCCTCACTGCACTGAACATACTGTCTTGAAAAAAATGCCTTTATTGGTATGTGACATCCACCTATTACCTATGGAAAATGTTCTCAATAATTGCCTAAGAACATTTACTCATTAATGCTTGAATGCTACTACTCATGAGCCTACTTGGTGCCTTGGACATGGCCATCCCTAACATCCTTTTAAACCTTTTAATTCTGTCTTCTTTCTGATTTCCTTCAATATTTTATGTCAGTATATAGTGAGCTTTCCCTCACTTAGCTGCCTTTCACCACTCTACACATTTTCTTCATGCACTATCATCTTCTGCTAAAATAGCTTCAAGTACAACTTGTATGGTGAGTACATACAAACCTCCCTCACTGTTCCGTACTTATTACACAGTCATATACTCTGTTTCTGACACTTCTTTTCAAGACTTTTCAATTCAAACCATAAAGTAGCTTGAAATGACAAAAATCACACTTTAAAAATGATTTCACAAAGCACAAGAAATAATGCTGAATCAAACCCTTGATCTTTCTTCCTTAAGTTTTCTCAACTACTCTATTCTCTAGTATTTTATACAGTTTTATTTCCATTAATCAAATCACATGTCTCAGGGATCACTGACTATTTTTCTCAGATTAGCAAAATGAATGCTTAAACCATTCTGGACTTTTTTCCAACAAATCTGTATGGTATTAAAGCCTGTGTAACCTTTGAAAATTCAGTATTCTGGTCTGATCACTATAATTCCTCATCTTACTGAGTTTGTTACAAGCTCAAATACATCTGCACCTACCTGCCTGTTTGTCAGACCATGTTAAGAACCTCTCCCTTTCTCTTCTGTTTTCTCAGCCACATCAAGGTCCACATTTGCAATATTATCTTGACTAGACTACAAAACCATGTCCCTCAGAATTTACTGTCACTGCTCAATGCTACTAAATGCCTGACTGCAGTTAGGTCAGGTTCATTGTTTACTCTAAGCAACTCAACTCTCTGCCACATAATTCTTCATCAGTAAAATTTCTCTTTGACAGTCTACTCAATTAACGCCCTAAAAACACCTCACCTATGCAGGAGATGAAACATCATGAAACATGGTAACTGAGCATTTGTTGTCTTTCCAGATTCGAAGCAACCCCAAAATTACAGCTGCTGTGGGAAACCAGTAAGCTATAACAATAATTATATTAATAAAGCATAAAAATTGATGCTATTGAGCTTTATAAATCAACACTTAAAATTATTGGAGATAGAGAAGACCACTAGAGGGCTCTAAATCCCTTAATAACAGAAGGGATTTTGGCTGATCAAAGAGGGCCCCTATGACAGGGTTTATGCATCTCAAAAGCTTGAGAGACTCATAAACTGTAAAATCTAAATTGCAAAAATTAATATAAAAAAAATCTTTAGCTGAATGCAATTCCAGTCTTGAAGAAAGACCAGTCTGTGGGACACTGTTCTGAAGGTCCTTTCTTCTGGAAATTCTGAAATAGGATTGATGACACCTTTCAGATGCAAGGATGGCAATTGTGTTCTTTACATTTTATTATTAGCTCCATGCACAGAACTAGCTCATTGAACTGCATTATAAGGGGAAAAAAATAGTAATTCAGCAGTTCATTCCCAAGGAAAGTCAGAGGCATATGGTTCTCAGAGCTATACATGAGGAAAGGGGATTAATATGGATCAGTGGGATTTGGAGGAAATTGCAGAAAATGAGTGTTCTCTCTCTCCCTCTCACCCTACAAAACTAGACAGCCCCTTTAACTTCACAAGAAGCAAAAGCTTCCTATACCAGCCAACATGCCTTCTGAGAAACAAGCATTTCCTTCCCACAGCTGGAGGGGAAGAAATGGCAAGATTATGCAGCAGCAGCAGCCTTAAGCTCTTCAGGCTAGACACAGACATATTTAATAGTGAAACCACACTATTTTGCCACCAACAAATTCTACTCCACTAGTAAACACTGTTCTGCCTATTCAGCAATCCAGCCTTGTTACACACTCATGGTATCAGTGATACCTCATATTTAAAAGTGTAATTTAATAGCTGCTCTCATAAAAGCTGAGGATCAGAGCATGCATGTTTTTTGAAAAGGAACTGAAAATGGTAGGTACTCTGTGTACATTCTGGGTATGAGTTAGATATTCTGCAGAAATATTTTATTGAAGGCCTATGGCCAAAATATGTTCAAATTTAACAATACTATTGCTATATAAAACACTGGGAAATAATAATAATCTATGAATCAGTATATTGATAGGATAAATTTTAGACACGTTTCTCAAATTTTCCACACTTCATTGAGATTACAAGGATGAAAGTTTCAATTTTGCTTTCATTATTCCATATTTCCATATCTCCAAGTGAACTTTTAGAATATGATTGCTGAGGGGTTATATCTATTTTGTTACCATTTCCTTTCTATATGTGTGGTTAGGTCCAAGAATATGCTTCTCCTTTGTTCCATCTTAAAACTTGATCTCAGCATGACAGAAAATTTGTTTTAAAAGCCAAAATCTGTAAGATATTGTGTTTGTACATTATGTCTCCAGATTTTATTTTCTTAACATTTTATATTCTGCAGTAAATGTTGTGTGCTCTTTCTACAAAATTTATTTCTTAGAAGCTTATATAATTTTCCATTTCTTTTTCCTGTTGATGTCTCAAACTCTATATATATTCTGAATATACTGCCCACAGTATCAATAAAATATTACCTGGAAATGAAGCGAAATCAAAGAAGACATTTGTAAGAAGTGAGTTAAAATTTACTGTCTATTCAACTTCAAATATCTGAGAATGTCCAGGAAGCTTAAATGCTCTAACAGACTAAGTCTAGACTTGCAGTTTGATATTCACAGAAATGCGTTTTGTAGGCATTTGTCTTTGAAAATTTTGTCTTGTAGCTCTAAGATTTTAAATACAATATTGTACATGAATTGCAGAACTCTTCATTGTATAGTGTTAAAATTGCAGGTATATAAAATGCATATCTACTGTGTTTACATTTGATCTTTTCCTAGCGATTTTGCTATTCTGCCTTGAAATGACAAATAGACTACTAAATAATTTCTTTTTTTAATTAAAAAAAGTCATTTTAGATTTTGAAACTTCAGATATTTATGCACATATTTAAAATGTAACCACACATTTTATTCCCTGGGGTAAGAACATATATTAAGCAAGGTGACAAATAAGTTTTCCTGATTTTCTGTATTTTAGAGTTGTGTCTTATAGCATTTACAGTCCTTATTTAGATTACTTAAGCTTTCACTTTTTATTCATCTGGACTATCAAATCCACAAAATAAGCAGTGATAGGAAGGGTATCAAACATAGGGAAATTGTATCTCTGATTTAAAATCTAAAAATGTTTCATTTTGTAATTCTACATTTCAGACCACAGGACAAGAAAAGGAAACAATAAAGAAAGTAAGATTAAAAGGAAATACAGACAACAGAAGATGAAGAAAAGCATGTATTTGCTTTGGATATACTGAACCTGGTTTTTGTTAAACCAACATATTCAGTAGAGGAGGGGAATATATATATATATATATATATATATATTTTTTTTTGAGGGGGAGAGAGAGAGAGAGGAAGAACACAAAACAGCAAAAGTAATTACCATGATCTTGATCAGGAGCTTCTAGATTGTAACCATAGCCTAGAAGGGTGCGGACTGCTTCCCGGAGACTGTCTTTGTTTGACTTCTTTGTCCGATCATCCAAAAGAGCATAAGGTACAAGGCGAGGATTTCGACGATTTTTCACATCCTGCATAAATATGAAGAATCAATTAAATTTCAGAAACTGTGCTTTGTCTTAAAATCGTTCTATAACAGTAGAATAAAAATTACTATTTATATCAACTGAAATCATGGAACTGCAAATACAGCAAGGATTCAAAGAAGGTGTAACAATCTAGAAACCAGTAACAACACTGAATTTACTAGAAAAAGAAAGAAATATATAAATAAAACTGTGTGGCTTATACCTCCTTTTCATTTTCTGTGTAACAGGATAACAATATAAATCACAAGAACCAGGATAAGTGTGAAGAGCTTGGCTGAAAAGTCAAAGGGATTATATTTTGTACACTGTTTGTGAAGTAGCTACCATAACAAGATGCTAGTACATAACTGAAGCTCAAACACACTATTGCACCATAAATGTACAGGGACTTTTTAAAATTGTAGCACTAAACAAGATATATAAAAACCCCAAAGAATAAACCAAAATATAAACAAAAGAACAAAACACTACTAATAAAAATTATTAATAAATATTTGCAATACTAATTAATAAATTAATATAAAATATATAATACACCTGTGCCTTTACTATGTCAAAGACTCAAACCAAGTATTTTTTCAAAATAAAGGGCCTTGTAAGAATATGATTAATGTACTTAATGTGCAGAATTTTTGTAATAGTTAATTTAATTTAAGCTCCCCTCCAGCTGAAATTAATGTATTGGTAAGGTTTAATGTTTGCATTTTAGGTTTATTAACACAACATTGATTAGATTTTCCTCTAGTGCAAAATTATCTTCTTTTAAAGCATTGTTTAACTGGATTATTTACATGGCTAACATAATTTTTAGTAACTAATAGAATTGTTTTCTTGTCTACATTTTCTTCTCATATCCTGTCAGCATTTGTTGGCAGCAAGAGAAATCATAGAAAGAAATCTCCATGTTCTTCCTAATAACTTAGTTAAAAATTAAAATAAAATAAAAATAAAAACATAAAATTAAAGACTGAACATACACAAAAATACTTGTCATTTGTGCACTTGGGTAGAAATACCAAAGATATTGAGAGGTTTTTATGATTGGTCAGACTTATTAAGAAGTGCAAAAATAGTGCCTATTATTTTAGAAAACAGGGCCTACAGTGAAAGTATCTTACTTCTTTTATGGAATTCCAGTTCTACTTCTAAGAATGTATGTGATTTTCATTCTACCTTTGCAGGCTGAAAAGAAATAGCATATCCATTCTGAAAAAGACTTGAAGGCATCTTTTGTTGTCCTTTAAATGCTTTGATACAAGGCTATCTGCTGTTTGCCTCATGGTGAGTAAATACTGAAGTGCAGTTATTAAGCAGTGTTTGATGAAATCTTGTCCTACCAGTGATCCTTTTACAAGATGAAATATTACTGGACAAGCATTACCTATATGCTAAAAGGGCTAAAAGAAAGATAAAGATAATGCATTGCTGAGGACACATTACTACATCGTATCAGCTCTAGTTACATTCAGTGACAGGGCCAACACAAGGACCATTTGAGGGGACTACTATCCATATTTGTTCCAAACACTTCAGTTGAAATCCCCGTTTTTCCAACATTTAATTTGGTAGTTGTGGAAAAGGGCTGATTCCGGAAGAAGAATGAACCAAACAAAACTTTGAAGTAAATGTTGTAAGGAATTACTATTTGATATAAGAAATTCACATTCACATCAAAGATGAAACACCATGAGTTCAGTTATTTGTTTTGGAAAGGACTTAAAAAGATAAATGTTTTCCTCTGAAACACTGTATGTTCAAAAGACATTGTGAAATACTGTCTTTAATAATACGAAACAGAAGCTTGGAACAACAATTACATAACTTCGTATCCATGATATACAGTTAAATTACTGCACTGGTAATTGACATAGCAACCACTAACACATACTAATATACAGGCAACCAGCTGATAACAATATATGATAATGAAATATATTATCAGTGCTTTTAAAAACACCTAAGCACAAAATAAGAGTGAGCAAAAGAAAAGCACAAAGAAATCTTAAGTATCACACAAACTCAATTATACAGACTTTTTTCCTAGAGTCTCATTTTATTTAATATTGTGACCTTGTTCACACATTCAAGACTTTGTCTACTTCTTTAAATATGAATGCAAGATTTTTCTTTTAATAATTTTGTTCTTATTTTTACATATGTTTATCTAAATTTTGAATGTTTTACTTATTGCTGAAGTAAGAACTGTTATTGTTATACTCAAAAGTTTTTGTACTAATGATCCCCTGTACCTCTGTGGTTTAAGTGTAGCTAATCAAGAGAATGATCCTATACAGTGATTGAGCTTTGTATGGTCACAATCAAGTCAACAAGAAAACTGATTAGCTAAGAGTGGTAATTTTTATTGAGTACATTTGCAATTTATAGGTAGGCATAATTCTTTCTATTCACTACTGAAAAGTTACTAGTTTGTAGACTGTCAAAAGAAGGAAAACTCAGACAAGATTTTTATTTTGTGCTAGAATTTTCCAGGTTTGACAGTCTAACACAGAAGACTGTGTTCAGTATAGAGTTGGTGGACAACAGTTGTTCACCAAGTCATTTGAAAGAAAAACCAAAGCAGATCTACTCCAGAACACAAAAAAAAACCCCCTACAACTTGAGTTTGTTGGCAAGATTCTGTTTCAAATGGTTTGAGCTGGGTAGCACACAAATAAAAAAAAATTTTAAACCTTAAAAATTAAAAAAAAAAAAAACCAAAACAAAACAAACCCAAAACCCTATATACTTCATTAAACAATTTAGTCTTCATTTAATGTTACACAAACATTGCATTAGTCATTTAGAATTCAATTAGGGAGTTACTTAAGTAAAACACTGCAACAGTTACAGTTGGAATGCCTGGCAGAATGCGTCTTGATTCTAAATGGAACTAACAGCAAATACTGTTAAACTTGAGCGATGTAACACAGACCATGAAAAGTCAGTGTACACTACAGATTTTGCAATATATAGCAAATGATAGACAGAGACTTACTTGAATTAGCACACATATACTCATTTGTAGGGCAAAAATAGATTTGAAATAAAAAATAATTGGTCAACAATGTCACTAACTGAATATAGGCCTTAAAAATAACAGAAAAGAATTACTGAAAAAATACCTAAACATACATACCAACAAATATCAATAAGACTTTTAAAACTTCCACTACAGGTAATGAACACTGTTGCAAAATAATTCACAGAAGAAACACACTGGGAGTTGAGAGGTGCCAAGCCACATTCATTCGTTCAGGGAGTATGTGACACGTAGCTAACTGATCTAGCTCACTGAATCTACCAACTGGTCTTGCAACTTGCATAGACAGATGTCATGTAAGAGTGAGAGCGAAAACGAGAGGAGTGTCCATACTGTCTACAACAACATAGAAAGCCATACGCAAATTCTATGAGCAGCTCTAAAAGAATCCATTAAGAGATACAGTGTTGTTCTCAATCAAGTAGTACTCTTCATAAGTAACACAGTAACAAAAAAACAAAGCCTCATATAGATGTCCAAAAGACTTCTGAAATTATAATAATACAGTTTTCAGGCATAGAAATGTGATACTGCAAACCTGTGCATTCCTGGGCCTTCCCAAAACTCTGAGAAGTTCAGGAACAGCACAGATCACTAGACTAAACAGAACAAAAAGATAACAGAAACATACATAAATAAGTTCCTATCAAAAAGTAAGACAGGAAAAGACTGAAAAATTAAAATACAGACTAGGAAGAATGCAGGAAAGACATGACAATAACTTAATGGGATCGTAAGTTTTGTAATTTAAAGTGTTAGAGCTGTACAGATACATGTTCTGTGTGGTACTGAAATAATTTTGTTCTCATCATCAAGACTGTTAAATGACAAGCACAATGCAAATGTATTTCTGTTGGGGAATGGCTTGAGAACAAGGGCCACGGCTCACTGCAAGATATATTAGCAGAAGCTAGGCATGAGGCCTAGCCCAGCTGCAGGGACAGGATGTCCTTGGGGAGGAACGTTAAGATAATAATAGGATGCTTTGGTTAGCAGAAAGAGGGATGTTATATCAGCATAAGACGATATCAGGATGTTTTGGGTAACGGAAAGAGGAGCTATGTTACAGCTGGGACCACCAAGGGGTGGTCGTAGGGAAAGTGTGACTTCTTGAATGGACCTATGGGATCTATCATGAATATGTATAACTTGTGTGTACTCCAATCAGCATGTATTACTGATTAGCATAATACTATATAAGTAGCTGCAAGTGTGACAATAAACGAAGTTTGCCTATCAATCATATTGATTACTGCATCCTTCCCTCACCGCTCCACATATTTCAGCACATATTCATCAAGACAGACATGATACTGTTTTCCTAGCTTCCCTTGCACCATCAGAAAACACTCATTCCACAGCTGTGAATTTGTTTGCTGCTATGTCTGTGGATCGTGCACTTCCACAAAGAGTTCTGAGCAATCTCCACAACAAATGGTACTGGTGAGCTTGCCATCAATGCTGGCAGAAACCCAGTTCAGTGAGACACTGAGTATGCAGCATATCCTCTGTGAACAGGATCATTTACCTACAGCACACATTTCATATCCTATTATCCAGAGGTCTAGCTTTTCTGTGTTTATCACAGCAACTCATGGTTAACCATAAACCACTAAAATTAAGAATTGTTTTACAGCGGAAAAAGGATAAGTATAATCCTAAATCCTCACAAAGCCATATTCTTGGCAATGTTAACAATTATCCTACATGTATCCACACTTAGAAAATTGTGTTCCTAGCCTGGCATACTGGCATCTGAGTTCTGCTCTTAGAAGTACGTGTATCCTTAGAAATCTGTGTACAGCTTCTACCACCTTCACTAAGGACAGTACCTATATGGAATGCCTGGCAGAATGTGCGCTGACTATAAATAGAAGGAACTAATATATCAGTATAAATAATGTAAAATGTGAAAGTGAGGTAATGTAAGTAGTTTCTTCAAGGACATGATGCCTTTTTATATATTTTTAATGACAAAATAAGTGACAAGCTTTCAACTTGTGATTTTTCCCACACGTCCACATTTTCTCAGTCTGAATTTTCAAAACAGTGTCTCACTTGCATTGCAGCACTAGGCAGTCTGAGAAAAACAACTCTTGATCAAATAGCGATGTCATATGCTTCCTACAACAACCTAAAAAATGTAAGATTCTGACTTGAAAAGACCAAATTGTCTTGCATTTTGGGTCAAAGAGAAATCAGACTTGATAATTGCTCCACAGTCCTGACTAATAATCCTAGGACAAGAAGCACAGAGCATGTCTTTTAAGATGCCATTCAGACAGTGGGAAGAACTTTTTAAGATGATGATTTTTATAACCAAATGTTAAAGCTGTGGGATTTTTAATTGTTTTTTTTTTTTTCTTCAATATAAATGAGGTTTCTGATCATTAGGTTCTTCAACCACAACACACAACACAACATGAAGAAAAAAGCAAGACACCCTTTGACTAAGCTATCTGCATATGTGACAATGCACCTAAGCAAAATCTGAAAGTCAGAATCTTTGGCTGTGACCCCCACAATCAGTGAAGAGACCTAAAAGTCATGTGTTCAGTAAGAGGGAGGGGGTGAGTACTTGAATTTATTTTCATTTGCTTTCTGATCTCTAAGCTTGACTCTTTTCAATCCCTTTCTGTCTTTTCCTTACTTATATAGAAGTTGGGACTCTGCTGTAGAAATGATATCACAGTTTTGTGAACATCAACCAATAGTGTAAGTTCTCAGATAAACTTATCTGAGAACTGAATATTTTCCATTTGGTTGTGAATATTTAGGCACTAATGAATCCTTTTATACTTCAGTGTTATTTTTCAATCTGCTTGTTAAGAGAAATTCCTTAAAAATACCCAAACAAAAAGTCACGTAATTATGGTGGGACATAATATAAAAATCTGTTCATGTTAAGAAAGAAAAAAAAAATTTAAAAAATCCCTCTCTCATAGCACAAATGTGAATATTTTAATTGACTTACACCAAAGCTATATTACTCCTTTGGCTAGATCTATCTCCCTTATCTATTTGTGATCATTAACTATTTCCCCAGTTCAGAGAAAATCAACCTGCAGGCAACCACATTCTTCCTTAACACGACACTGTCAAGTATTTTCATACCAATTTTGTGCTTGGTTTTCCACTTGTTATGTAATGCCTTCTTTTAAGCAGAAATAGGTGGTTTTCCCACCAGTGTTGTTCCTTCTGCTCCTTTCATGGAGCAATAATCTACTGTGATTCTGTCCTATTAAAAAATATTTACTTGTTTGTGATCAGTGTCATCACAGCTGTCAGCACAGTACTGAGAACACGACTTACTGGTTAACTTGTGCTCCCTCTGCTGTCTGACTGTTGGCTCTGCAGCAGGAGAACAAAAATACTGTGTATAGTCATGCACAAAGAGCAACTATCTCTTATTAAGAAAAAATACTGACATACAGTGGTGGACTTACAAGAAGAAAAACAATCTGGAACTTGGAAGGCATTTTTCCCAACAATTTCCAACAGTAAATAAATTGGTTATACATGAACTACTTGACAGTATCCCTTTAAGT
Source organism: Todiramphus chloris collaris (assembly GCA_025345505.1). NCBI lineage: Eukaryota > Metazoa > Chordata > Aves > Coraciiformes > Alcedinidae > Todiramphus > Todiramphus chloris. Next base: position 12,958,038 of record JANVCC010000020.1, on the reverse strand, counting down.
TTTCGTTATGTAATCCCCAAATGATGAAGCACTTATGATGGAACAGACCTACCAGGTTATCTAATCCATCCTACAGCCACAGCACAATTGCTGTTTATTAAGTATTTCCCAGTGATTAGTTCATATGTTTTCAAACATCTGTAAGTTTATTTCCCTTAGGAATCTATTTTGTAGCTCTGAAAGATCTGTTTATAGTATAATACAGCATAACAGCATGTCACTTTATTACAGTACTGTAACATGTCACAGCAATAAGATGGGATGACAAAATGTAGCCCATGGAAAAAAAAAACATTGTGGAGGTCAAGCATAAGCACATAGCAGTGTGTACAACAGCTAGCAGCTTGCCATGTGATGGTATGTCAGTTAAGTGAGAAGCATCTTTACTGCATCCACAAGGAGAACCATGCTATTCTGCTCTATTCTTTTGACTTTTAATTAATGCTATTTGTTATCTGTACATTGTAAGCACTCTTGGAACTCAGTTGTTTACCTTCTCTCCAGCAGAAAATAAACTTATTTGTTTGAAAAGAGAAAAATAGTTTACATAAGAGGAAATCGACATCAGCACCCCAAGCATGGAAGCTTCTATGGGACATGATACTGGTGGGAAAGTTTTCAAGGACATCATCTACGGGTTTAACCATATGTGAGAATACTGTAATTTGTCTTCCAAGAATAAGGGAGTAAAGTGTAGTGCTGATCTTGTTGATCTGTTTCCTGAAGGTCATTAATATTTTTGAGCTCCTGATGATTGTTCATTCTCTGTTGAAAGCTTAACTATGACACTGTTCACTGCACCACTGTTACATTCTCAACACCAATGTCCCACTCAGCACACAAGAGTCTTCTGTCAGTTTGAATGTATCAGACCCAACAAAATATTTGTATTTTTAAAGCAGAAGCATCTAAGACTGCAAAACCCTGATTAAGTGGCTTTCCAACTCTGAACGTGATCAGCTTCATAGGAATTTAAGCTTTTTACTTTTAAAACTCCCCAAGTTCTTTGCATGTCCATAGCTTTGTCTTGGTAAGGAAGAACAGTTCAGTACTGACCAGATACCTAAGCCCAGTCAAGATTTAGAGCAGAGGTATTTTTTCAAGTCTCTTTCAGAGAACAACCTGGTAGTCAAAATCAGAGCCTAATTCACACTGACTGCTTAAAACACCTCCAAAAACCTATCAAGCAGCTACCATTTTATTTTAAAACTTAGCAGGTCTCAGTGATACCTTCTTTATTTAACAGCTTGCTCTTGGCCATCAAAAGAGATTTAGCTACCTATTTCCTGTTTGTCCATGATATCAGTAGGATACCAGTATCAATTTTTAAAATGCTCATGGAAAATAGGTAATGCACAGTTCAGTAATTACAAGACTAAGGGGTTCAAGACTATACCTCTATCCTCCACAAGTTTTCTCACACCAGACTATAAATTGTACTAAGTGAGCACAGATTTAATTTGCACTTTGAGCTTTGTCATCCAGTGAGCAGAGCACTTATTGGGAAGGAATCCTAGGGGAGGTCTAAGTTACAAAGCTGGCCCTCAGAACACTATTTTAAGAGTCAGTAGATAAAATAGAAAGCTGTTCTGTGAGCAGATAACAGTCCTCCTCTTTCCCCCTGCTTTCTCCCAGTGAGCTACAAAAATGTCTCTTCACAGGTCCACAATGTTTTGGATTTAACAGTAAGGTCAGTCTCTTTCCCTGAGCACAGCACTGAGAACATAAGACAGATTTCATGATTCTTCCAACATGAAGTGTTTAATTTTAGGTTACATCCCCTAGTAGATTTGCATAATCAGTGGGTTTATTTTTAGTTTTTTAAACCAAGGTTGTGACCTAGGGCAACTCCACTGCCTTTTGGAAACCATAATAAAACTAATGACTTACTACTATCACATCACACCTCTTCAAAAACAGAACCTTCTATATCAACAGCCACATCAATACACAGATAAAGACTGTCATGGTGTAGATGTAAAGGAGAAACTTTTTTTAATAGTGACCTATTCCCACTACATCTTTTGCTTATCATTCCCAACCCAGCAACACTGGAAAAGTCTTTGACAGCATCACTTAACTGCCTTTCTTGCTTAATACCTCACTAATTCAGAAAATATAATGTAACTGCAAGTTCACTCCAATAAATATGTCAAAAATTTTTGGGGCTTTTTTTCAAAGCTAAAAGATACACAGGGTAGGTTTAATTGTCTTCAAGGTCTAAGAAACTTTATCCACTACATATGAGTTACGGGTTTAAATTTTCCAAATACTCATTAGAAACATAATTAGCTGAGATGCATTTGATTCCAGAAACTTCTAAACTTTGTCTTAACCAATAACTTTCACTGCAAAACTAAATTTAACTTTGGGATATGTCAGGGTTCTATTAAAGCTGTGATTATTTCCCAACTGTAATTCATTCTGATTGGCAAAACCCTGTACTGAAAATGTTTCGCTTCTGGGAGAATGAAAAATATGAGAGGCATGGTGTAAATTACTCAGCGCATTTTTACAAATATTTCTTTTGAGCATCTAGAAACATGCAGATTCTCATTGTTACCCCTACCTGGCAAGAGTGAATCATCACTTTGAACACTTCTCATTAATAATATTTTATCATAAATGTTAACAGCACTTCCACAGGTCACCTTCCCTTACTCAAAGAGGCAGTATTAGGGGAAAATTTAATCCTGTTGTAAGCAGGGAAGTTGCACCAACACTGAATTATCTTCAGCATCTCTCTAGTAAGGGATATTACATACATTCCAGTCTGCAAACACAAGAATTGGCTCATTGTCTGCCTAGACCCAAATAAAAAAAAACATAGCTTTCCTAAATAGTTTTACAAAGTACCAAAATGAGAGCTTTATAGTAAGATAATATAATAGACAATGCTGAAATGCTATGTGCCATATATTTTGTCACCTAAATGTACTTTGTCAGTATGTGATGAGGTGAATTTTAAGTGCCTAACAATATATATATAAAAGCTGATTTATTTATTTTTAATATAAAAAAGCTTTGCAAATAGCATTAGTTTTTGTCTTGTAGAAAAACAAAATTTGACATGTGCTGAACAGAAATTTAAAACTTGAATTTTTGTCAACAACAAAACCACTGCTTGTAGGCAGTAAAGAATATGTACTTACAAAACATCCGTTTCTCACTTTTTTCCAAAAATAATGATCTTTCATGTTCAGTACAAAACCACAAAAACTTTTTATTTTCCCCCCAAGGGGTCAATTTTTCTGAAATTTCACTGTGATATGCTATCACACATTTATTAACAGAAGTGAAGACATCTTTCCCTATATAAAATTCACAAATAATCAGAAAAAAAAATAGAAAATATGACTCCTGATGGAAAATTGATATAGTAACTGTCTTGAAAAAGATAATAAATAAGACTCTTTGTATACACAATTGCTTAATTTAACCAAAAAAAAAAAAAAAAAAAAAAAAAGAGAAGACCCTGAGTTTTGCTGTTAACGGTCCATCATTCTTAATTTTTCTTCACTCCCTTATAACACTTGTGATACCTACCATGTAGCATTCCTATTCACTGAAATAAAACCACTAAAGTAGGACTGGAACTTGGAGACTGACAGTTCTCAGCTAAATGTGGCATCTGCCAGAAATTCAACATACAAAGAAAACAAGTTTACATTCTAATTTTCCTGGATAAACAAAATTATTCCCAGGACTACAAACATTTAAATGATACCCTTACCGAAAGTCCACGTTTACATTTCCTAAAGTACTAGACGATATTAGCTTCCTGCATGCAGTTTTCTCACCTTGAGATCTAGATAGCATACAAGAATATACCGGCAAATTTTTAATACTGCCTGTAAAAGAAGAGTCACTAATGATAGGCAATTTAGCAGGATTGTTTTAATTATGTATATTTTCTTTCTTTGACTGAGAGACTCAAAATCATTATTTGCTTCTCCCTGCTTTTGTATTCCCATTATTCCCATTTAACTGTGAAATATCTCACATGTTTTTTCAAGTTACTGAAGTTAGCACTTACCTGCTGGATACCATATGTCCAGCCTTGCCTTATACGGTCCCTTGCCCACACGTTGTGAGCATTCTCTGCTAGTTTATCCACCATAGCTTCTTGAGAGGGAGTCAGTTTGATAAAACTCAGATCCATGGGAGCAGGCTTATATCCACTCAACAACTGATAGCTGTCAAAAACCACAGAATTTGCAGTTACTTTTTAATTAATAGAAAATTAATTAATAGAAACTGCAAAGGAAATAAGTGAAATGTATGCAATATATCTATAGAAATAATCTGAAATAATAATAATAATGCAGAGGCATTTGATTTTTTTTTCAGGCTAAATGTATCTTGATGGGATGAAGTAGCTGGTAATGAAAGCTAACCAAAATCTTCTGACCTAAAAACACTTTTTTCATATTTAAAGTAGAAGACTAAGATGTTGCTTATCTAAATACTTATATGAATGTCATTACTGTTACCTCTGAGCACTTCATGGTACTTTTAAAATTCTGTCTGCTGCTGAAGCAAGAAAACACATTCTTTCTATTATATATAAAGAGGTCAAATGACTGTCCTTCAAATCGTATGAGCAAATGTTTAAAATTTAAGCATGACTTCAGAACAGAGATCACTTCCTCACTATTTTTAGTTGCAACAGAGTGTGGTTTACTTTTTCAAAGCAGTTCCCATCTAATTAATTATAGTCATCTCCCACTTATGACCAAGCCTTCCTCAATAAAGGACATAATGCATATAGTGATGGATGCAGCACATCAGGACTTGCTAAATTTCCAATAAAAAGCTACAACACTGCCGCAGCACCACCACAGTGGTGTATGCAACCTCCTTTACCTCAGCTGATGAGGGAATCTGTAGGGGAAGGGGAGTAGGAAAAGAAAAGCAGAGGAGCAGACAGACGGGGGACGTACTGGATGTTTGTGCCCAGGTGCTGGTGGGCTGGTGCTGCCTGGCAGCTTCTGTGAGGAGTGGCCAGGGCTGCCTCATGTTGGAGCTGGTTCCAGATGGCTCCAAGAAGGACCCAAGGCTGGCCAAATCTGAGCCCCTCAGCCATGCTGGTGGCACCTCTAGGAAAACATTTTTATCAAAGGGCAAAACATCGCACAGACAGAGAGGAGTGAGAAAAAGTGAAGTGTGAAACTGGGGTGCTCCAGGTGCCAGAGGTGGCACTTCCCCACAGCCCCAGGAGACACCAGGTGACAGCTGTTGGACATGACCTGAATAGCCCTGAATATTTCTACTTGAGCACACTGACAAAACAAAACCACTATTTTGGTCATAATGGAAGGGGTCTGTAGAAAATAAACATCTCACTGAAATTATATGTGCTGGGTTGTTTAAAGAATGGCTAGTTTAAATAATTGTCTAATTAATTTCTAAACAACTTTGTAATTTTCTTGCATTTTCTTTATTTGGACCAACAGAGAGAAATCCAGAAAAAGAAACAGTATTTATCCCTATTTATATCCTAAAATATTAAAATTCTTTAAAATCTTAATTAATTATATTTTGTGATAGCTATTCTAAAACCCATTTAAACAAATTATTGGTTGAGAACAATAATTGAAAACAAGCAACTATTTAAGGGTGATTATCATCTATAAACATGAGGTTGGAACTTCCTTCAAAATTACCACATAAAAAAAAGTTTAAGTCTGAAAAAATCTAAAATCAACCATTCATATAGGTAACAATCTGCAAATTTCTATTACAGAATTAAGCAAGTAGTTGGCAGCTGTGCCGTTATCTCCCACACACTAGGTAGTTGTGAAGTCCCTTCAGTGAGATGAGTAAATCTAGATAGTAATAGAAATAGTGAATCATACAGAATTATCACACTTGTCAGGCTGGAAATTATTGCATTTTTCCTGCCACAGTCCCCTGAATAATTGTTACCTGGTGCAGATAAAAGCTACAAAAGCCACACCTATTTTGATATAAGAGTAGGGTCAAAGAACCAGGGGTCTCAAAGGATGCTCATAATTTTGTCACAGAGGATGTGTATACCTTATTACAGGATGAAAATTAATACTCATCAAGGATAAGAATCAGTGGATACTAAGGAAAATAATAAAAGCATATTATGCATACAAATTTATGTTGGAGAATTGTCTTTAGGTGCAGACCAATGTTACTAGTTGAAACAGATAGCTAAAATCCCAGCTACTCCCTGCTCAACAGTATCTTACTGGTCTTAACCTTGCTAAGTATCTTTTCTGGCCTTATATTAACAAATTTTTAAGTAGTAGGTAAATTTAACTGCTTCAATAGCACATTATCACTATTATACTGATCTGCCATTCATTTCTAACGAGCATTATGGAATTTTTATCTGTGCCACCATCTAAAGCTACAGAAAGAGTGGTAGATACATTTTCAAGTGATCTTAGCCCATAATCTGCTCTCTTGATTAGACTATCAGCAGTTTACATGAGCTGTTTTACAAGAGAAGATTAAACATATAAAAAATTTTTTTTAAAAAAGAATTCTTTTCATTGTGACAATTCCTTTTTCCTTTCCCATTTCATTCAGACTTTTTATCACCCATATAAACATTAAATATTTATAATTTATTAAAATAAAGGAGGGGTTTTTTTTTCATTTTTCAGGGAGATATTTTGAAAGGCTACTGAAGGACATCTTACTCAAAAATCTAAAGTTATACCAGGAAAAAAACTTCCTAGTAGAAAGAGAATTTCCATCAGCAAAAGTTGTGTTGCAGTACACTTTAGCTATCCATTAAAAATGTTCAAAAAAAGCTCTTTTGTGGAGTGCTGCTGTAGTAGAAAACTCAGATTTCTAGCACAACCATCAACTAAAAATGTAGTTTTCCCCAACTTGTAATTAACGTGTCTGTGATGACAAAATTCTGTAGGACTGAGACAAATATAAACTCCTTAGCATTTCATAATCTTCATTGTTAAAAGATGTCAGAAAAGAAAGAAAAAAAAAAAAAAGAAAAGAAAGGAATTAAGAAGACAGATAAGAATATACAAAGTAAGATTGAAAAATTTCTTAGAAGGTAGAGCAGATAAGCTAATTACATTCAAGTGATGTCTGTTGCTTTTGCTTTTCATAATAACATAAACTTGTGTCAGGCTGATACAAGAAATCAAGAAATTACCACAGGAAAACTGACAAAGTGTTGGGATACACGTTTGTATCATTTGTTGCGATACACGTTTGTATCATCTACAGGAGCAGAAATAGAATACTAGCCAACACAGAAAGTGACATCTCCCATCAAAAATTTAGCTTTCCACATACTATCTCCTGTAATGTTTTGTTATGGTTATGTCTAGTCTAACTGTGATATAGCAACCCTTCTTCTCTCCAGGACAGCATCCCAAAAATATATGTGATGCAGCATAATTGTATCTATATCATGAAATCTTTACTCCATTTTCGCTCAACAAACGTGTTATGTTATTAAGAACATAGCCCATAGCCACTTTTTTTTTTTCTTTCCTTTTTACTCATTTTTTTCTAACCATTGTATGCAAGATATCAAAATTTTTACTTGGTATATATGTTATGACCTCAGGTTTCTAAAGTTATGACTGTTAATGACATTAAAAAGACCCAGCATTATAAATTCTCTTAAAAAGGGGAGCTGAGATTTAGTTTCAGGTTTTCAAAAGCATCAAATCTAATTCACTTGAACAATCTTGTACACGCATATGCATTTCTGTGCAGGAAATTCAGCACAAAAATAGAGAAGGCCCTAGATATTTATTCTTTTTAGTCTTATATGCAGTTATTTTAAGGACACTAAAATCAAAGAACAGTTTTGCGGAATTTAAGTTAATCCCTTACTTTTATTCTCATTTATTCTTGTGAAGTTACTAAATCAGGAATTCTGAAACTGTGATATCAGTGGTATGTAAATCAGTGCAGTGCGGTGTATATCAAAGACTTGAGAATCCAGGCTTTTATAGCTACCCTGTAATAACATATCACCCAGAAACCTTCAGGAACCTTGCCAGAATGAAGAATGTGCTTTTGGCTCACAAAAGGAAAAAGGAAGGCACGCTTTAGTTAAACATGTGCTTGGGGTTATTATATGGGCCTTAGGGACCCAGCGTATGGAATATGAAGATGGTCAGTGAAAGGCTACTGTGCATAATGGAGATCTGTAATAGCACAGGAACACCTATTTCTGCACAGAGAACAACCCTGCAAAGTGCTATGAGTTGCTACTGGTGGCAGCAAGTTAGCAACTAGCACTTTACCATTACTCCTAGTCATAAGACTCAAGGGCCAAGGACTAAGACCAAGGAAACTAAATTACTAATTTGAATTCAGGAATACCAGCACACATGGAAGTTCTCTCATACTGAAACTATGACCTTTACCTTTCTGATTTTATACATATTATAATCCTCCTTCATCCCATGGGCTGAAATGTATGTTGGGCCACAGGGCTGTCATATGCTTATCACCAAATATAATTCCATCATTTTCAACTGTGTTAAAGTTTCCAGATTCTTCATTTCCAAACTGGGGGGCACACTGGTGCTAAGGAAGAAGCTGGGCACCTTGTCTGGGTCATGAACAGCTGGTTTCAGAGTTGCAGTAGTAGAGGCCACTATACCATACCAGCCTGAGCCCCATCCTACCAAAGCTGTTGGCAGTCACTCAGGAGAAACAGTCAGGCAGCAATACAAGTCCTCTCCAAGGCACCAGATGGCCATTCTAGGATTTTTGAAAGGGTCACCTATAAATATGTGCAGCACAGCAAAATATATTGACAAGTTTGCTGTAAAAATTCTTTACCAAGTTTCTGCAATACACTCCATATACAGGAGAACTGTATAACAGTGAATGCCAGGCATTTCAATGAATCACAGAAAATAAAAACTTTGCCTACACAGATCGCGAACATCTAGAAGATCGTGAACATCTAGAACAAAAGGTGTGGATGAAGGTGAGTGTAAATTTCTAAAAATGTATATGCATAGATGCATACCCAAGTATTTTTGTTTAATTTTTTGTTTAATTCACACCACCTAACAAAAACATGCATTTGAATTTCAACTTACTTCTTTGGAAGTTTCATTTTTTTCACTTTTTCTTCAGCATGTTCATCAGCAATTCCAACATGGCAGCCTAATGCCAGCAGGGTTCTAGGACACAGAAATCAGAGACAAAATCACTGCCAATGTTTCTATATTAGGAGTTTCTGACGTGTATATACATGGCACTGTACAACAAATGAGACCTATGGAAATAAAGACAATATGGAAAGATCAACACCAGTCTTTTCATATATGTAATAAGCTTTCTGATAGTGTTAAAAAAATGCCACAAGATGTTCCTAAAAATTTTAGCAAAAATACAAGTGGTCTACTTTAAAATGAAACTATCATATGGTCTATTTCATTTATATGAAGCATCAGTTGAAAAATTCCCTGCCTTAGAAATATACACTTCTGCTTTACTCATACTGTTTATATACCCACTGCTTTATATCAAAATCTTTTACTGTTATGTTATTTACTTCAAAGCTGATGAAAGGAGAAAAGGCAGGAAATGTCACTTGTTATACTTAGAATTGTGCCTCCTTCACAAAGAGAGACTGTTATTCAGAGATTTTAATTGGATCTGGATTTTGTTAGGACATGCTACTGAAGAGAGGACTGACAGCAGAATACATGATAAGCATTAGGCCAAAACTTCCATTTTCATGCTTGGTATGGATGTTGCATGTTAATTCACTTCAGAGAAATGGATTCAAGCCAGACACAGTATAGTGTGTCATGTACCACAAGATTTCTACCACAGAGCCAGTGACCCAGGCAGCACATTCTGGCCTGGCTCCAAAAGATGCAGCTCATTTCAGAAAACAAACACTCTCTACATAACCTTACAATAAGGTTGACAGTATTCTGATTACTTCAGAAACATTCCTTTCCTTACACTCACATTATCCAGCAGTATAAATCCTAAGTTTCATTCATCTCCAGGATTTGATTTGATCTGAAACTCATCAATTATTTGTTCCTGCAAACAATATTGGATTTGCAAGTATTAGTTTATTTAGGATTACTGAAATATTGACATTGAAATGAAAAAAAAAGTCAGAGACCACTTTAAAGTCAGATCAGAAGTTTCTCAAAATTTGAGGGGGACAACCGTATCCTTGAAGCTGATTACACAGAAGAAATCACAAACGTAAACCTTGGACTCCATACACAGTTCTCCCAATGTGTAAGGAAACGGGAAAACAAGGTTTTTATTTGTTTTTGTTGCTAGTTAAAACAGTATTTTCTAATCTTGCTTTAACTATATCTACTGTTATTGGACTGACTGGGGAAAAAAGAGCATAAATATTGCATATTTCTCTTGGCAGATGAATCATGTGTTTCAAGGAGATTCTTATAGCTTTTTTTTATTAGTGCTAGCTACATGAAGTAAGTCCTACTGTTATGGTCTGTGAACCCTGATTTAAAATTAGACAGTAAAATCAGATACAAGGAAACCAACATGCAGTGGCCACCTCCTGCAAAAAACGTTATCTGCTAAGATTACTCCATGAAGCTAAATTTCAACTGGCATAAATCATACATGATTCCTGTGCAGTTATCACCAGCATGAGAACACATCTAAGAGTGGAAAGCAGTACAGAGGAGCTAACCCCTGGTAACCCAAATTTTCTTGTAATGTAAGACAGGAATTTGAAACCTACATTATCTCCACTCAGACACAGTAAATTCAAATCAAAGAACCACAGGAGGATAGAAAGGCATACTATACTCATAGAACCTGAAAGATCCCCTAAAGCACTTTAAAGCTAAACAAAAAAAACTAGAAGTGGCTGAAAGCAGCCCTCAGCATAATGTTGATATATGTGATTATCACAAATGACTAAGTAGGTAGATATGGGAAAGTCAGTCACAAAATAGCGAGTAGAAAAAAAAGCCACCCAAAACAAAACCCAAGATCAAACTTTTATATATATAAGAACATGCAGAAACAGTATGAGCAAGCATATTTTAATCCCATGACATTTTCAGAGGTAACTTATTCCTCATTCCTGACATTTCATATAGCATATCATTTTTACAGGTCATAAAAATATTCAATCATACTGAAAAATATACAGGATCCCACTATATTGAAATGTTGTGCCAGATAATATTAGTCAGAACTTCCTTGCTGTCCTGGTTTGAATTAGAACTGAACTAATTTTGTTCAGTGCTATTACTTTTCAGCTAGGTCTGTCTTGGAAGCAGAAAGCACAAACCATTGAAATTCATTACTGATGATAAGCATCTAGTGTCCGGAGCAGACACTGAGGCTGGGTGGAGATCCAATGTTCAGTGTTGTGATGACACTGGAAGTGGAGTGAGAGTAGGTCCAGTCCTGGCTTCCCTATTCTCTTGGTTATCACAGCAGTTAACTGTGTCTGGCAGAAGACAGTAAGACAATTGCCTGTTCTCAGCAGAAGGTATCAAGGGTGAAAAGCCCATCAAGGAATGTTTGTGCAAGTCATGAGCCCATTTAATGATTTGCCTACAGTCCCATCCCCACACTTTACACATTAGTAGAAAACTGAAGTATAAATGTTAATCCTATGTCAGACCTATTTTGTGGGATGAAAATTTGACACCAAATCCTAAGAACAGACTGGCAGGTTTGTCCTCCTCACCCTTCCCATAAGAGATGCCTTTTGGTAAGATTTTCCCCTTGAAGCAAACCAGACCTACAGCATACAGGCTGTTCATGAATCTGGTGTCAGACCTATAGTCACATTTAAATTGTGCTATCCATGCATTCAACTGCTCCCTTGGAAGGAAACCACACCTACAGCCAATAGGCTGTTAGTGTGTGTCTGGTGTCACACCTATAGCAACACATCTTAATTGGTATATTTATTAAGAGAGAAATCCAGCCACCCCTAGCCCCTCTAATCTCAGAGGACTGGCTAGAACACAAGGGGATTCATCACTTACTAAAATTACCCTTCACACAACAGTCTGTTCTAAGTAACCGCGCTTTCTGAAGTTCATGGCACACGTTTGCAGACAGTATCTGCTTCTAGTAGTGATTAACACTCGATGCTTATTGTTAATACCAAGGATTGGTGTTGCAGAAAAGCTCTTGCTTATACTTTCTCCTATGGAGACCAAGGCCACTGCTAGATCCTGTGTGCCACAGTGGGGCTGCAGAAAGTAAAAGGCCACACCTGCAGGGAGGAGGGAAAAGGACAGGTGACCCTAAATTGACCAACAAGGTATTCCATCTCATAGACGTCATATCCAGCATAAAGCTGAGGGATCCTGAAGGTCAAGCTCCCTTATTCAATGGCCTGCACCTGAGGAGGACTCTGTTCTGCCTTCAATCCCAATCTGTGTGTTCCTCAATCCAGTTCCAGAATCCAGCTTCTGAACACTGTTCCCATGTGCCACTGGCTCCAGTCTAGGAATTCCCCAGTGCCTGCCCCACAGCATCAGTGGTGACGGTGATGTAATTGCCATCAAGGAGGTTGGGTTCAATAGAGGCTTTATATATATATTTGTATATATTTTATTGTCATTATTTTCATTAAAGCTGTTTTAGTTTCTTTTTCAAATCCATAAATCTTTATCCCTTATTCTCTTTTTCTTCCCCTTTGGGAAGGGAGAGGGGTTAATAGCATCCATCATTTGTCTGGTGGCTTGCCAGCCTTAACCCTTGACACTTTGTTTCTGCCTCTCTCACCTAGTAGGGCTGGCAGCAAAACATGGCAACAAACCAACAAAAAAAACCCCATTACTTCAAGAGTTTTTCTTGATATCTTGCAACTGCTTCAAGTATGTACTACGGTACATAGTCTGATGCAAATTGTAATGAACATATAATAATAATATGCTTACTAGAGGAAGCTTTACTTTCCCTCTTCCCTATTCTCCCCCATTGAAATTGACTGATAGTAGACCAGAAACATTTAGTAAAGAAATAGTCAAAGTAGCATACAATTCAAGTCATCATAGCATGGATTATCTAGAGTAGATTAGAGCACTATTTTTTCCACCTTTGAAGCCTTGCAAAAATGAACTGAGTGAGACACTCATATTCTAGTCCCTGAACAATAAACTTCTACATGACAAATAGAACATGATATTACAAAATTAGAACTGTATACTTCAGAAAACAAGGACTAATACAGGAACATAATGAAGACTGAGTTCAGTAAGCATACAAATGTTCAAGTCCATAGAACGACCGAATGCTTTATGTTTTGGATACTAGCCATTTAATAAAAAGGCTCTCTCTAGAGTAAATAATAAATTTACTAAAATAAAAGTAATCTATAATTTCTATGTTTATAAAACAAAATTCATTTTTGTTTTATCAGGGTTAGATTTAGAAAAGCATTGGATCCTGAGCCAGTAATCACGTAAGAACTACTAAAATTTATTTAATATTTAGTAAAAACATCATCAGCGTGCATTTAATTTTGAGAGCATGATTTTTATGATCTAGCAAAAGATTCAGCTATAGGGAAAGTAAACGACTTCATCTTTTATAGTTTCATAAAATGGATAAGGAAAATGCTCTTCTCTGGATTTTTGGTACATTGTGGCATTGACAGAGGTCTTGAAAGCTTTCCTTGAAATTCTAATATCAAGCTGAAGACAAAACCAAACTTATTTTCTTGCCTCCAAAGGAGTTCCATTTATCTCTGAATGCTTTATCGCTAAATAATGCCAAAACATCCCTCCAGAAACTGCTCAGCACTTAGGGTCATAAATATTTTTTTTTGTCAAGTACTTGTGGGAATGGTGAATCAGTAAATAACGCAAAGAAGCTGACCAGAGAAGGACACAACGAGAAATGCAAGGAGTATTCTACCTAGCTTTCTACTATATAAAGTAGCTTTCTACTACATAAAGTCCTTATATTATGAGTGTAAACAGTACATTGCACAATCAGTTTACATGGAAATTGAAAAAATAATTTAGTATACATATTCCTGTAAAAGTTATATCACATGAAGACAGACAACCTTTGTTAACAATCTGAACAGGAAAATCAACTATATTTTAAAAGGAAAGAGAAAATTAATGTATTTGAAGGGATTGCAAATAGGAGTGACGGAAGAACCACATATACCACTGGGCTTTTATCAGTTTGAGAAATATTTTAACATGTTGTCTACATGCTGTGCTACATATGGAAAAAATTATTTACACTAATAGATTTTTCAGTGCATTCACAGAAAACTAAGAACTCACACCTGCTTGATTGACAAAGCTGAGATGAGGAATTGTATCTTCATGAACCAGACAACTAGATTACTTGAACAAATCTATTAATATCCCACTGAAATTTTCAAGCTTTCCAACTGGAAAGCTTCCATGACATTCATGCATTTAACCACTCATCCACAAAAAGGAAGGAATGTTTACTATGTTTTTGTGGCAACATGCACAAATGACACAGAAAAAGCAGTAAAGGGTCCTGAAGCAAAGCTCATCATTAGTCACATCCAAAAAATATCTACTGATTGTCAAACTGTGTTTCATCATTAAGGAAAAGTAAAAGAAATTAAAATAAATTTAATTAAACCAAGTAAGAAGCAAAGGGTTTGGATTTTTTTCCTCGAAGCTTGGATCTATTTCTTTTCTCCAAACTAGATGAAAACTGAGTTGCCATTTCATAATCAGCATATAATTCTACTATCAGCAATAATTCTAAAATTCCACAGATACTAAACAGACTATCAAAGCCATTTTCCATGCCAAATGCGTAATTCATTAATGTATCTCACTTTCTCATTTTCATATTACTATTCCCACCTACATATTAAATTGTAATCCACATGTCAAACTATAATTGTTGAAACCGCAGCTCCTCAGGAAACCCTCACTATAAGCTTCAAAAGTTATAGCAACTTACTTCAGTGTTTCAAGTGACATTTGCAAGTTGTAATTTCTTTCCTGCTCTGGCAATTTTGAAAACTCCACTAAGCATGGGTGTTGTCTCTTGTTGTCATCTCTAATCTGAAAAGACAGTAAAGAAGCAAGTTTAATGTGTCTTAATAACTAGAAGAAATTTAAAAAGTCCACAACACAAAGTACTTAAAGATTATCCTGTCAGAATTAATCAACTGAACACTCGAAAACAGAAAATATTCTGTATTCTCAGAGCATGATCGTTCTGTTCAAGTAAGGCAGAATTTGCATTTGCAAATAAAATTCAGGTCTCAAATGGAATAAATGCTAATTTGTACATTTCATTATACAGATGTCCACAACAAATATGTAAAGTTCAAGAACAGTGTAATCTATGTTATGTTTTGACCCACAGACATAAATACCTAACTCATCTTAAGCAGCATGTTTGAAAAATTATTCATCCAGTTTATATAAATATGTTGATGTGCCTAGTACTAAAGTTCTTACCTGACAAAAGTAACAACCCCATCTATTTATTCAGCAAATGTTTGTTTCTTAGTTATGTCCAGTAGTATAAAAGCAGAATTCATCTGTTCAGCAGCCACAAATGATTGGAACATTAATTTATTTTTGCTCTAGTGACAGCAGAGTCATGAAAACTGTAACTTACAAAATCCTACATTTTATAAACTTAAAAAATTCAGCAAAAACGTTTTTAACCTACACTACTTCTCTACAGTTTTAGTTTAATATTGGCCATAACTAGGAAGGATAACCCTGAGAGGCATTGGGACATAAATATTATGTGTTAGAGCAAGGGAAAGGAAAACAGCTATCTGCAAATCATAACCTATTTATAAAGTTTCTCTAGGTTAAAGTCTTAAGTGTAATTATATGAGCACCCACAAAGTGAATATCAACATGGATCACAGATTACTGAAATTTATTTTTTAATCATCTTCTATTTTTGACAGTTCTATTTCTATAACTAAACTGCATGCTACTACTCAATCTAGTTTATTTAGTCTCATGAAAAAAATCTCACATTTCTCTATAACATTTCTGAGTAACGCAGTTTGCACTTTGATTTAAGAACATAATAATTACAAAATTGAACAGCAGTCATATGTTTACATTTTGGATTGAGAACTATTGACAAGTGGATATTTACCTTCATGTGATGGGATTAATGCTCTTTGGACAGGCAACACAAGCAATTCAACTGTCAAGCTACTTGATCAAAATCATTAGCAATTAAACTGAGAAACATCTTTTAGAGGACACTGAAAAGGCAGATTTATTTCTAAGACCTGTGGTAATCTGCATTAATAAAGATTCAGTATAGACTCCACTACGAAGGATGACTTTAGATCTGCATACAGCTATTTAAACCTTGGACATCAGGTGTTTTCCTCAGAACTCCATTTGAGTTTCACCTAGTGACACACTTTTCACTTTACAGCTACAATGTATACTTCTATTATATATACAACACATTTCATAGGTTGCCTTACCATCCTACTGTTTTCTCACAAGATAAAAATCTACCACCTTGCAATTACATTAGATAAGTGGCAGATCTTGTGCTACTTGTCAACTCTTTTTTTTTTTTGTGGCTGGTTTTATATATACAGCAAAGTTTACTAGAAACGAATATATGCAGATGCATCTGATGGTTTCACGTTTGACAACTAAATACAACTCATTTTCAGATTTATAGCAAAGCCAGTTAAGAAAAACACTTAACTTTTGCTAGATTAGCTTGTTATTTTACTTTGTTACATGTACAAAATGCAGTAGCAATATTGCGTGCAATATTGGGTATCACCTTGGTGATACCACACTCAAATCTGCTGAAACAGAAATGTAGATGGGAACATAAATACCAACTTACAGCATTTAGAAGGAAAAACATCTAAATCTATCTATGCTCTGTCTTTTAGCCTCTAAACTTTTTGACTTGGTGAAAAAACACCCCTAACTACTACATATAATGCATCTTGCTCTGAATTTAAAAAGTTCAAATATAAGACTGTAGGACTCATATGTGTGTATCTAAACCAGCTGTCTGTTTCCTCCCTTCCCTCAGTACTTAGTAACTGCAGTGCATCAATTCAGATCACTAGAATTGGCAATGGTGGCTTGAACTGATGAAATCATCTGTGAGAAGCCAATAGGATAAAGGAGTCAATCTCTAGAAGGCGATTAGTGTATACTTTGGCACATTCCCAAAGTGAGCAGATTAAACAATAGAACAGTACAGCTAGAGAGAGAAAGGTGAGTAACTTCAAAGGTTTAGCTCCTGGTTTTGCCCTGAATATAACTGCAACATTTATTGCTGCTTAACTTGATACTTACTATATATTGCTTAAATTAAAATAGTGTTCAACTGTACAATTAGATTCTCAATGGTACGTAATGGTACACTAAAAGCTCCTGCAGACTGCTTCACAGCTGGTATGATTATATCACAATTAAAATGTTTTAACACATCAATTTAAATGGGGGTTCTGTTTGATTTGGTGGGGAAGCAAAAAACAAAAAAGCTAGAGATCCTCTCTGTGAATAAAATCTTTTTAAGTACTGCTGTGTGCTACACCAAATATAATACCTGTGGCTCAGTTACACTAAATCTGTAATCTGGACTCCTCAGAAGACCAAAATATTTTAGTAACAAAAATAGAATACATATACATTTCTATACATGCATACATGCTTTTACATTTACATCTAGTATCTACTGTATATTTATATACACTGCAATAGCTCTTCATAAACTACACCATTTAATATCTATGTAACTAGCCTGAAGAATTATTTATGATTGATATTAAAAAAAAACTAAAAATCAACAAAATAGAAAGCATTTTTAATCAAAACCAGAAGGCACATACTTTTTTTCTGTCATACTCCATGAAAACTAGGAAAGAGATATGAAAATAGCTATGTGGAGCACCTAATACGGACATGAGCCTGAATAAGTAGAGTGAAGGAAGGAGAAAAGCAGATATAATGGAATTTCCTATAAGCAATACCTATTTTTCACAAAAAAAAAAAAAAAATTTTGGACTGCTGAAAGAGCTATGTCAGTCAGTACATGTGAAGCAACCCAAGAATAACTGCTTTTATTGGCTTACTCCAGCAGGCAACTAAACTTCTTGCCTCAAAAACAAGCAGAAGGTGAAAAACCCATCATGTTCTTTCTGTGCTGGTAGTTATATCAGCCAAAAAATTTCAGCATTAAACATCTTCAATACCAGAATTTTGGTTCAGAAATACACAAGCACTGTTGGTTTCCATGTGCTTCTTGTGTAAAGGGTATAAAACCTCACTAGTTTTGGAAGGATGGGAATAAATGCCATCCCATTAGCACACTGAAACCAATGTGCTGAATAACGCTATGTAATTAACAGAAAATTAAGTTGGAAGGTACATACTGGTCCATACTGCCAGCCAAGTTCAATCTTATTCATAACCCAAAGCTCATGGATGTTCTCTGCTAATTTTTCTCTAATCCTTTCCAGGTGGGGAGGCAAAACAATCTAAAGAGAGAAGGAAGAAAAAGGACATTGTAAATAATTTGCTTGACAGTACCATCCAAACTGTCATAACAGACAAACTTTTTACAAACCAGATCTCAACTAAACCTAAATTGTCATGCAGTTCTTACAGACTAAAGTGATCTACAGAAATACTTCAATCTATGTACTTAGAAGTTCCAGAAATTGACCAACACGGGAAAACAGCTTCAACAGCTCCAAATGGCATGGAATAAATTCCTAGCAGTTGGTAGAAACTATGCAAACCAATACTATTTCTCATCTTAAAAATGTTAAAATTGAGAACTGAACCCCATTTAAAAAAATAATAATTAAATTATGATGACAGGTGACAAGTGAAATGAGGACAGCATGCCACACTGCTGCTAAAATTTGAAATCAAGAGATCAAAGATAGACATTTTTGGTATCAAAGAATGACTGCTTTTTGCACCTATGTAAAAAAAAACCCAAAACAACAAAACCAAAAAATCCTCCAACTCCAGTGCATGCCATTCACTGCCCACAGTGAGTCAAATGTCATTCTCAGTAACCTGCAAGTCCAGTAAAGCATTAGAGCTACAACTGGTCTAAAAGTCTTATAATAATGCAGTATTCAGTAATTGTAAATAAACAGTAATAAAAATGTCTAGTGAGAGAATGAGAAGTTCAAATATTCTTTTTTTTTGCCTACTCTAATATTAAAGATAAAACATTCTTTATTACAATATTTGTGAACTGCAATATATATGACATTTCTAGCGAGCACCATAAGGACTTTACACACCATGTATCAGTTTCTTGCAATAGATTGTACCAACCAAATCCCAAGAAAACACAAGCTTCGGAAAAGCTGCAAATCCATCAAATGTGAAATAACATAGGTCTATAGTATGTGTGTTTAAAAATGAAAATGCAGTCTTTTAGTTTCCATACCTGACTAGTATCTACAGGAACTGGAGTGAAAGCTGCTTGTGACAGAGAGATAGTGGGACCCAGTAGATCTCTTGTATAGCTACGATCCTGCTTGTACTCTCGGCTCTGTTCCACTTTCAGCTTCTCTTTCGGCAGGACAGCTTCAAAGCAAGGGGCATATCCAGGTGGAGGAAGGAATTTGAACTCTCCATGGCGACCTCCAAGCAAGAAACGTACCCTGCAAACATCAGAGTTACTTTGGATAACTGAGACACTTCTGGCATCAAACCTAACCAGTTTATAAGCCTGTCAACTAACAACTATTGACTGCCATTGTTAAAAGCAGGGTCAAAAAAAAAAAAAGTAATGTTGCAACTTCTTAGTGCTGTTTACGGCTCAACTTTCCCTATCTACTGACGGAGTTTATGAAGTAGGAAGTGGAAAAAAACATGGGGAAAAGTAAACAGTTCTTCCTCTTGGTTAATTTCCACTTCAGTAAAAGTATTCTAAATCAGGAGATCGAAAGAGAAGACAGAGCAAGAGAATGCATAATCAGTTTACTCAGCACACCTATGAAGTAATCAGCAGCCTTTTGAATCTCAGAAAGCAGAAATTTTAACCCAGAGTAACCACCTCTGAACTCTCTCCATTGAGTTCTCCATTCTATCTCATTTGAGAAATAAGCCTGAATGTGTTTTTTTAATTTTCTCTCACAGAACACTGAATCCTTAGGACATAATAAAATAAACCCAAACCTTCCTATATTTTCTTCCCTAAAATTTATAATTCTCATTTAATAGAAAACTAGGTGAAAATAATATTTTATTAATTACAAAACAGTGAATTTTTCATGGTTTTTTGTTACTGAAAAATTAATTGAATGAGGTGATCATGAAGTAGCAATGACACAATACTGAAAAATACTCTTATAACATTGTCATCCAGAAGGAATCAAAAAACATCCCAAAAATAGCTTTAAAACACAATTTTGCCTCTTTTCTATCTACTGAGCATCTTACAAGATTTTTCTCAATGCTACACCAGAACTCTCTACAAAAACACACTTGTCACATTAATACAATCTGTCAAAAATTTCTCTGATGATGGAGATAAAGAACACATGTTTAGAGCTTTGCATTTCACAGCATGCATGTTCATAGTTTTACCACACTGTAACTCCTGTATTATGCAAGGCAAACTCTAAAGAAGTACATTTTGCATTTGGAATGAGAGGCTGGTACGCCCACTGTGCGATAGCTTTTAGCTTCTGTAGTATTCACCACAGGCTTTGAATGATCCCTCACAGAGTATTCCTGTGTCTCCAGCAGAAATCAGCTTTCAGCCTTTACCTTTGTCAGTCCTGCTAAAGTTGGTCCCCCCACTGGAATATCACACAGCCTTTTTTAATATGATAGTCTCAAACTACTCAATACATGGAAGTTGAGGTCTGGCACCTCAAGTGTGACTTGAAATTACACAGAAAGCCAGTACAACAAACAAAATGCAGAATGACCGTCTTCATATTAATTCATCCTTCTGAAAAGAAAGTGTACCACTTTGATTTCTTAAGGTACGCACAGATAATATGTTTTCAAATAATAGTTACCGCCCCATAACAAGTGAGTTAGGTCAAATATATTTTTAATATTTAAGACATGTTTTTCTTCCCATATTGGTAAAATGCTGTCCTGGAGTGAAATGTAGCAATGTGTCAGCTAAGAAACTACAATGAAGCTGTTTCTAAGGTTTATCAGCAAACAACCTGAATATACTGGTGTGCTGAAAAAACAACAGATTCTCTAGCTCTTCAGGACTCCTTTATAGCTCTCGCTATCCAAGAACTGGAACTGTGCCAAAGAAGCAGATGTCAGAAAAGGAAACGAAGAGCAAAGACAGACAGGGATATATTCAGCATATTCACATATTTAGGAAAAAAAAAAAAACCACAACAGAAAAACAGGGCTAGGGGGAACTACACAGGATGCTAACTTTATTCCTGCAGAGAAGCTGACAACTGGGAAGAAGAGGCCATCTATGTTGAAATTCTCAAACATTCCTTGAACTGGCTGACCATTTATCCGGAAAGAGATGCTGGGAGCACTCAGGTCCAAACAGCAGCTAATAACATCATCAGTCCTTAACAGATGTTGGTTGGGAGAATTTACTGTTCGTGCTACACAGCCTATGGAAGTAAAGAAAACATATTTAGCAGAATTTCTGAAAATGATACAGGTTTTCACAGGAGCCTAAAAAAAAGAGACAGAAAATATAGCGGTAGAGCACAAGCATATTAATATACAATTATCTAACCTGTAACATCCATGACCTGACTTTAAGCTTGCAATGTAGTGAATAGAAGCATACAATCAGACCTACAAAGCTATTTAATAATAAGTAATACAGTTAAATTACATTTAATGTAAGCAAAAATAATTATTGATATCCACATGAACAGTCAAAACCAAGACAACTAAATTTTATTCCTCACAGTAGTAGAAGTGAAAATTGAAAAACAATTATTAGTATCTAATAGGAAACCTAATATACTGTACTAAAGAATGCTTCATTAGTCAAGATAAGGACAAGTATCATAGCTCAAATTATTTAGGAAAAGTAAGTTACTTCCTGTTATTAAGGGCCACATCATGGTACCCTCACAAACTTTTGCAAAGTAGTACTACTAAGTTTTATAATCAAATATCAAACCAGAATTTCTCTGGCATATACAAACACAGCAGCAATTTTGAGGGATATATATCCAGTAATATATGTATTTTTCTTTAATAAGTTTTGTATGAATTCTAATGTGTCATTCTGTCTTGCATCAAATTACATTTACACAAGCACGTATGACTCCCAAGAGAAATAACCTATAGAATACAGAAATAGAAAATTACTATTTCTGGTTTACTGCCATCTACAGCAGAAAACTTATGGAAAAGCATTAATGTTGTATGAAAATATCTCTAGATATGTTTTCCAAAAATAACATATGCAATGTCTGCAAAAGATAAACCATAATGCATATTAAGAACAGAGAACTAACTTTTTAACTCTCTGACCAAATTCTGCAAAACATGAAGGACTTAACTCAAAGCACTACATTTCTGTGAAGAAGACAGTGGTATCTGTTTTTAACCGCAACAAAAATAATAATTAATAATAATAATAAAATCTCAATAATTCTTCTGCAGCTAAATTTTCATACTCACACCACCTCCCCGAGGAAAAATAAAAACCAACACTTGTGATACTCTATGTATGGAGAATGACTTTCTGATCCTGCCATATAATCTGCATACTGTAGGACAGATACTCTTCTGCAATCTGTCCCTCTGGATAGGGCAGTCAGCGGTATAGTTGGGGGAAAAAAAAGTTTTCAGATGCTCTTGATGCTTTTCTCTACACCCTTTCAAGACAGGTTGTCTAGTTCAGTTGCTGTAAGAGTAGTCAGTTCCATGAGCAAAAACAGGGGAATGAAGTGGAGCAGTCCTAAAGGCCTCCGACAAATACAGGAAACACTGATGATAAGCTCCAGCAGTGACAGTCTAAGAAATAACTTGCAAGAAACTACCTTCTAACAGCTCTACATCCCAAAACTCACAAAGCACAGTAGACAATAGCAGCAAAAAATATTGCAACAGCTGTGAGTCAGTTTCAAATAAATCACAGAAAGGGACAATTAATGGCAGAGATAACTAAACTCTAAAAGAGCTATCAACGAAGAGTGAATACTTCATCTTCTTAAGGCATACTACTTGAGACTAGATGCCTTTTTAGATGTTTAAATTTAGCTAAATATGTGCAATTGGGATCAATGCAAGGCTGACTATTAGTAGAAATATCTACTGGTCTTTGATGAACACATAGTGAGGCCAAGTGATCTAAGTATCTTTTCTGGCCTTACGCTAGAATTTCACTAGTCCATATTGAAGAATTAATTGCAGGACTGAAGAAACAAATGTAAATTAAATGTGATTCTGGTAAAGGTTTGGTCCAGAACAGAAACTCGGGGGTAGAAATTATTGTTGCTATTCAATAATGCAGTAAACGCTTCATGCTCATCAGATTATTTTAAAAATGTCATTACAGAAGCTTACTAAAATGCAGCCTGTTATTGTGGAAGAAAACGATAGGCCATGATTTTCAACATTCAACTACTTAAAGTCCTTCCAAGTTTGATAAGTATGTGTTACATGTGAATGTCAATGAAGACAGAAATATTTTCAAACCCACCAGCCACATCCACAACAGAGATTAGTATATAAAATTTGCATAAACAAAGGTGGCCTGAATTTTTTTACTGCGACGGATTATTGACTCGAGCACCACAAACAATTGTTCATTTATTCTTTTGTGATGTTTCTGATGAAAAACTTTCTGGTGGGTAGAAAAATAATTTTGATTTTCAGTAATCTTTTATTTCCTCCATAAAAGGGACCTTAACGATGACAATTATTTCCGGGCTCATTATTTTCTGGTTCTTCTGTAATAATACTTTCACTGACAAACTCAGTTAAGACACAGTTTTAATGACACCATTAATTATCCACCATTGTTCCAAATTAATTCTCACCACACATGAGAGGCAAAGTGTCAGCTAATTTCCTAAGATGCCACTCTAGTCAATATGTTATTAGTTAATAACACAATCCATTGATATTTTGATTGGAAAATCCTTTTGAAATGTAAAACTATTCTTTTCCAAGTATCACACCACAGTGTCACAAAAATTCAACGACCTTGAATGATATGTACAGCAAACTCACTAAAAGATCTCTCGTCTGCTAAGAAGCTTTAGAAAACTTACTCATATATTCATAGTGGCAAGAATTGACAATCAAATGAGCCTAAACACGTTTCCAATCAGCTCTACTGTTCACCACTACACAATAATCTCTGAAAATTAAAGGAAAAAAAGTTTCCTTAGTGGTTTGAAACCACAGGAGAAACTTCATTCAAGAAGTTTAGGACTGTCCAAGTGTAGGACTACCCATTCTAAATGATATCTGGGAATCTTTTCACAGAAATTAAACAATGTGAAAAAGATTAAGAAAAATAGAACAAAACTGCTTTCTTATTATTCTGATTTTGCTGAGATAACCTAACTTGAAGAGAGATTTGTAGAATCAACAGTGAATACGAATACTTTTGATACTCAGTTCAGCTTCCTCTAACACTAGAATTTTCATACAGAAATTACTATTAGCAAATAGATCCAAGCTGAGTCAATAACATTTTCAAGATGAATACCTGACCAAACACACCGTGTGCAAGCTAGGAATATGATTCTGCAAGTTTTACAATAAACAATCAGTCTTAATGTATCTAAATAAAACATTATAGGAAAAAAAAATATCTGGTTTTAAAATGTATGGCAAAAACTTACTTAAAAATCTTCACCTTTCAAGTATTTCTAAACTTCTGCAGATCCATATTAAAAAACTGTTTGAAAAAAAACAACAAAAAAAAAAAACAAAACACCACACAAAAAAACAAACCCAAAAAAAAAAAACCACCAAAAAAAACCCCTGTGAATTAAAACTCTCAGGCTGTTCTTGCACTACCATACAGGAATTACAAATGCAGACGACTGTTTGTCAGACTTCAGTTTTTGTACCCTTGAAGTTGAAATAAAATCTTTGTAGTTGCTATGAAAAGAAAAATGATTCCCAGGCTGAAACACAGATTCTTAGTCTATTTGTATTTATATAAACCAAATTTTTCAATATGCAGTGTCAAAATATATTATGATATAGGGTATTATTACTGTATATTCCTAGTGTCAACTGAAATATCTGATTCACTTTGATGCTGTTGAAAATAAATTAATAGGATTTTCAAACAATGCTCTAGTATTAAAAAACAAACAAACAGACAGCAATACAAAAAACAAACCGGAAGAATACCTGACCACAGCTGCAGACCATCAAAACCATAGGAATACAAGTCATCACCAACACCATTTCCTCCCCATTCTGCTCCTCCTCCTGGATATGGTGAGTAGCCCTCTGTTGAAGCCCAGCCCACTCGTAGATGAGTTGATTCTGCAGTCACAAAGGGCTCCAGATGGTCCACCATAAGTTCATAGTACCATTTTCTGTATTGGGCAGAGCCTTCACTAATTCCCAAGAAGATGTTGGGTCGCATGCTTGAACAGAATAAAAGTGGTTATTAAAAGCTTACCTCAAGAACATGATGAACTACTGCAGACTTTTCATTTAATTCAAATTTCACGCTTAATTTGTCTGATTTAAACAACAGAAGTAATTTTATAGCATCATAGAATATCATGTTGAAAGGGACCTCAAGGATCATCTAGTCCAACCTTTCTTGGCAAAAGCATGGTCTAGACAAGATGGTCCAGCAACCTGTTCAGATGAATCTTAAGTGTCCAGTGTTTGGGAATCCAGTATTTATCTGGGGAGATTATGCTAATAGCTGATGATTCCCATTGTGAAAACTTTTCCTTGTGTCCAATTGAAATCTCACTCAGATTGACTTGGATCCCTCGTCTTTTCTATGTGACTCCTTGTAAAAAGGGAGTCCCTATCTTCTTTGTAGCCATCCTTTAAGTACTGGAACACAATGACAAGGTTTCCCCTAAGCCTTCTTTTCTTAAGGCTGAACAAACCCAAATCTCTTCTCTGGACACTCTCCAGCCTGTCCACATTTTTTTGTATAGTGGGGATCAAAACTGAACACAGTATTCTAGGTGTGGCCTGACAAGTGCCGGAATAATGACTTCTGTATCTCTGCTAGTGACATATGCATTGATGCAGCCCAGCATCCCATTGGCTTCCTTTGTCCTAGCAGCACACTGTTCACACATATTGAGCTTGTTGTCTACCAGGACCCCTAAGTCCCTTTACATAAAGCTGCTCTCCAGATAAGTAGACCCCAGCCTGTGCTGAACTCCTGGGTTATGCTTTCACAAGTGCAAGACCCTACACTTGTCCCTGTTGAACTTCATAAGGTTTTTGTTAGCCCACTTTTCCAGCCTATGCAGGTCTTCCTGCAGAGTGTCTCCCCCTTCTGAAGTGTCGACTTCCCCACTCAGTTTGGTATCATCAGCAAACTTCATCAGGGTACATTTGATCCCATCACCCAGATCACTCATGAAGATATTAAACAGCATTGGGTCCAATATCAATCACTGGAGTACTGCACTTGTAACAGGTTGCCAGTTTGAAAAGGAGCTATTTACCACCATTCTTCAGGTGCAGCCTGTCAGACAGTTCCCCACCCATCCCACAGATCACTTGTCTAGACTGTAACATGTCAGTTCTTCTAGGAAGAGGCTGTGGGAAACCGTATCAAAAGCTGTGGAGAAATCCAAGTTGACAATGTTCCCCACTTACCCCACATCAACTGAGAAGGTGTTCCCAAGACCCGGGGCCCAACAGTGCAGGTAAAGATAGAGGTGAAGTGTTGAGAAACTATGCTTTTTCAGATACCACCAACCTTCACTTAAAGACAAATTCTTCTTTCTCAGTATAAATTCAAACTCTGGATAGACATTTACTTTGTAAATATTATTTTGCTAGTTTAAGATGGTATTAGCTTCATCTTGTTATTAATATCTGCTGGAAGGTAGTTTCTACAATTCTGTCAGTGGAAGGAAGGGTGATGGCACTCACTAAATATCCCAGACACTGGTGAAGGTGTTCAGCACTAAGTTCTTGGTTTTGACAAAAAGTGGTTAGGAAATTCTCACAAGATCACAAACATAAAAGCAATCACAGAACACTGGCTGCCAACATTCTGAAAGCACAGCTAGATCTAGACAAGAACCTTTAGAAAAGACAACAGTTTCACAGAGTTAAAGCAGTTTAGATTGTGGCAGCTGTCTCTGACCCATATTTTGATTCTAATTAATATTGCAAGAGTATTTAAAATCCTAGTAAGAATAAAATATCCTAACAAAAGTTTTGGATGTAAAACCGGTTTTCTGTCGTGATTATTTCTCTTAACCACAAGTTTTATTCAGCTTTGTTCACAGATCTAGATTTTTTTCTTTTTACCTGCTCACATGGTTGACAAGGCGTGTCTGTAAGAGGAGATCTCTTCCTGGCAGGAGATTATCACAGATTAGATGTTGATTAGACCGCACAGCTACTCCATGACAAACACAGAGAGAACACAAAACATCCAAAACCTGGGGAAAAAAAAATTAAAAAAATTCTTTTAATCTTCACTACTTTTTCACAATCACTGTGAGTTACTTCAGGCAATATAATAACTTGTTACTGGAAGACATGTATGTAATTCATCCAACTTTGTAGTTTTATTTTACAACATTTCTGAATTTCTCCTAGCACTATAAAGATTAATTTTTTCCTGCTTCCCTTGAAAATTGGTGTGTATCAATATCTTCATCAAAAAGAAGGTAATGTTCCCCTTTGCTTTTCAAACTGCTCATATGCCTTTTAGGAAAAGTTTCGTTCCTAATTGTGAATACAGTGTTGAAGTATTTGAAATTTAACTTCTACACAGAACAATATGCTTGCTTTGTTCTCAAACATTCGCCTAAATAGACTTGTCTCTTCTTTGCCTACCTTATGGTTTCTTCCATGTTTGTCCAAAAGACAGATGATTGATTTAATATGTCCTTCCTTAATAATGTTTAAAGCTTCTGGACTTTCCACCAACACACAGTGTAAAACCTCTAGAATTCCTGGGGGGGCGGGGGGGGGGGGGGGCGGGGAAAAAAAAATTTTTATTCAACATGCATGTCAAATCATAACTGCACATAATACTTCCTACTATATTCCATAGCAGCATGGAATATTTTCAAAAATCATTTTGTATGATAAAGAAAACCAAAACAGGATTGATGTAGTTCTAGATTTCCCAAAGTAGGTATATAAAGTAAAAGTCAGAAACAAGACAAAAAAAACCTTGTAAATTAATTTCAAATGTTAATAATAAATATGTTATGATCAAGACTCACAAGTACAAACAAATGAGGCAAAATACTGGCTTTCAGTGAAGAGGTGGAGACTTCATACTACATACATACTATATAAATAAAATAACTCTCCATATGTACAGGTTTTTATTTCTTCCCTTAGAAAACCATATGAAGCACTAATGGAATAATGTATCTCTGAATTAGAGAGCGGAAGTAAATTCACAGTCTGCTGGCCCGCTGTGTAAAATTTTCTTTCTGTATGTAACAGCTATACTGGGAGCCATACTGATGTTCTTAAACGAGCAAACAAATAGAACCTAGCATGAAAATAAGATGTGTAAGGAAGTAAGAACCACTAAATCTCCAGTGGCCTCTCAATTAAATGCAATTCCAATCCCAATAAAGCAGCAGTCACTGCCATCAAGAATCATTAGCCTTAAAACAGTTCCCTACAATAGGGCATTAAAACAGGCTCCCATGTGTACTGGATCACATCATCACATGCGTTGGGATCTTCCACGTTTGGCAAGAATGAATATTACACATGTGGTTCATCATTATCAGTTGCTACAGTTGTTGCTACAATGAGATAAATTGGAGTACTGAGAGAAAGTTCAGAAGCAGTCTTAAACCTAGAGATACTCAGTGCCTGTTTGTGCTGTGTATTTCTCATCATGCTGGCTTCATACCCATTTTCAAGCCATGGCTCCAAACACTCAGTTTAATGCTTGCAAAGCAATATCTATAGCATGAGTCTTTGAATCTCTGCGATGCTCTCTTTCACTAAAAGGAAAATGTAGCACTGTAAACTCCCCTTGGTCCCTTTTGTAGCCCTAAAGATATAAGCAGAAAGTCTCAACTACAAACCAGACAGTGTATTAAACCTGAATTTGGTACTGATATGATCTGGACTGTAATAGATGTACACTTCCAATACTGACAGTAACAATATTGATAAAAAGGATAAAAATGTAAAGAGTCATGAGAGCAAGCTAAAGGAGTAGATGCCCTGTAGCAAGGTATCAGGAGCAAAATACACTCAGACTGACAACTAGACAGACAAGAGTTACTTGAACATGGTAAAAGTACCTAGGGAGGTAAGAAAAGTGTTACAGAAAGATCCTTGACCTAGAGGGGTAATCTGTAACAAGATCAACAACTTTACTATGTGCCACAGTGATCTGGGAATGCAGGGAAATCACTACATGAAAACCCTGGTAATTTAAAGTCTGTCACCTCTCATTGTAGCATTGAAACACACTTTTAACAACATAAACGATAATCTAATATGAAATAGTACCACATAATTTAAGTGTTGTAACCATAACTTTGGAATTCTTAGATTTGTGTAGGTAAATTTGTAATTCTAAATATATCTAAAAATAGTACATAGGGTTCATTTTCTAGTTTTAACCTTCCCAATACAGAAGTAAAAATACTTAAAAGATGTAAACATTCAATAATAAAAGAATGTTACCAGTTAGACCCAGCTGCCACAGCAATTTCTTCAGTTACTGCAGTATCTGAATACTAATTATCAAATACATTTTGTTCTAAGGGCCAATTCCCTCTATTTCAGAAAAAAATAAAGGTACATTAATGTAGAAGGTCTGTTTGGACTGACTCACTCTTGGATTACCTACATTAAAGAAAACTGGACCTGTTCTGATTGCATTGGAGTTGCTCTAGGCTGCAAAGCAGGAAGTGTTTGAATACAATACAAATATCACAAACAGTATGATAGGCAGAGTTTATGATAAAGATGGGTGAAGATTCTTCCTTAATGACTAACAGATGAAAGGAAGTATATATTTCCAGCACATGTTGACTCCTTTAATGTCATACTGTAGAATACTAGAATAATATGCATACCCTTAAAAAAAACCACTCAAAACTCAATATTATCTGGCAACAAAAATCTTAATTTAAAGGATATTAAATTACTAACTTGCCCTATTCTTTGTTTTTTATTACCTATGCCTTAATGCATTTATAATTTTAGTAGGACTAGTTAATTCCATCTGGAATATATTTCAGAGTGAAAGACTAATCTAATCTTAATTTATGCATTGAAGAGACATCTGAAGCATTTGCATCACATAACTCAGTTCCTGTGGTATCTCACTTCTAACATGTTCCACTCTCATACACATATACTGGGACTAATCTTCATTTTCGTTCTTTAGCTTCAGTGAAGATCAGGGACCAAATCAATTCCTAATCTAATTTGTACAGTCTATTCACAATTGCTGTTCATATATTTAATAGCTTTATCCTATTTTCATAACATTTTTAGTTCAAGGATAAGAAAAAAGTGAACACAAAAATTTCATTGATAATAGTTTATGGCATAAAATCTTTGTTACATGTTTAAGAAAACACTTGCAGGA
This sequence comes from Todiramphus chloris collaris, assembly GCA_025345505.1. Classification (NCBI taxonomy): domain Eukaryota; kingdom Metazoa; phylum Chordata; class Aves; order Coraciiformes; family Alcedinidae; genus Todiramphus; species Todiramphus chloris. Next base: position 12,927,366 of record JANVCC010000020.1, on the reverse strand, counting down.
AATGTATCTGACAGCTTCCATGTTGAGAGTGAACTTCAATTTAGCATGATTAACATAGCGTGGTGTTTCTTCCTCACAAACACTCTATATTAGAAAATTAACTAATTATTTTAGGTGAATACATGCAGCCAGATATTCGTATTTAAAAGGTGAAATATAATCCAGTATTTCTAACTATTGTAGATTTACCACTGTAAATTAAAACAGTGAATATCCTCACCCCCCTCAAGCCTAAAATCTGGAAAGCAAGCATGCCACATAAGATCACAAAAGCACATTTACATACTAAAAGCTATGTTAAAGGAAGTTATGTTACCAGAACATATGGGGAAGGAGTTCAAGTGGCCTAACTCCTAAAAGAAAACTCAGAACAAATAAGCACTGCAAGTATTAGTACCTTCAGAAATTGTGCAGCATATCATGAGGTTCACTATGCAGTATGACTACAATGCCACATTACTTTTCAGTTTACAAAATTCATTTGATATCTTACTATAATATCATAAACATAAACATTTGGGGTTTAATATTCAAACCTGATTTTTACTTTGATTTTTTAAAAAATACATACATATGTAACAGAAACCATGTCTGCAGACTTTTTAGAACTGTTATAACAATTTTCATCTTCAGCCTCCAAGAGCTGAGTGCAAAGTTTTGCATTATTTCTGAAAATCCTAGACCTGAGAGTTTCAGATGAAAAATCAGTTCTCTTAGGAAACAAATTAACCATGAACAACTGAGAAAATACATTGAAATTAAGAATGCTGCAGTCAAATCTCATGCAACTGCCTAATTCTCCTTAGATGAATGCTTCCAAAGACAAGGGAATGAATGGGAAGGTACTAGAATTAGAGAGAAAGCAATTTAATACAACTGAAACTGTAGTTTAATAAAACTATTTCTCCAAAAGTGTTTTTTTGCCTGAATTAAAAGATAATATTACAACCAATTGTATACTGACAGAATGTAAGGTAGAGCTACAACTGAAATCAATATGTAAAATTATCACAAATAGATATCTCACTTTATTAATATAATTTACATTTTCATAGGAAGAACTTTATGATAATTAGATTTAACAAGGATATCACCAGTTTTAAAGAATGAAAAACTGGTCAAATAAGGAAGCTGAAATACAAAAAAGCATACCAGAAGAGGCTTCCAGTCTTTCTAATCTGCTGATCAACCAATCAAGAGATCCAGAAAATTGAGCACAGTTTTTACGATTCCCTCGAATGAGAGCCGCTATTGGAAAGGAGGGGGAGAGGGAGAAAGAAAGGAAAAAAAAAAAACCCAGGTCACAATTAGAAGTCCATTTAAATTAAAAGAATTGCTCCCTTATCTTAGCGAATCATTACTGGCAAGACAGATTCTTCATCTTTAATTATTTATGGTCTTGATTGAAATTTAAATAATGTGAGTAATATCTATAAGCATAAGAAATACCCTTGGCATCAAATTGACCTTTAATGTATTTGAATTATCTTGGCTTTACAATCATCTCAATCATCCCTGTAAAATGCTCTACATAAAGCAGCCAGTACTGACAATAGAAAAGTCAGCTGCTACTACAGAAACAAATTTTTATAAACCTTATTCTTGTAACAGCAGGAAACATTGTAATAGCAGAACATGAAAACAATAACATAGGTGATGAATGCAAAATAATTTTCTGTTCATATAGAATCATATAATGGTAGAAGTTGGAAGTAACCCCTGGAGATCATCGAGTCCAACCCCCCTGTCAGTGCAGGAACACCTAAAGCAGGCCACACAGGAACAGATCCAGGCAGGAAAAGTTTGAAAGTCTCTAGAGAAGGACACTCCACAAACTCTTTGGGCAGCCCGTTCCAGTTCTCTGTCACCCTCACAGTAAAGAAATTTCTACTCCTTTGTTTGAGAATAATAGGAACTAAAACAAGATAGATGTTCAGGAACAGTTTGTCGTAGTTTTGATAGGGTTGCAGGGAGGATGTAATTGGTTTGAAACTGTTTCACACTTATACTTTAAGCTGAAGATTGAAGTAGACTGAATGCATGCACTGACTTGATAGGTGTAACTGACTATAACTAACTCACTGAACACTGTAGGCACAAGCCTGTCCTGGAATATGTGCATTTGCATGTATGTGCCTACACACGAGCTCTCAGACAATTTCTACTCAACAAGAAAGAGTGAGGGACATTTCTGTTTGGTGTGTGGCAGTGCAAACTGCTTTTCTTAAGACTTTTTCCAACTCTGCCAACAAATGGTTCAATCTGAAATTTCTATGTTTATTTTCAGCAGTGGAGGCTGCTGGTCCCACTAAGAGGCAATGGCCTCTTAAAATCTATGGTTTACTGCTGCAGAAACCCACCTTTTATTGCAAGTCTGCTTTTATGCTTTTTCATTTATAAAAGGATAAACTTAAAGATGTGCAAAATAAATATTATATGAAAGTGTATCTGTAAAGGGGAAATAAATGTTGGAGTTAGCTGCAAATGAGTCACTGCCCTGACAGTTCTATATTGTGAGGAAAGAGATTGCAATCCCAGTGCTTCATAGCCAAAAGAAACCCCAGAACCTAAAAACAAAGAAAACCAAAACCAAAACACAACCCCAAACAAGCAGAACAAATAAATAACCACAAACCCTGTCTCTTAATGTATTGTATGATAAAATCTATACCCTGAAATCTTACATAGTTAATAATACTTGGGAATCATAAGAAGAGGACCACCTTATTAAAAGACACAGATTAGAAGCAAGGAACACCTGTTTCTGGGACTTTTTATTATAGGCAAGACATAATCTCACTGTGCTTCAGGTATGAACATAAAATAAAGGAAGTAATAGTTTATTGCTTAACACATTATCAATAATTTTAACTTAATTAACAGTAATAAGTCACAGATGGTTTCATAAATGCAGCTTACACTGCAGAAATTTGCAAAAGGTTAGTATTCAGTGGTTAAAAGTTGTGCAATAAATGAGGCACACAGCCACATAACATTGAAAACAACAGATAATATCCAACAGTTGTTTTCATTGCTCACTACACTGAACAAGACTAGAATCCAGTTTTACAGAAATTAAAACCAGGATGTCGACAGTCAGATATTAAAGCCACATCATTACACATACCCCTGTGCATTTTTTTGGTGATACAAAAGGATCAAATACAAGTTCAGAGTGATTTTATGTACTTGTAATAGAAAAAGGACAGATACCTTAGTAGATGTATGGCATATATATCATTTTAAACTGAGAGATGGTAGATTCAGACTGAATATAAGGAACAAAGTTTTTATGATCAGGGTGGTTGGACTGTATGATCTTTGAAGGTCCCTTGCAATCCAACCCATTCTATCATTTTTATATGAGATAGTATCCAGTCTCAACTCAAAGGTGGTAAACACCTCCATTCTCATCCCAGTGAAATACATCACAATGGCAATGACATGATAATAGCCATGAATTCTGGCATTACAGTTTACTTTATGTGCAGACTCAAAACCAAAGTACTGTTTGCTAGAGCAAGACTGAGCAAGCAATATCTATTTGTCATCCATGCAATTACTGTACAGCTCCAACATTATTCAGAACAGACCAATGGAGAAATTCATTACAGGCAGATCAAACCCAGGCTGCTTAAGCATTAGCCGTCAGAAGATAATGCAGTTAGGGAAGTAACATATGGGGACAGAAGGTGCATGGAGACTGGGAAGCCAACACAAGCTTGTGCATTGTTCTCCTCCCTACAAGTCCATGGAAACAATATTTGGTACGGGACAAGTAGACTTTTTCAGAAGGAATTTTCTGGCCTTGTCAACTGGAAATTTCTGACTTCAAGAAATGATTCGGCAGTCAAGCCCCTACTTGCTCCAGTCTGAGCTGTGCTTAATGTAACAAGAGGTGAAACAAGCTGAACTGTTAAAAACAGCTTCAACATTCCTCTACATCCACATGAAGTGGTAGATCTCAGCAACTCCTCAAACAGAATAGCCACAGGAATCACCTTCCACCTTAGCAGCCTGTGGTTAGGTGACAGCAGCACTGTTCAGCGAGCTCCTTCTTTGCTCTGAGAGATCATGGGAGAGGACTTCTGCTTATCGCAGTGATATTTACTGTGTCAACTTCCAGTAGTTGGTCAGACAGAAGAACCTAATTGATTTTATCAAGGGCTGTGAACCATAAACTGGATATCCTTATTTTCCCCAAAGATTATTTTTCTTCTTCAAGAGCACAAGATGATGAACCTACTTTGACTATGGAAAAGCTCTGTAACAGTATCATATATACAGAACTCCTGCCTCAGCTGCCTCACTTTGCTGTTGGGTAGTAAGGAGAGTTTGTGTAAAATAAGGCATGACATTAAAATTTCATTTTCTGTGCCTCTGATTTTGGAGGAATGCAAGTTTTAAGTATGCCTTGCACACACTAAATATTGCTAAATGTTCAGAAAAAAAAAAAGTCAAATCCCACAGCTCTTAATTTGGGAACTAGCATTAGTAGAGCCTTTTTACCACTCTGTATCTGATCCCCTGAGTGAATGGCAGATAATAACTTCAATTTGCCTTATTTCCAACTGAATACTTATTTATAGCTCTAATTACTCATATTACTAATGATAAATGGCACAAAAGAACTCACAGTTAATAGCTTTGCTTTCCAAACATGAATTAAAAGACTCTTAATAAATAAGATTCAATGTCACATGCCAAGTAGCAAAGAGAAAAATAAGTACTTTAAGTATCAATAAAAAAAAAGCACTAAATAAGAATTGGGTTCTATAGAAAACTAGTATGTGATCATGTTTCACAACACATACCCACAAAAGAGCCAATTAATAATACACACATTACATTCATCTAGGCACTTCCTGTGCACTTGACTCACTTCATTTTAAAAACTATATTCAGTTGTGGGGTTTTTAATCAACACAAGATTACTCATATGCCTTTTCAATACCAGTTTTTTTCAGTAGTGATATTTAGTATGAATTGTACATAAAATGCTTTATGTTTTACTGGAAAATAGGATAACAATCCTGCATGAGGACTTTGTCCAAACAAACTTTTGACAATACACGTGCCAGTTTAAAACCAAGCAGGCCCTCATATTTGAGCTGGTGTGTCACACAAAGAAAGCAGCACTGGCACACGTATGTAGCCTTCACAAAGGACTGCCTAATGACAAGGACATAGTACTATCCTCAGTCACTTAAGGTCAATGTTATTGCTATAATTCAGGCTTCCTTCTAGCACTGAGAAAACCTGATGACAGAGGAGGAAGGAACTAACAAAATGGTCTCTTAGGCAGTAAAATTTCCTTTTGTAGACAATTAACTCGGCAGGAGTGAATATGCAGGCATCTATAGTAGTGGATTAATAACCCTATATAATGAGTCATAGTAGAACATAAATAACATATGCAATTCAAATTGCTGAGCAAACAAATCAGGCAATTAAATGATACTACCTAATTATAAATTTGACCAGGACACCAACTAACATTTCGATACCTACAGAAGGTATTGTGAGATTTTCTGTGACTGCAGGTAGACAAGACCTTCACAATATACTGCAGTTAAAAGAGTGTATCTTTCTTTGTCACACTGTATCCTAGGGTAACATTGGAGCCACTGGTTATTACTGAATAATGGGAGGAGTCTTGATTATAGAAGCTTTAGATTTATTCTGCAGTTCTGCAGCCAGATGTGTGAAAAATCATAGACTTCTACAAGACTGACCACAATGTCATGAATCCCTAGCACAGGAATGACATATTTACATATATTTTTTTCACACATTTTTGGACAGTATACAAGACACATCAGCAATATGATGATATGAAAAAGCAATGAATCACTTAATTGAAGACAGAAACATATCATTTATCATAATAAATATAATTAGAAAAAATCACATTATTTGAGTGTTTTCAGTGTATTTTATTCTTAGGCACATGAAAGAACCTACAAATGGAAAAATCTTGTTTAATATGCATCCTAAATGTCTACACAGTGGAAATTATTCTATACTAAACCAGGTACATGTTTCTTTTCACCTGAGTATTATTTTGAGCTAAAATAATAAAGTAACCCATAGTATGTCTTACCTAGTAGTTCATACAAAGAATTCAGAATAGATTTCCATGCTTCTCCAGCTTCCTTTCCAGCTACATCTGCAAAATGAGCTGCACTGCTGTATACATTCAAGCGATCAATACATTCAAGAACAAGGATGATCATACCCTAAAAATGGAAAGGCTCAGGTAGTCAGAGAAAAAAACCAAAAGTATTGTTTAAATCCAAACATGTAAGATTTTCAGAAATTTGTGAAAGCCAAACATGAAAGGCAAGATATGCAAAACACAAGAATATATACATGGAGTCAGACAAGTAAAGTCAAACAAGCAATCCCTATGGAAAAGGTTTTCTTTGACTGTGATAATAAAGATTTACCATTTAGGATGGACAAAATAAAATAGAAAATAAACAGTATTCCAGACAAAATTTTAAGCCAGTTTCTATTCTGGAAGGCACTTAGGCATCTGAGTAAGTATAGGCAACTATCATTACCAAAGAAATAACAGACAATATTGAACAAAATATTTTGAAGCATGTTAATTAAACCAAAACATCCTTCTGCAGCAAGAGTTCAAACTACAAAAGAAGAAACTATTTCACACATAAGGAGTAATTTATGGTTAGAATTTAGGGCAAAAGTCATATTAATATCTATTTTTCTTAAATAAGGAAAAGGAAGTAAGGCTAAATGTAATTTTTTTTAGATATACAGGAAATTCAACAAATCTAAAGAGATCATAAATGTTGCAAATAGTTTGGCTTTTACAGGACAAAAAACAGCACTGCAAACATATCTCAGATTAGATATCAATGCTATAGATACTGTGAAAGAATACTTCTAGACAACATGGTGGAAAATCATGAGTAAAACTGAGAAAATTACCTCTTCCTGGAAGAGGTTCTGGCGATTCTTCAGTGCTCGGAGCCTGTTTTGTTTGTCTTCATGCTCCAAATGTTCATCAGGAGGATGAAAGTAGCCAATCAAGTCCTGGAGGCTCAGACTGACTGACTCGATAGGCAAATCGACAGTGGAAGACTTTGCTTTCTTGCTGAGAGCATCAAGGCCCCTACAAGAAGATGCAGAGTCTGAGTAGTGAAATTAATTTACTTTATAATTTAAACTCTCTATTGGTTTAAAGGCAAAGTGTGTTTAGATGCCAAAGGTCAATTCATTTTCTGACAGCTACAAAACTTCTCAAAAATTATTTACATCTGCCTCATTCTGCACTTAATCCATCCCTCCCTTTCCAAACATAAACTGGAAGCATCAAAAATAATTTTTTGTAATTTTTTTTTTGAAAGCCAAAGAACACATTTGAATAAAATGTGACTGAATGCATTGTGGAAGCATGCAGTTGGCAGAAGCAAGGGCTTTCCCTTGCACCTCCCTGGCTCCCCTCAGGAAGGCAGTGATGGCCTGGGGCTGCAGGATGCCACCAGAACCTTTTGGAAGGAATAGGAGGTGCAATGAAGGGCAGAGAAATCAGAGGTGCTGAGGACCTGTAAAGATAGTGCCCATTTTTAGGAAGGAGTGGGAAGTTACAGAGGATCCTGAAACTCTCTGCAGGAACAAAACAGGTCCCTGAAGTCCTGGGAGAGAAGCAGTCCTGAAGGGAAGGGCCCATCCTAGTGGCACAGCAGGGGAGAGTGGGAGGAAGGGGCTTATTTGACACACATGATTTCTCTTTTGACTCATTCTCAATACTGCCATTGTAAAAAGGGATTTTTTTGCTAGCATATTTTTGAGTAAAAACCAGCTATGTAGCATAAGAGGTCCCTTTTTTTCACCAGTGCTCCATTTATGCTGACCTAAAGACCACTGAGCTTCAGCTGGCAGCTTCACTTCACCACTTCAGCTTCAGCTGCCATCTCTGCACAGGCACAAGCCCCCATGCTCATTTCCCTCTTTTCTTTTATTAGAGGCACAAAAGGTCCCCAGCAACCTGACCCACTACCATCCTCACCACTCCTCTCTCCTGAGCTGCACAGCAACTTCCACGCTATCAGGATTCCTCTCCAGGCCACGATTTGGAGCAGAAGCTCCATTTTATACTCTGCTTTGATAAGATGGGGGTGGGGGGTTGGGCAGAGGGGGATTGCTGGGTTTTGGTTTGGTTTTTTGTTTGGTTTTGTTTTTTAACTGGCATGTGACTGTGCATTTTCATCTCAAATGGTGAACTATGGCTGGAAAACTCCTACATTTAGGAAAACTTATGAATTCAATAGGAATATTTACTGCTGAAGAATAAAAATCCCTTAGAATAAACAATGCAATGTTTCAAAAAGATAGCTTCACAAGTTATCTTTAAAACTTATCTTTTATTGTAAGCACATTATCTGAAGTGCCATTTTTTTAGTGACTTCATGGAAAAGAACTGGGGCACACACTTAGGAGAATACTTTGATCCTCTCCAAATTCAGCTTTTTCTTCTTGGAGTAACATCCTGACAAAATTAAATTGTTAAACACTACCTTGGACTCCCTGTGCACTCCATAAAATTCTCCTCAGTAATTTAGCAGTACCTTGATTTGTGAAACCTTATCATTAAATTGCCTTTCTCTGTCCTTATCTTTTATAGCATTCTTAGAAACTTATAAGAAAATGTATTATTTACAAAGTGATCTAGGGCTTGCATTCCTTTTGCATTTTAAACATCATTCAGTAGGCAATTCTCCTGACAGGAGTTTTTCTCTGTTGTTATTTAAGTATCTGGGTAAATGTTTTTCAACAAATTGACATGTCTATGTCTTAGGCTGTGCACTGATTTAGGTCACCATCTCCCTCATTGTCTTCCCTCGTGACAAATAAGTTCCTATGAAATCCTTATCGTTCCATATAGCCTTATTGCACTATCATCCTTTTTTCTAACGTCTGCTACACTGAGGAGAGAGGCCTTTCATTAATTACTGAATTCACAAACAGTTAAGAATTAGCATTTTATTAGTGTTATTAAGGCAGAAATTTGGCATAGGAAGATAAATGCAAAATGCATAAATCTAGCAGTATTTTTAAATGGCTAAAATACTCAAAAATAAAACATTTTACATGTTGCAAAATATTAAAGAAACAAGTAGCATTAAAAAGGAACAAATAAAGTGTAATAGGTAGAGGGTAGAAAGAAGGTGTAATTTCATATTTTTAAGGAAAACTTTTTCTTGAGACTATGAACTTCACTATATTTTTATCTTCTACAAGCTTGTAGTTACACATTTATCTCCTTTTTCCAGGTTTTTGGTAAGAAAAAAAAAAAATTTCTCCTTTACAATTTGTTTGCATTTTTGTTATGTTTATGCATTCAAATTGAGTTTGAACAATAAAGTAATATTAGAAGGTAGAGAACAGAAACTGACCAATACCTCTCAAGGTACATTTCTGCTGATAACACATGAAGATTTGTCATAAAATCTGTTTTGAAAAGTATTCATCTATTTATTCCAAGGGATAGATTCTTCACTGTTGTGTTAACAGCCACTTTAAATATAATAAAAGAGGTTAAATAAAGGATGGAAAGAACTTTTAATAGCACACCTTATAAACCTGTTGAAAAGGAAGACTGTACTACGGATGACACGTGCTGTACGGGATTCTTCATTCTGAGATCTGGACAATGTTAAACCATCATCCATGTGACCTTCATGGTGCATTATTGCCTGCAATATGAAAATAAAAAGTAGTCACTGCGAAATGAAACACTATCCAGAAATAGGAAGCATGAAAAATCACATAGTAAGGCAGGCTAGGAAAAGAAGTCAAACACACACACACAAATTTATTTAAAACATATAATCCCATGTTTTACTTCCTTGTGTCCAAGAACACACTTGTACTGAGCAAGCAGGTTCAGTACCATAATAATATCAAAGCCACAGCTTCTGTAAACAATATACTTTACTAAAAAAACCTAAAATTAAAAAATCAAAAGTCTAAGGGTTTTGTTTGTTGCATGTTTTCTCAACCTTAAAAAATAGTTCCACTCATTCAAATCTAGCTTCTATAAGATCTGTGAGGTTGTAAAAGAGTCTTTTTCCTATTTTATTATGCTGAACTAACATTCTGCTTGGCCATGGTTATTCTTTAAAAGAAGAAATTTCTTGGGGATCAAGGCTTGAAAAGCCCAAAAGGTGATATGCTCACAAAGTGGCAAGGAAAGATTTTGAACTAAAAGCTTCTTCGAGTCAAACTACAGCACATTGAAGAAAGGAATTTTAGCATATTCTAAAGACTATTACTAATATTTTAGTTTGACAGCAAGTACATCTAGATTTATCAGAGTTTGTGAGTTAACGTCTATAGGCTAAGATGTGCACTTTGGCTTTCAGCTTAAGAACTCAGTACATCATGTAACTTTTCAATATGCAATGTAAAAAAAAACACCTTTCACAATGAAACAGAGATAAGCTTAAAATATTTGAAACCCAGAAATTCTCTGTCTCATGTAGTTCCCTTCACTCTACTCCCGTGCCTCCCTGCATCAGACTGTGACTGAATGAAATGCATTTCTATTTACAGTTTTACCTTCCGCTGCACAGAACCCATTCTTACAGACTTCGCATCAGCAGACTGGTATGTGAGCCATAATCCTGTATCTATATGTTGTATAAAGCATATTGAATCCCCGTATTTTATTTCAGGTGCTCCCATTCCATCCACCTCTTTTCTTGTCCCTATGTCCAACTTTTCCTGAAAAAGAAAAAAAAAATGTATAAAAGAACAAAAATTAATACATTACTATTTGCATAAAATACTGAATACGAAGCACTTGCCCAGAGCAGGACCTGAAAGAATGTTTTAGATCCTTCTTCAACAAAAAGATTTAAAAATGGTGGAAGTATAACTTTTAATTAAACATTTAGAGGAAAGATGGAGAGAGACATCCCATCCACACAAAAACATAGCCTATTACACTAGGAAAGCCAGAAGTATTCATTTCACCTGCCTAAGAACGAACTAGGTTACTAATTGACAGTACATGTCATTATGGAAACACAAAAGCTTACAAAATTGCCAAATTCATTGAATCCCCTAGCTGAGCTAGGCATTAACCTCCAGAACCTTTTTCTTAGGGATTTTAGGTTTTTTGCAGCTTGGAAAAGATGAGCCCCTCCCTACAATTTATTTCCAACTATCACAGAGAGATGGCCTTTAATCTGTCACTGCCCATTACTGCCCACCAACAGGCTCAGTATTTCCTGAGAAAAGAAATCCATTTATATGTGTTTGTGACTGGCTTGTTGACATGCTATAAAAGAAGAATGTCATGACCACGTGTCAGTCCAGCTGGTCTCCTAAATGACAGGAAATGTAGTTTCCCAAACAATATTAGAGTTTGTAGCTGTAATTTGAGGTTTTCACCATTATCTAGCTCTTCTAAGAAGCACATCCTTCCCCACAGACATCAGTTTATAAAACAAAACTGTGCATGCTGGTTTGTGGCAGATCATTCATTTTATCTCCCCTAAAGCATAGGGTTGAATTGACTTATATAGCACTTCTCTGCCTGCACTAGTTATTAAATCCAAAGAGAAGTATGGAAAAAACATGTTACAAAAGATCAGTATATATCTTGTTAACTGTAGGAAGCATGTTAATGTAGTTATGCCCAAAATTTCTCAGGGGGTTTCGACTTTCTTGACATCAAGTTTTATCTGCCTGTTCCTCAGGCTGTCACCACTAGCTCCATTTGAGGCAAAAATCCTCTCCATTGAGAGTAACTCAAACCACTTTGACTCATCAGTTCTGATTCATGTGATCGAGTTATTGACACAGAAACTATTCATCATTCTTCTGGGAAGAGAGGGAATACATCACAATTGTTGCCATTAAAGCTGAGACTACTATAATGCTGACTTGCTGTTTTGCTCTCCCTTTCACAGCTTCAACAGTGCAGGAAGGTTCACCGGTGCAGTAAATATGCTTCTAAATATGCTCACACATGCCCAGATAAAAAGCTGTTTAATTTTCTCCACTGTTCAAAAGTCATCTGTGACAATTGTAGGCTTATTTTAGGCTACATGTTCAGGGTACAAGATGATCCCCTTAACCAAATACAGCTCCAAACTTCTTTACGTCTCCTGATCAGCCAAAGAATGGGTTAGGCTGGAAGGGACCTTACAGATCATCTAATCCAACCTCCCTACCATGGGCAGGGACACCTCTCAACTAGACTAGGTTGCTCAAGGCCTCATCCAACCTGGCCTTGAACACCTCCAGGGAGGGGGCATTCACAACCGCTCTGGGCAACCTATTCCAGAGTCTCACCACCCCTGTACTGTGGATGCTGAAAAGCTGCTAGCAGAGGAATTTTCCTAGGTTCTCACAATATTCTGTGAGAACCCTGCCTTTCTCACACGTGTTATGAGAAATAGTAGGACGGTTTTGTAAACTAGACTAGCACATGGTGTTTCGATAAGTTTTGTTTATGGTACATTGTAAAAATATTTTGAAATAGGTGCTGTAGGACTTTAACCAATCACCCTAGGAGATGTGTGATTGCTGACCAATCGCCCTATGGGGCTGGGGTATAAAAATGGGGTTGTAAATTAATAAAGTAGCTTCTTTTGCCTGCTCTTGCTGAACTTATATGTTGCTGCGTCTCTCCGCTCCCGGCATAAACAGCGACACTGTACTGAAGAACTTTTTCCTATGTTGTTCTGCATTCTATGTCTACACACACATGCTCTCAACTACTGAAATATAATTATTTTTGGCAATGAACCTACCACTTCCTTCAGTTCCTCAGACTTCTAAATGTTCTACTACAACCTGGAACGAGTAGGAGAATGATTACACCACACACATGTGCCTTGAAAATTTGGGGAGACAGCTTCACAGTAAAAGATGACAGAGATTGGGGTTTTGACATGAACAGAAAACAATCTCTGATTTATTAAAGGATTTTTAAAAGCATTTCTTAATTAAAGGGACATGTCATGTAACTAGATTTTCACCGTAGAATTATGAATGCATTTTGAAGCACTTAAGGAAAAAAAAAAAGGTGAAATTCTTATTATTACATTTCTTAACATTAAGCTTCCAGACATAATTATTCAATTCATATTATTAAACTGTTTCTGGATACAGATGTTAATTCTTCTATCTTGGTAAATGTCTAATTCCTTAAGCGCTTAAATTCTTACTAAAATCTTATCCATTGATACATGGTAATGACTGATTTATTAATCTATTTGATGCCATTTATTGAGTTACTGTATGCTTCTATTTCACGATTTTGTTCATATCTTTTCTCTAAATGTATTCAATTCTTTCAAAAGCTAGCACAATGATAGCATTTGAAAATTTAAGTTACCTATAATAGGACATTGCACAAAAATGATGACACAGGAAAAAATAAATTAGGTTCTGCTACCATATGAAGAAATGACATCCTGATTTCAAGCTTCAGTCTTCTGAATTATCTTCATAATTAGAAGATAATGTGAACCTGTGCGAGCATACTGTGCTTCTAAATTGGAAGATTTTCTTTATTTCCAAGTCTTCCTCCTCACAACTAATTTCTTAAGATATGAATATATGAATTACCAAAATTTCTCATAAAGCACTGTCAATAACATTAGAGATTATTAATTTAAAATATTCCATAATTTCTTTAAAATCTATTTACTATAAAAGAAATTGAAGGGGTTTGATATTGAAATTTTCATTACAATTAGAATTAACGTTAAATTTACTTAGCATAATAATTGCAGTGCCATAAATTTGCCAAACAAGATTGCTGTTATTACCTATATAAGTACACTGATAACTGCGCATGTAGGTTCAGAGACCAGATTAAATTCAATTACATTAAATTGAGCTCTTTCCTGCAAAAAAAAATGTAGCAGACTGGAAAACATACAGTAAAAGCTGTATTCAATATAAGACAGAAATGGAAAGATAGGGGATAGTGTGGTAGAGGCAGGCATTAGAGAATTCATTTTGGAACTTCAAGACATTTAGCTTTTTTGAGGAGTGAACAGGAATGACCAATTGTTTATAAAGGGGAAGATTTGAGCAGAGTGCTGGATTCATGCCAGTAATCAACAGATAGTTGAGAAAGAATGTATAATGAATCAATCTCATTATCTATTGTAAAACAGTTCATCAGTGAAAATCAGGATCTGAAAAACATCAGAAATCACCATGTCACCATTTAATAATTGCATATCTGTATAGACATTGTAATGCAAGTTTCCAGCCCACTACACTCTTAACATAACCTGTCATTACATAACCATCTGCTAATTTTTCCTACAGCGTGTTTACAAAGAAAATCTTCAGTTTTATTTGCAGACCCATTCTCAGACCACCAGCTTTTTCTAAACAAAGATCAAAAATCTTCATTATTAGACCAAAAAAACCAACTGGGTTTTGCAACAGTAAACCACCTCAGCACTGCAAAGCAACAAGAATGCATTGAAAATGAACTGGTTTCGTGAAAAATATGCCAGATTTTCTCCAGAAAGATGTGCTCTTTATAAACAGTTTTTATTTCATGCATAAAAGTCAGCCTTCCCCTATGTCCTGCAGTGGCATTTTTGTGAGATAAACAGATGAAATAAATGTAAGTATGTTTATCTCAGTGTTGGAAAAAAAAAAAAAAAATTGTATGAAATCTTGCTTTAAATGTGTTATTTCACCATAAAGTTTCTCTTTAATTCCTTATAACATTCCAAAACAGATTCCCACGATTAAGGTTTGTCCTTTCAAATTTACCTCTTGTCATCTGACCTTATCTGTAACTTCTGTCGCACCTTTTCAGGACTGACATTCCAGCAGATCAAACTGACTGGAAGAAGCTAATTGACGACTGCATTTTAAGCTGACATTAATATATTTGCTATGGAATTTTATTAAAAAACAAGTGAATATATAAAAATACAGGCCATAAATTTTTTTTACAATTGACGTATTTCTGTCCAGTGGAAAAGACTGTTGACAGGAAAAGCAGACTTTGTACAGAATGTATAAACATTTCTAAATCAGTAAAATTACCTTATTTCAGTGGAAAAGTGAAATTAAGCTAATGCTTTTTATCAAAAAGAATCAATATTTAGCAAATGCAAGAGAGGCAAAAAAATTCACAGAACTTAATCACTGCAAACTCAAGTCTATAAAAGAACCGTATGTTTTAGGAACAAATGCAAATATTTGAGGACATCCTGTACTGACTGAGTAAGATTACAAGAGAAAAAGAAGGAAACGCTAATATAATTCTCATTTAATGATAATTATTAGGGTAATATATGAGAACCAGACAATAAAAAATAAACAAATTCCCAGGAAAAAGAACAAGGGACTGTTAGTTCCTCAGAACATCCATACCTTCTGAGTGCTGTTCAGCTTGTGATATTTCTAAGTTTTCACATTTCTTTATTTTGATAAGATATTTAAAGAATTTTATCATGGAAGAAGATTCTGATCTAATTTTTCAACTTCTGTACTAGAATGCTGTGTTTGGAAAAAAAAAGTGTGTGTGTTGATTTGAGCATCTGAGAAAAGTCTACTGGTACATACAAGACATCTTATAAAGAACTTGAGCTTTCTGATTCTCTTCCACTTATTTTTTAAATGCACTACTGTCAAGCTAATGTGTTCAAAATTATGAATAAGGCCCTTGCAAATAATAAGGTTCTAAACAACAATAAATGTTTAGCATTTACATTTGCACCTGAATCCTCAGATTTACAGGAGATACATTTTCAACAGTTTCTCTGCAAACATGAAAGCTGCTTTTCATTTGCTAATTTACATTCTCATCTGTTCACACGCCTGAAAGAACCAAGTCTTTAACACTGCAGATAAGGGTATTCATCCCCCGTATCTAGTTTCGACTATTTAGAGCTAAGATATCTATAGCGCAACAAATGGGATTTTCATAATTCTTCCTTCTAGTACTTGAAGAATTATGACTGTGGCAAAAAGGAACTGAAATGGCTACAAGAGTGAGATAGCCACTTGACATAGTCCCAACTATCAATGTTCTGCATTTAACAAAGAAGAATAGAGTCAGTCTCTTATCCAGGAGTAATTATATTGGGCTAACTACATGTAATAACACAAGTGAGAGGTTGGATGATTTGTTCTTACATGCTCAGAGGAAGAGACACCCATAAAGTTGCTTACCTTCTCTACAGAAGCCTTTATAGGACTGTTCTAATTTTGAAATATTTATCTTATGCTCTTTTCCAAAGAGGGAAGCCACATAAAAATGTTTAATGTCTGTATCCTAATAAAATGAAACATGACACTCCTTAAAGGAGTCCTAAGCAGGAGACTGGACTCATTCTCAGCAATGAAGAGCAAACCATATACTCCTCCCGTGTCATATCTACAATTCTTTCCAAATAAGTCCAAATGTTGCTATTCATAAAATTAATATCAAGTATGATCTTCCAAACTTTCTATTTATTTGAAAATTCCTATCCAAATATCAGTAAGACTGTATCTGTCACATGATGATTACCTTAGAGATCCCTCTTAAAATACTCTCATGTTTCTACAAGAATTGATTACCGTAACATGTTTCTGCATGCCCCAAATCCTATTACTCTGCCCAGCACAGAATATGTTTGGTCATTCAATAACTAAATCACAAAATACTGACTTTTAATTTTGAACATGGCAGAACAAAACCACTTCAAAATTTAAATCCCTCAAACTACTTCAAAATAAGATTTCTAAATTCATGCTGAAAAAAGCAAATGAAGAAACCTGAAATACAGCACTGTCTAATCTCCACAACATACGTGCATAGAAGATAGAGATAAACCACTTCGTCTGTACTAACAAAAAAATACTCTGTATTGCTAACAGTTCTTGCCTTCAAGTATTTTTTGGATCAAATAATCCATGTAATAATAGAGTGAAGTATATTGGTCCACTCTTTTTGGAGTAGCCCCCATTGAAGACTCCATCTTGAGAATCCGGGAATTAATAATTTTGTCCCTCTTACTTCAAAAAAGAATAACTGTTGAGACCTATAGTACCTGCAAGAGGAATTCCCCAATATAACTGCACTGTATTGTCCTAAAATATTTAAGTATTTCTATGGCTTTTCTAACTAGATTAAAAAAATACACTGTCTGGGTCTGAAAACAATCACCTGAACTACTCTTTGTTATCAGAGTACAATAGTCTACATACCTGCTTTCAGGTATGTATTAATTTATCATCTTCCCAAGTGGACAAATAATTAAAATAATTAATAATATACATAGTTATTGAATAATTCTGTTTATTATTGCTATATATTTTAGAAGACAATTTTTAAAAAAAACATTATTGTTGGAAAATTTCCAGCAGCGTCATGCTGCAGGTGAAAAGCATGAGAAATAAAGGATATTACAGAATTTATATAGTGTATTTAAACAGTAAATACATTATATTTATATAGTATGCTTATATTTAAATAGAATTTATTTAGTATTATTTTAAACTGTTTACCCACTACATGAAGTACTGTTCTGAACTTAAAATGCCTATCGAACATGCCAAATGAAAATTCAATCTATGGTAACTTTAAATTAGACTACAGTAAAGTATCTGATGAAAGAAATCATGTTTTTCCAATTTAATTTAAAGAATACTATATTTTTTCCTATGTCAGCCAACAGATACAAGCACTGAAGTACCAGGGAAGTTCATCAAAAAAACAACTAAAAAATGAGGATACCCTTCAAAAGTGAGCAAGCAGTACAAAAAAACAACAACAATCCACAAACAGCCAGATAACATTACCCAAAGAAAATACTATAAAAGAAGATATCTAGATATTAATTACATGGAGTAGTGGGTTGTTTTGTTTTGGTTTTTTGTTTTGGTTTTTAATCAGTGAAAATGTGGAAGGCTCCCATAATTCATGCAATAGGAAATTAAGTCTTGGTTACTAAAGAGACTGGAATTACTACTAGTTATATTAATGCTGCACTGATTCCATACCTTGGAAGACCGAAGACAGAATGCTGTAGACTTTACATCCGCTTTTTCTTTGTCTGTAAGAAGAAGACTGTTGTCATCCAGGAGACTTAAATATTTTCCTGTTGTTATATGTCTTAGTCTGAATGGCTGTCCCCATCTAATGTGGCTGCCACTCCACCTAAGAAAGTCATAGGAAATGTTTGAGGTTTTAAAACAAAACACATTTAAACTACTGGCAAAAACATTTTAAAGTACATTATATTGCCAACCAGTTGGTAAAAGGATAAAATTCTAAATGTTGGATTATCAGCAAGAAAATGGCTACTTTGTGTTTACCACCAATGAAACCATTGTAATAAATAATCTTAACCTCTTCCTTTGCATATGCTGCCTTCATTCAGACTGAAATTCTCATAAGAAGAGATACAGACCACCTATGAAAAAGGAGGCTTATGCTGTACACAAAGAAATCAGATCTGCCAGTTCCCTCTGCAACATTTCAACTTCCAGAGCGTTCTCCTTTCAGCAGTCGGCCCACTGTAGGCATACTTCAAATAGTGTACAATAAATAAAACAGCTAATTAAGTAAGTAAATAAATCCTCCTAAAATAAATTTTACAAATTATTAAGCAAAGACTGGCCCATATTCTTCATATTCTGTAGGAGGAAATGAAGGAAGAAAGGCAAAGATTTTTTACGTAAGCTGCCCAATAACTCCTCAAATTGAAATAGGTTGCAGGTTTCTAACTTCTTGCCTTAAACTGCAAAGTCAGCTCTTCTGTTCTTCCTGATTAACTCCTGAAGATAAACTTGTGTAGGGGTTACTAAGGAGGATGTATTTCACAAAGCCTTTTCAGAAGACTTCTCAAATATTCCTTAGATTGGAAAATTGCTACAGCTAGGATGTTTCCCTGAATCTTCATAAAACTTTCCTCAGTCTTAAATGATCAAAAATTTACATTTTAGATACATGTGCACACTGCTTTTTGGAGAGGCAATCACATAATTATTTTGTGTTTGCAAAATGCCCATCATAATGGAATTATGACATACTGCTGAGGTTCTGATGTGCTTCCACAAATGCTAGTAATTCTCTATTCTTACTGTGGCTTGAAATACATTAAATTATCAACAAATGTTCCCATAATATCAATGAAATATACAAACACAGCCTTACGAACTTAACCCGATTATAATACAAAATTCTGATATGGGAATACGTTTAGCTGCATCTTGCCACTTGTGTTTAAAGAAATTCCAGGTGCAGTATTTTAAAGCATTACAACTTTTTATGCATATGTTTCGTATATACTTATGTACTATTCTGAGAATCCCTTAGGTTAGCAGTTACACAGGTTTAAACAATTTTTGTTTTTCCTAACATACATGTAGCAGATTAAAACACCTATTCAATATAAACGTCAATTTGTCTTCCTTAAGAGTTGGCCATACTGTATGCAAATTATGCAAAACTGATTTGGCAAACATTTTTAAAGTACAGAAGTTTTTAAAATGCAAGAGGAATACTTAGCTTCTGTTTTGTAACAGGATTCATTACACTTCACTAATTAAGTTTTGAAATCTTTTCAGTTAATGGTTTTAAAGAGGACAAAGGAATGAAGAGGTTTTTCCCTCATCTATATTCTTTCATAAACTAGTCGCTTTTGTTTAAGTTGAGGGGAAATTACTTTGGGGAGGAAAGAAATGTAGAAGCTTTACATCTTAGAAATGCATTGCTTTTTATCTGTCTTCTGAACAGCGGTCAGTATACTGCAGAAAAGCACATCTATGTATCAGTGTTCCAGCACAACTTCTGCTGCTCAATTAAGTAAAATGTAAGGTCATGAATCTCAGCTACAGTATTGCTGGCTCTGGTAAAACATATCAACTCTGCACCTTTCATATTATGAACCATGCTGGGGAGCTTCCTTTTCCCTAGTGTGATTCAATTTTCTCTTGGACCTAATGGCCATGGACCATAAAAAGAAAACAGTAAATGTAGTGAAATTGAGCCATGTCCTAGTTCATGCCTGCAGGATACTTGCACTTACAAGAAAAGCCTTTTGAGCAGAAACTATCTTGTGAAGCCATTTCTGACTACTTTAAATTCTTTTCTGCAATGTAAGAATATGATCCCTCTCACCTCTGGGGAAAGAAAGCACTCCCAAGTGTCAGTCTGCATGTGCAGACTGCCCAGGTAATTTTTGTGAGAGTTCTCTATTAACGAGGACAGTTCAGAAACAATGATTCCTTCAGAATCACATAAAAGTAACAGGATTGATATTATATCTGCAGTCATTCTGGGAAGGAGTAGAACTGATGGAGGACTTAAGACATGCGTATACTAAGTTACGAATTGAAGCATTTGTGTGAATAGTAATGGGCCTGCAGTTCAGCAAATAATGTATATAGCTATTATAATATCATACAGGAAATTTAGGGAGGAGAGGGACTTGAAGGAGAAAGTTTTATTCTTGCAATCTTATTGGGGTGAGGAGGGGCAGGAGTATGTTCCTGGTAAGGAATTCATGTTCCTTAAGAGAAAGATTACTGCTGCTTTTGCTTAGTTGTTTTGACAGTTGTCACAATTTCTCACAGTCTTATATGTTCAAATGTTTATACTTCAAAAGTTTGCATACAATGCCTGTCAAAATGAAATCTATAACAGTCGTAACAGAAACAGTTAATTTCTCAAATCCCCACATTGCTATAGTACCACTGCTTATTAGGAAAGTACATGCGATGAGGAAAATTAAAAACCTAGAGATCCTTCCACAGTTTTATTGTTGTCTCTTATGCACTTTCAAGGTCAGTTTCAGTCCAAAGAAAAAATCTCGCTGCCCTATCAATAACATTTAACATTATCCTGTTAAATAAAATGCACACACAAAAACCAGCATCATTACAGTGGAACCTTTTCCTAAGATGCCCTGATTTAATCTCTAAAAGTCAATTGTTTATTAGTCACTGGAAACTTTATCACAAGCACATAGTGTAATAAAATCTAAGTGCAATTTTACAGTGCAATTACCTTAAACAAAGCAGAATTCCTTACTATCATTCCCACACTTCTAACAATGCAAGGTAGCATTTTTTCTGTAAATTTTTACCTTTAAAGAATTACAACTGGCTTAAACAAGTTAGCAGGTGTCATACATGAATCATAATTTTTAAGAAAAACAGTTCTGATTATGTCACATATATGTTAAAAATGTGAATTCACTGACAGCTAACAACTTCCAAAAAAATAATCAAAAAATGCACAGCATGTTGTTGTTCAACCTCTTTACATCAAGTATTTCATTTTTCACGAAAGTGATACAGGGCACTTTTTGAAGATTACTTTAGTATTATCAGTCTGCGTTTATAGTTACCAATCTGATTTGAACACTCTTACTATACAAAAAGCGCCCTGCCAAACAGACTTCTTTTTCTGAAAGAGATTTTACTTACGCAACTCTTAGAGTTTCTAATCGCCAAAGAGAACGAGCATGAATTGACACAGCACCACCTTCGTAATGGACAGTTCTGAAAACAAAGCAAAGGCACAGACTAAATGTTCAGCTCTGATGGAAGAATTAATCATATTTGCTTGTTCACCTCTCATTTTAAGGCTGACAAAACAATTATTGCAACTGTCAGATTCAAAGGTTATCAGATTCAAAACCAGATCTTATCAATTAAACTTTCAGACATAGTTACTCAAATTTTGCTTTAATTTTCTTTAGCATCCATTATTGTGATATTCATAACAACAAGATTTCTGTGGCGTTCGCTCAGACATCTTTCCTAGCGTTTTAAGGATAGAGAATTCAGGAGGAAAAAATAATTTAAAAATCAATAGCCTGATAATTACAATATTTCTATATTCTAACAAAAAAACAAATATCAAATTATGATAAAGATTTGTGGTAACTGCATATATCTCACAAGATAAGCTATGTTTTCTCAGAGCTTATACTATTAAAATAACCAGGCATCCTATTACATTGTATTATGAAAATTCATTTCTTTTGCACTGTATTTGATCATCCTAGCACCCGAAGTTTCAAAACCACAAAGATATATTCATCACACATCTCAGATGCTAACAGCTTCTTATTTCCAAATTTTAATACATAATATCCCTGTAGCTCCTGCGTATACCCATAAATCTAAATGCTTTTAAAACCCAGTTATTTAAGCCTAAAAAAGAGGTTGTTGGTTTGTTTGTTTGTTTTTCTCCATTATTCTAAACACAGCTAAGTGATCTATATTGAATCCACAAAATGGTTTAGATTTATGGTGAACAAAAGCCCTAAGTAGGTAACCTGGCTTCTCTTCAAAGTAAATAGAGGAATACGGTGAGCTTTAAGTATTGCCACTCTAGATTTAGGCTGCCATTCTTTAGACTGCTTCCTGCCTGCACCTTTATTTCTGCACAGGCACTGCAAGAATTTAAAAACTTGGGCCTTTCCTTCAGGAAAATGAGTAAAGGAGTCACTTACACAAAGCAGTGCTGTCACTATACCTATCACATCAAGCATATCAGGGAACACTGCCAAAGAATGGCCCAGTTTTATGGATCCTGGAAGGGTTTATGGATTGAGTAAATGTTGTGATCTTCGGCCAAGATCAGGCTCTTCCAAAAACAGCCAGGGGGAATATTAATACTGAAAGTATATTTGCCATTGTTTGTTAGAAGCAATTTTTTGAGGTCCACAATTTTGGAACCACGTACCTAACTAGGTTTTAGCTTCCAATGTCCTCCTGGGGAAATAATACAGAGGGACTGTTTAGTACAGAGGAAAGCCCGTCATTGAAAGAGATGGTTCAAAACCAAAAGAAATACTGAGTTAGAATATACTTCTCAGTACTGTTAACAATATATGAAACTACAGACATGCTAAAATTAATCTTGGAATATGATAAATGTATTAAGGAAGTAAACACCCCCAGACATTGCAAAAGAATGAAGACAAATTAAACAGGGGAAAAAAATGAGTAAAAATACAAAATAAATGTCATCACTACAATTACCAAACCACTCACATTGAATGTTCATGACCCATGTATAAGTAGTAAATCTGGTACATGCTCCCTGTACCAGAAAAAAGTTACAGGTGTATTTATAAATCTGTGCAAAATCCTCTCCTTGACCTTATATCCAGTATTTTTTCCACATATTATCTTAGTCATTTACTGCAATATGTGTGGTGCTAGGAGCAGCTGACAGGTATTAGTAACTCTCTCATATCTGTCTCACAGAAGGGAATGACATTCAAAGTCAGTCTTATTTTTTTTATTAAAATCGATCTTCATTAGTATAGTAAAATGCAAATGCTAAACAATCTTTTATTCATCTGCTTCTCTGTTCAGACACCCCCTCTTCAGGCATTTGTTCAAATTTCGTTCTGCAGCTGGCTGGATTTATGTTGTAACATCTCAATTACAACAGATCAGATGTCACCCTGGTTGGTTGGGGGTGGGTTGTTTGGGGGAGTGGATTGTTGTTTTGTTTTGGGGTTTTTTTAAGTTGAAACAGTCATTGATTACATCCTGGCTTACTTCACTATGAACCTCCCTGACAAAAATGTATTTGAAATTCTTGCACTCCTGTCACACAAAACATAACAATTTTATTCAGGAGTTGTCCAGTCAGTAAATATATGAGAAAACAGATCAAAGCAAATGCTTAAATTAATCAGAATACTTGAATTTTCAGTTGGTTCCTTGTTACTTTTCAGAGATGAAGTTATTTCTCACACTGGAAACCCATAAGCTGTCACCAGTATCTCAGTCTGAGTACTCTTTTGAAGCTAGCTCTGGATTACACACAGCAGTTGGATCAGTGTCATTTTAAACACTCAAAAAGCCTCACATTGTGAACTTAAAAAAGCTTCTTAAGGGTGAAGTAGTTTTCTGTTTTGTGACTGCCCATCTATTATTTCCTTTCTCTATTCTTTCAAAGGGGATCTATCACTCTTGTAACACGAGAAAATGGAAAAGAGATAGAAGGGAAGAAATACTAAATAAAAATGTGAAACTTGTTTACCAAAGGAAATAAAAAGGATCCTAGGCTTGTCTCTCATTTCCATATGAATGAATGGGTACAGTAGCAACAGAAGGAGTGAATGCAGAAAGACAGTGATAGCACTTGAGGGATAAAAGTCAACAAGGCAGGAGTAAATTCTCATCAGAAGAAAAAGTGAGAGGAATCTGGAGAGGGAAGAAAAAAGCACTGGGAACTTAAGGGCTAGAGATCAAGGATCCCTACAGGGAAGCAAAAGAATAAGCCAGAAATTGGGGTCAAGGATGGAACAGCAAGACTTCATATGGGCAGGAAAGAAGATAGTACAAAAAAAACCAAGTTGTCACAAAGAGCTTGAATATAAGCTCTTCTATCTTTAGTTAGGTATTGTCTTCTCTAAAGAAAAGATGGTGAAGAAAAGGTGGCTTTGAATACAAGACAGCTATTCCTTATTAAAGGGCAAGTCACTTTGCCTTCACCATAACAACATGCATTCTAATCACTGTCCTGAGCAGCTGAATAAATTCATAACTTAGACTTTTTTGTTCTAAGAAATCTAAAGTTAATTTTTAACTCCTTTCATTAAAATAAATGTAGTAAACTGCTCTGAAATTGCTCAAACCAGATTCCTTAGAACTTGCGCTATGTAAAACATTATTTTATACGATGTGCCTCATTTCTTTTTACATCCTCCTGACAATAGTTCAGTGGTAAAAAGAAAGTATGATTCATAACATTTTAATCCTTCCTGAAACTGACACTGGTAAGCCATAGGAGATAGTGATATTACTAGATCAAATGAAATTTTGACATTTTTAATCAAATGAAATTTTTCACGTTTTTAATTACATGAATAACTTACAAAAATTCTCTATCAAAGAGTTACTACAGATTTACATTGATAGGATGGAAGAAAAAAAAAATTCAAGTTGTGAAGTGCATTGAAGACGCACATTACTTGCCAAACAATAGAGAAAACCTGCAAATGTCAAAAAATTATTGTGAAATCATAAATCATGTGAATGCATAAGGAAAGAACAAGCAACAGCAGGAAAAGAGAGGGCAACAAGAGCTACAATGATTGTTAGTCTTCCCACAGAAAGCTCTGGATACCTTATACCTTCTGAGTCACACCCATAACACTAATTCCTTACATTGTGTGGTTGGTTTGTTTGTTTGCTTCTATTCTTTCCAAAACACCTTATTTGCATATTCTGCATTAACAGAGTAAGGATATTAAACCACTTTTATTTCAAATGAAAACACCTATAAGGAATTCAGACCCTTTGAGAATTTCCAATTCACCTTTACTATAAACCTTAATCTAGTTAATTAGTTGGTGTAATTAAGTCCTTTTTTTTTTTTTTTTTGTCTGAACTATGACGGCAAGTTACATTCAAAATATCATTCTTTTCCTGACCGTGACCTTCATCTATTTAATCTTTCTTACTACAGTCACCAGAACCGGAACTTCGCCAGCTGTCTGCAGCCCGAGTTGTCTCCTGGCGGTTGCAGCACCACGGACAGCGCCACCGCGCCCCGTCCCGTTCGGCGCCGGCGGGACGGGGAAACCGAGAGCTGTTCGCGCTCTCCCCTCGCTGCTTCCTCGCACTCCCCTCTAGCCTCTGAGCTCTGATGTAGAGGCAAAGAGACGGTAAACATCAAAAAGAAAGCTTGATATCTCCATCTCTCATCTCCAATTACTATAATGAATTAATTACGCAGGTTTAAAATAAGACTACCCTATATCAAAAGCCCTGGAGAAGCATTATTGAATTTGTACTCTTATTAAAGTATTGTTGAGCACAAAGAGGGCAATCATTTCGGTGAAATCCACTGACTACAAGTGGGCAGTAAATGAGATTAAAATAAATTACATTAAATGACAGTGTTGTGATGCTGCTGAAGTAATCTTGGTTCAAGAACCTGTAAATCGCAAATTCCATAGCAAGCAAATATGGACTAAAACTCAGTAACTTGAAATGTTGAACTTGTAATGAACTTGTAATTAACTTGAACTTGTAATGAACTTGTAATTACAATATTGTACCTTGACTACATGAAAATGAATAAATACAACTAAGATGTCATAGTTCAAATTAAAGGAATTTATTCACTTCCTTTAATGACAGGTAAGGCTTTTCTGGCTTTAAATTGAAAAATCAATCACTAAAGAGCTCTATGGAATTTTTCAAACTAATTTATAAAAGCACAACCATTACTATTCAAGGGTCATGGTCTGTTCTGAGTATGGGGAAAATGGTTATTGATTTATGCTGTGTGAAAACTCTGAGTTCATGTTTCAGTGACAAATAATTCTTCATACATAGCAGATGCCAGACTTTCTGGGGTACAACAGATCTCACTAGTACATAATGCCGTAACAAGGAGTGTGTTTTACCTCTCTAAGGAGAATGACACAGAAAGGAAAATGAAAAGGAGTTGTGATTGCCTAAGTCACACTGATTTGACTTTCACCACTTTAAAACCCTGTCCTTCCATTTTGAGACTAACACAAAACATTCAATATCATTTACAAAAGCCCTAACGTATTATGTTTAACCCAAAGAAATTCTTAAAGGCTGGAATTACAAAACTGCTTCTGGAACCAGGCTACACAACTACATTCCCTCATGAAGGCCTATTCTGATTGGATAATTCAAGAAACTGGAAGCTGTTCTACCTCAAGTTATACTTAGTAAAAGCTAAGTGCACTTTGCTCTCTCTCACAGGTAATTTTTTCTGTAACAATATATTACTGAAAGGTCCAAATTGCACTGCAGCCATTGCTTTAAGATACATATTGCAAATTAAAATGCAAAATAGTTCCAATGGGAACATTCATGGCCCTCTTCACTGGGAACTATGAATACTCATAGTCCTACTCCTGTGTGGACTTTAAGTTCTAAAAGAATATAAATGATGGTGGTATAATAAAGAGCCAGAATCACAACCTAATAAAAAAAAATTTACAAATCACATAATTTTCATTACATACTTCCACTGCTATCTGACATTAGTTTTTCGGGACTTCTAAGTGAAAAAACAAACCAATCCCAAACCAAAGAAACCCAAAATGCAAAGTAATGCAAAACCTACAGTCATGCAAAGTATTGTTTTAGTAACTAGCTGACATTTTTACAGGAAAATAAAAATTACATGAATAATATAACAACATCAAAACTGCAACATAATTCCACTTAATTGAACAGTAAAAAAATGGGACTGTTGACTGATTCAATTGTGATGGGGAAAAAAAAAAAATCACCTTACTGCAATACTTTAAAAATCTTTCCTGCACAACCTAAATTTATTATGAACATTTCTAGAAAAATTTTTAATTAAGAGTGTGAAACAATGGTAAACAATTTCACAGAGGCACTTCAGTATATATCTGCTCTAAATACCAATTATCACCATAATTACAATATATTCATTCATTCATTCATGTGAATTTATAATATCAAAAGTGAAGACTCAATAACATAATTCAGAGGTTTAAAAAAAGTAAAAATAAAAAACAAAACAAAAAAAACCAAAAAACAAAAAACTACCCACAAGAAAAGCATCACAATTTCAACAGGAAAAGATGTCAACTGAAAGCAAAGACCATTTCAAGGTACCTTTAATACAAACAGTGATTTAAATCTTTTGCTCAATAATTGTACACAAACCCCTGCCCCCCAAAAAAAGAAGCATTAAAAATGATTAATGAATTTCTCATGTATAAAACAGGAGGAAAAGGGTGGGAAAGGAAATTAGGCAACCTTTTATTTCAAGAAAAAACAAAACCCAAGCATAAATCAAGGAAACCCTTGTGAGGCTGTCTCATTCCCATATGCACAACTGACACACCACTTCTATCAGCTCATATGATGAAAGACAGGCCACAAACCTTGAGGGCAGCAAGCAAAGGAAATGGAGTCAAGACAAATACAGACTCACAGCTACTGTGCTGCTGCAGAAGTTTCTGTCTTTGAAAATAAATAGAATCAAAGTAATCACCAGAAGAACACCATGGTGATTATACTAAGCCTTCTCTTGTATACCTATACATATATTTATGTTTTGACCTACCTGTAAATACTTCTGAAATTTGAATTGAAGAGCTACAGAAAAAACACGGCACATTCAGTTTTATCTTGCTGTAGATAACTAAGGCATTTTAAATAATAAAACCACAGCTTAAGGATTCTATGCACAAGGTTTTAAACACTGTCCTTAAACCAGCAACATAACTAGCTAGAATGTGCAGCAAATGATATTTACTTCAGTGGAATTGCACATACTTAATATTCAGCCTGTTGCTTTTTTGATCTTTATCTATGTCAGTGAGTGAAAACTACCTGGGTCATCCCCACTCTGTCTGTGGTGTTTTTAAATCAGTATCACTTTTTTTTTCTTCTATTGTAATATCAGGTAAACCAACATATTACCACAAACATCTCTATTTGCAGTAATTCCAATTGGAATGCTTTTTAATTACAAAGCAAATTAAGTCTAGCAACTTCAGGGAGAATCTAATCGAAACTGCTTCCCAAGGAAAATCACATTTCTGAGTGGATAATAGCCCCCCAGCCTAAAGACTTCTGTGTGGTGAAATTGCCCATTTTAAAAAATATAATTCTACCAGCAGTTAAATACAGCCCATCAACATGAGGTATGCATATATATATATTGAAAATGGTAATATGCCACGAGTTATCCTTTTATATATTATTTTGAATAAGCAAGAGTCCTAATTAGAGACAGAAGTATAGAGATTTTAAGCAATAACTAAATTTACTAGTAATTTAAGAGGAGAAAGTATGGGGCACAGAGTGATTATACCTAACTCCACAGATTTAAAAGTAATCATAAATTATATTCTAGGTCTATTAGTTAGTATCATTAGAAATATTTCAGAAAAGCAATTTAAGGACTTCAGAGAAGGAGAATATGGGGGGGGGAAAAAAAAAAACCACAAAAAAAACCCCCAAGGTTATTTTTATCTCTTTATTAAAGAAATCTCCTGAACAACATCATATTTTCAGATCAAATGTGTTTTTTTATGAAGCACTGAGAAGCACTGTTTCTCTGTATTGCTGTCAGGAATTATAAAAACAAAGACTTAAGAACTATCTGTTAGCTACTAGCTCTGCTTCTTTTGAGATACTAGATAGACAGGGGAAAAGGTAGACACTGCAGAAAGAAGAGTAATGATCTGGTCTGTTTACAGTACTGGTCTGGAGCTTAAGAAATGAACCCTAGTCTTCCTGTGTTATAGAGCAAAAAGATGCATCATGTGAATGCACAAGCAGATCAAATTAACTTTATTCAAATGAACTTGCAACTTCACACCCCTTTATTGTGGTTTATATATAATGTTACTCTTGTTCTTACCTTCACAAATAGAAAAAAACCCAAAAAATTTGGAATAAAATAGAATAAAAAATACGTTTCTATTTAAAAAACAAGAAAACTAATTTGAAAATGAATGTATAGCATTTTCTTTGTCATGAAAATGAAGCTACCCAATGTGCTGTGTTAAGCAAACTATTCCACAATCAAATTTATTGTTTAGCAATCTTCGAGCTGAAGGTAGAAATAAGTCATATGACATTGCCCTACTGAAAAGAAGTTTAGGATGTATTTTATTAGAGCATATAAACAGGACTTTGATTCATCCATGTGATCACTCCACTGAGACATGTCACTTTCAGTGCCAGTCTTCTCACCATTTGGATTTATTAGTTAACAGAGAGACACATACTGTGCTGTCACCACTTCTCTACTTCCATTCCAAGATTCTTTTAGTCAAGAAAAGAACTGTAATTCTAGACTACCATGACAGGTAGACCTGACATCAGTACACAGATTAGTGACCTTGAAGGACTGTACAGTAATCTTAACATACCCTATCCTTAGGAATTTTTTGTGATTACAAAAACAAACAGCAGTAAAAGCAAACAACACATTTCATTCACAGTGGTTTTAAGTCAGTAAAGACAACAATGTTACAAAAAAAAAACCACTATTGCATTTACACCTGGTAAGTGAAACAATACCGAACAATACTAAAAAGAAAATACTAAAAAGAAAATACTAAAATACTAAAAAGAGGCTTATGTCCAAAGTTCATCCCAACAATATCCCTTATTACAAGTAACACATCTCATCACAATATCCTTCAAAAATCTGTATTATCAGTGACACTTAATATTGATTCAGCAACACTCATTATTATTTTGTTGTAAGCTGGAAACCTACCTTCTTTGTTCTTCTCCATGTTCACCCGAAGGGACTGTCAAACATTCATCCATGTGACCATGCAATAACCTTAGAACATCCCCTCCTATCAGATATCCTTGAATAAAGGAAGAAAATCAAGTGCAGTTGTCTGAACGCAGAAAAACATAAAACTATACTTCAAACTGTAATAAATACTATCAGGTTTTTGTTTGTTTGTTTTTGCTGTTGGCATTTTACGTTACTTTAAAAAGAGAGGCAGTAGAAGAGGAGCTCTGAGGAGCAAGCTGAACAATGCCAAGTGAGAAAAGCTCCAAGTCAGAAAGTAAGAAAGGGTGGATCAGCAGAGACATAGCCAGGAGATTCTACAGAGTTAAGTGCAACTCAGAAAAATAAAGAAGGAACAAGGAAGCAAGTCACAACACAAAAAGTGGGAGAATCTTTTCTTTCAATTTACCTACTCTCTTCTGGGTTTAATTTGTTACGGATTCCAGGTCATATACTAACAAAACAAAGATTGATTTAGTTAGGTAACTTTAAAATCCTTTTTCATGTCTTTGGAAGTTTTCTATGAGAAAAACATCTGGGAAGATACACTCTAAGCTCTTCTTGACTTAAGATTCCCAACCTACAATCACAATTTATTTGGACCCAAAGGGAAGCTCTTATACTGCCTACACCTCCACTGTAGATGTAGGCTCAAAGCCAAATAGCCAAAACACTGTAGAGCCAAAGCTCTACAGTGTACAGGTACTAATATGTGTTCACAAACTAAGGCACAGACCATACATATTTATTTGAAGTGCGAGGACATTCCAGCCAGAATCAAGCTGAAAAGGCCATAATTCTAATCTGTAAATATATTAACAAAATAGATGCTTTTTCACCAGTCTTTTTGCAGCAGAGATGTGACAGTAAAAAGAAATATAATTTTATGTTATCCTACAAATATTGTACAGATCTAGTAACGGAAGAATACTAAGAATACTAGTAGATTCCAAATGCAATTCAGTGGCATTTTTCCAGTCTAACAAGCTAAAGGTAAACACACATTTTTTTCCTAAACTCATCTTCCCTTCTTGCTAGAACTCGTTAGTATCAAATTCTGCTTTTGAGCAGGATGTTGTACATAGCTCCTTGGGCTTAGCATTACAATAAAAAGATATTTAAAAAGAAAAAAAATTTGGAATAATATTTTGAAGCTATGTATATAACAAGTAACACTGTGCAATAAGACAAATAGGCACAGGGAAATGGTATTGAAGATTCAACTGCCACACTGTACACATTTCACTGGTTTATTTTGAAGCTGGGGGAAATCTTTTTCCTGAATACATAACAGGGAATATTTCAGGGTATATTTCTTAAACCTGTGAAATCAATATCAAATTATTATTTACAGCCAATTTTTTATCTTTTTTATTTTGATTTTAAAGTGCCTCCTGTCCACTTAAAAGTATATAATTAGCAGAATTACTTTATCTGACTCTAAAGCTTTGTTTTGACTTAAACAATAAATTGACTTCAGTTTTGTAGAAATGCACGTGAAAAGAAATCATTTTCTTATAACTAGCTACCTCCAATATCCTAGTCCATTTTATGGACTATTTATCCATTAAGTTCACTTCAAAGTAATTTCATTTAACTGAAGTGTTTCACTTACAGATCTATTTTTAACGGGAAGTT
Organism: Todiramphus chloris collaris; assembly: GCA_025345505.1. NCBI lineage: Eukaryota > Metazoa > Chordata > Aves > Coraciiformes > Alcedinidae > Todiramphus > Todiramphus chloris. The sequence continues at coordinate 12,895,451 of JANVCC010000020.1, read as the reverse complement.
TTGATTAAGAAAGGGGTTTGTAGCATAGCTATTCCTACACACTAACATTTTGTTTATGAAAAGGACAAAGCATTTTGCAGATACCAAAAAAATTAGCTTTATTTTCCTCTTCCCCCAGTTTGGCTACAGGTTTACTGAGGCGTATAGAGTAAAGTGCTACACACTAAGTGTCAGACTCCCTCTCCATTCACAACAAGACCACTTTAATTACAGAAAGATTTGCCCGTTTTGCTAGAATAAGGCCTTTGTTCTAATTCTTTCTGACACAAGACAGATGGTCTTCTCTAGAAAAGATACTGCTTAACAAAGATAATGTCCATACCTGAGAAATGTGAAAATGGAAAGGCAAAGCAACAAAGAACAAGCAAATATGCAAAGAAATGCAACAGCTGCTAAAATCATCTTACATCACTTTCACTTGATTTCCTGAGGGTATGAGTGCATAATATGGTACTATTCTCTATCACTGTGGACTTCTGTTTCCAAAACAGCCAGGCAGATCTCACTAGTGAGGCTCGCCAACCAGAAAGATGTGGCACAGCACAAATCTGAGTCTTGACTAATAAACTGTACTGGAATTATTAACATGAATGCCTCATCAGTGCTACCAGCAGTGGAAGGAAAAGAAGAATAGAGTTTATAGGAAGAAGCAACAGGCTTTCAACAGTAAAGTTTTCTCCATAAAATTTAGGACACTGTTAAGCAATGCACTAGCATATTTTAATGAAGATTTCACTATAATCCATGTCAGACAATCTGAATATGCAGAACGATTCACATAGTCTAAAAACACAGTGAGGATATAGAAAGGAAGGTGTTGGCAATACTGTCCCTGAAATCTGAATGGACAAAGCTGCAAGGGCATTCCACAACTGTGTTTTAAAATATGCTAGATAAAAAGAACTGATGTGAATTTTCAGTGTACTACCTTTTTCAAAAAATAGTACCCCAAAATCCCAGGGAGTAAGAAAGAAAGGACCTGCAGCTTTAACCTTCTTAAGGTTCCATTACAACACTTACTCAAAACAATTATTCTGTAGGAAACTAGAAATCATTAGGCTTTACATCATGACAGATATTTCAGAAAAAGACAACTGTTTTGGGGTTTTTTTTCTTCTCTGTGGAACCAGCAAAACATAAATTCACAGATCCTTATCCTTTTATGGCTTTTGATATAAGAAGTTGTATCAAAACAATCTCTTCCTAAGTGCTAAATATAATAAATAAAATTTGAAAGTTGTTCTAGCCTGTCTCTTCCTATCTTTCCCCTCCTTTTTTATTTCTTCCCAACCATATGCTCCCCACAAAACCATTCCCAGTCTTAACTCCTAGAATTTCAAATCCTGCTTCCAGACCAGGAACATGTAACCATGATTGCATCAGAATAATCTGAGATAATATTTTAAAGCAGGACCAAAAGCCATTTGAAAAAAAAATGTTACGAATGTTATCATACCTTTAGCAAAGCGAGATTTGAATGAGCTGTTGAGTATTTAGAAAAAAATATGTAGAAAACTATCAGTGTCACTTTTAGTATAACTTGCCCTTTGTTTTCAGAACACTTGCATATGTACTTATTTATTGGACTGAATGTTTACATAAAAGAAACCCACTCCCGTACTTGGCAGAATAACTTGATTTTTCAGATATTTCATTTACAATCAGTCTTTCAATAATTAAAGTTGAGTCAGTCTTACCTTGGGCAACTTCACTTCCTGAACTGATTGGTGCTACACTCCAGAGCGTCTGCTGGAAAGCTGCATCAACATGTAAGCTACCATTGCCATAAGAGAGATGCTAAAACCAGGAAAGAGAGAGGCTTTTATTTGGGGTTAATTAAAAATCTCATTACAGTATAAAAAAATAAGCAAAAGAATTTCTTGTACTCTTTCATACATAAATTCTTCCTATTGATTGTATATGTAAACACAAAGTCAGACCTGGGTACTCTTCGAGAGACATCAGAAATAAAATTAATAATAACACCATATTTGCCTCAAGAAGACATACATAAATGGCAGAATGGTCCTCTGTGTGGGGACTTAGACCATAGTAAACACTCTGAAGAACTTATTAAATGCTCCAGGGTTCTTATACTGGTATTCTTACTTCTATATACAAAGGGATTTTCCATGAAGTCTGAATATTTGGATATGACATTAATCTTTATTTCAAGTGTAACTCACCATTCTTGGGAGACACTGGCTTTCTAAAACTGCCATCAGATCAAAGAAATCAAGTAATCGACTTTGTAAAGCACTTAAGAGAGTTCCCAAAATATATTCTTGCACAAGGTTTTCATGATCCAAGCAAATATGAAATGATCTTTCCCTAAAGGCTTGATTCTTACCTAAGCACTCAATGGATGCTCTTGTTTTACCGTGTTACTCCCTATTTCTGACAGTATTTCAGGTAATTACAGTAAGTGCCACAGGTGCTTTCTCTTCTTAGAATTCTTTGCGTGCATGTGTTTGTGTTCCAACTAGTTGAGTGACATTATTGTCTCAGAAAATCTAATTTCAAGGCACATATAATATTGCATCAATGCAAAATCCTTTGTCCTACACCTTCAGTCAGTTCCATTGATACATTGTTAGTGCCAAACAACGGAATCTTACGTAAGATTTATAAATAAGCAGCTGCTTTGAAATGCACTGTTTATCCTACTAGATAATTTTTCAAGTGCAGTAACATTTAGGCACTTTTCTCAAAACTTTAAACTACTGGACAGTTACCCTGTTTATACAATAGTATTGGTCCCTTCTGTATGTTGTGACCAACATTTAACACCTTCTGGGTAAAATCATTAAACATACAAAAGATAGAAATGACAATGGAGGTCAGAAGGGGGTAGATCCCCAACAACATGTGCAGAGTTCTTCTGTTTTCCTGTCAGCACACTTTCTATCTGAATGGCAGTACAAGAAATAGCACATCGGCCCATTTAGAAGGCTCCCATAACAGCTAATGACATACCAAAGTACAAGATCTCACAAAAGCCATGTTTCCACTCTACTGCAGTGCCCTTAAGCACATGTAATGAAGGATGTTCAATGAACAAATCACTTCACCTCTCATTTTCCCCTTACTGCAGTTGTATAATTTAGTAAATAGCAAACCAGGATGAGAGATTACAATCCCCAGCACACCTCCAGTCCTATTCCTGACCTGTGGGCCTCAATTTTTTTAGGTTTCCTCTGAGACCACTAAACAGATTCCAGTTAGGGACAATGAGCAATTCAACCAGTACTGTGAAGCAGGAATATTACTTTCTGAGGAAAACACATCATTCAGATTACGTAAAAGATGAAGTGGATAATTCCTCTGTCATTTTGATCTGCCATCAACGAAGCACTTCTTGTAGCTGTGTGCTTTGTACACATTAATGAACTTATTTTCACACACAAAGGTATCAACTAATTAGTGTTCCATTTTATAGATAGGACACTGAACAAAAATACATTGCTGACATCTCTCTTCAGAGCACCTGTTATTGTTACCCATTCATTTGACTCCAGCTGCAGTTCTGATTGTAACCCAGATGTCTCAAGCTGAGTCATCAGAGAGTTATACCTTTAAAAAGCATGGTTTAAATGACCTAATACAACATGTGACCACCACAGCAGAGACACTGAGAGTATATCCCTGCAATTCTCCTCTTTGCTTCACTTCCCTAGATTGCTTGCTGCATCCTTCCAATTTACAACTGAAGGCAGGGGTCCTGACATTTACAGTTCCCTAAACTATGGTGTTCCCTAAGTTATGGTGTTCATCACCTGGAACCATCCATAGCAAACAATAAAATGGAGCTTTAACCATGTAGAGAAAATAACCTGTCAATGGATATTCAAAGATTCAATTGCACCAAATATACAGAAAAAATCCCAACAGACTAAAGATGCCAGTCTTAATCCTGACATTGTATAACTCCTCAGTGCTGTACAATCTCAATGTTGTTTTAAAACAATCTACTGCCTGTCTGTAACTTATTTGAAGCTTAGCTGCTTAGTTTTGTAATTTCAGCATGATAAAACAATCAAAATGACACAAATTCCATAGCGCAATGTCCAGGATGTGGACACAACACAATGATGTTAAAGAGCCACCACACCTACTACACAGATCTTTGGTAGCTAGCATAACAGAGTATCTGGCAGAAGTAGCAGGTTGTCATCATCAAGGACCACATGCATAGCACATGGCTTTCAGGTATGTAGTAACAACATCTGCAAAGCAGAACTATGTCAGGTTCAGGAATCCTGCTGTCTGTTTTAATCCCAGTATGGATCTTCACTAATTACAAGCAGGTCCTTCAGCCTTCTGTCTCACTCAGATACCTTTTCTGCACTGGTGTACAGGCTCAACTAAAAAGCTAGACTTGTCTCACCTCCAACAGACTACTAATCTCTTAAACCAGCATTTAACCTGATATAAGTTTTTAATCACTTTTCAGAATTAAATTATGGTATTTTATGAATACAGATTAATACTATAACCTACAGGCAGCTTCTCAAGGATAAACGCCAAAACTCAAATCTCCCAGAGTACTAGAAGTTTTCCAGTTGAACTTACTCTCCTGTTATAAACTCTGGGCTGCTCTGCAGAAAAGTAACACAATCATATCTCTGCTGTTCCTAGGTTTTCAAGAAGAACAAGTGTATTAAAGCTCACTGGAGAGTTTAGGAACCAGACAGTAATTTCCACAAGAACCCTTCAGCAGTGATTGCGGCAGCGTAGCTGCATTTACAATAGCACTAAATGATGTATTTTAAATTTCGTAGTCAGGCTGCAAAAAAGTTTCTGCTCTCCAAAACACGTGTGTGTGCAAAGACAAACACATGAAGAAAGGAAAATTTTTGCTCCAGACTTCCTCTTGGCTACAGCTCATCTAGCAGTATCTATTTCTAATAACACATTATGATGGCTCGGCCTTCTATCTCAGACTGTTCCAAATAGGAAGAATAGCAAAAGAAAAACAATTTTTAAAAGTTTCTTTTCTGGTACATTTTGAGAACTGTGTACAAGGCAGAGCACTTCCCAGAATGCTTAAGTACTCCACTCAACAAGAGCACCAACCGCACTGCTTCAAAAGTTAGTGCCAGCTGGTGCAGAGATGAACTGTCTCTAGAACCAAAAGATAGTCACTTCTTATCTTCCTACTTACCTGATGTCATTGCTATTAAAATTTATTACCTGATGCAGTGAAAAACCATTCAGTAACACTGAGTATTATATTGACTGTCAGAATTAATGAAAATATTCAGTCACAAGGAAGGGAGATATTGAAAAGAAATAGAAGTAATAACGGCATCTGTACAAAGTTTTTATATCATTAGGTTTTGTGGCAACACATTTATATTCATTGAAACATCTATGAATATTTTGAAAAAATAGTTTCAATAAATACGGGTAAATTGACACTGCATAACAAAAATATATTATCTGAATTTTGACCAAAAGTAGGCAAAGCTCAGGAAGTTTCAGATCTGTTTAAAGCTCTACAAAATCCCGGTTTTCTTGAATTTTCCTGAAGTTGTTTAAACAGTTGGCCAGAAAATCCACAAGCAGAGATTCATTCCATTGACCGAGAAAGAGAATTGCCAGCACTATATTAACCAATTCCAGTCCCTCCACTCAGCATAAATGTACCATCAGCAAAGCAAAAGTAGTAGCTAAAACAGTCTTTAATGGCATGATCCTGTACAATTTCTTTTCCACAAGTGCTGTCTCATTGTATATACAGAATAAAGGAGCTCACATCATGAACAGCTGCTCAGTGCTTTGTTTTCTTCCTCAGTCTTCAGTCTGCAGCCTCATGCTTTATTCAATACAGTCAATTCTTTAAAGCTTTGAAAAGAAAACTAATTTCCTCATAGGCTTTTCTCTTGATACCAACAATTACAACATTTCACAAAACACAACAAATATTAATGAATTAATTTTCTCAAAACTCCAAAGGTGTAGCATTATAGCTCATTTTCCAATGGGGAGTGGAGGTACATAGATTACCCTAAGAAGTTTTCATTAATATATGATGTTCAAGTTGAAGTAACGAGGACCTGCTTAATTCCCAGTGTAGACTGCATTATATGTAGTTCTAATGTTCAAGGCACATCTTCCATTCACCTCATTTGCAGGTATCAAAATGAGCAACTCTGGGACCTCAACCTCTAGCAGAAGGACAAGACCTCAGAGTCACAAGACAGGTAAAATATATTCCTGGTAAAGGGTGAATAGTTTGTGACCTCTTGAAAGCAAGCCTGGTATAAAGGAAGACCTGCTCAGCAAATTCTACAGCAGAGCCTGGTACAAAATCTAATACTTCTAATTACCTAAGCATCATACCACCAATCCTCCACATGCAATTCCCACCTCAAAATATCATCTTCAAAGTTGCTTCATTCCACAGACTCTGTGGAACTCAGCACTGATGCATCCATCCAACTTTTATCAGTACTGAGATAGCATTCCATAAAAATCCAGTACAAGTGTAATATTTAAGAGATTTCATAAAAACATACCAGTGTCATAATTCTTGTGTTTTCTAATGCCTGTGTTTTTAAAAAAAATTAGGATTTTTTTTTTTTTTTGTATAATTTATATGCAATTTTCATATAATTAAAAATATTTACAAAAAGTCTAAGGAAACCCTCCAGTAACACTAGATGGCACCACACTGACACTCACATGAACCACAGGTAGAGAAGGAAACCTTACCATTTTTCAGACGTCTGCCACCTAAACTAACACAAAATCACCAACAGGAGTAGGTTGTCAGCATACCATGGGTGACTGCTGTGTCTTTTAATACAATGGGTTTCCTAGATAGTTGCTGATAGCAGTTATCTAGCCTAATTGCTCCAGGCCTCTCCCACTCTCTTTTCCTCTCCAAATCTTCATCCCAGACCCATGTCTCTCACCTAGCCAATACAGCTTCCCAGCACAGTTATAGCTGACTTTATCACCCAGAACTGGTGCTTGCTCCTGCTTCAAAAGGTTCTCCTCTGACCTACAAAGACTCAGCTTGGACTTTTGGCTTTTTTCTTGCTCAACCTCTTCTTTCCTGTGTCAACCAGCATTAGACTTCTTTCCAGAAACTCACCAGAATTCCTGCTCCTCAATTTGGTTCTCCCCAGACAGCCTACTCATTTTCTATAGATCTCTCTTGTCATCCTTCATTCACAGTCCCACTGCACAGATTCTTCTATCAATTCTTCCTGCCAAAATGGCACAAAAATTTTTCTGTCCCAAATCTCTAACACAAAACTTCAAAGAGCAGGTGCCCACTCCTCCTTTGTCACCAGCTTCTTGCCCCTGAAGATTTCTTAGTCCCTTATTGTCTGCCTGTCTTCAGCTGCCAATCTTTTCAGCCAGTCATCAAGTCCCACTCAGTTTTCCCTCCTTCCCACTTCAGTCCCAGGCTTCTGCCCCTGCTACATCACCTGCCTTTTGTTCCTTCTACTTTCTCATGACTTTCTCCTCCACATGTCTTAAATGACAGCAGATCACAAGCAGCACATAAAACATTGAGTTCTCAATTGTCAAAACAGTGCCTGACTTCACCCCCGCCTAGAGCCACCCATTCCAAAGGTATTTCTGGTTCCACCGGGGTTGGGGGGGGATATTTAATTAATTTCTGTAGTGAGAGTTTAAACAGCTCATTGACACACAGCAGGTGCAAGAGGTCTACATTATGCAAAATAGACAAAGTCATCAGATTTTTAGCTATCAAAAGCAAATTTAAAAAATCTTCCCTGGGCATGACTAAGCTGCATTATTTCACAATAATGTTACTTTAATAAATTTAAGCAAAGAGAGGCTTGTTAGCTTTTTTTTTTGTTGTTTTGTTTTTAAGGTAGCAAAAAGTACACCTGTGGTATCAAGAACACTTCTAATTTCCTGTGTCCATTATAAAGCATGAGATGCTCAACATTGTCAAGAAAATGAGGTTAATTTTCTTAATGATATGAAACTTTTTTTTTAATTCCCTGTCTTTAAGCTCGGTGACGTTTGACTTCTGAATGAACTAAGAAAAAAATTCTCTCACACTGATAAAAAAACAACCAAACAAACAAAAAACAACAACAAAACCAGAAATAGATGCTACTAATTCTAAGTAATTTTTTACATTACAAGCATTTGATTATAAGCAGGATTTTATAAGGCAGAGCAGCTTGACAACCTTAATTACCAGGAAGACCTACCAGCTCCCACAAAAACATTTCGAATTGTATAAAGACTGTGGATAAGAATTACGATCAGTGCAACAGAGCAGCTCAACATTATCTTCATTCCACTAATTTTTTTTTTTTTAATGGAGATTCAAATTATTTTAAAGAAAAATCTTTTTTTTTGCTATTTGTCAACAAAAAATAAATGATGGAATTATGAATTGTATTTAATGCAAGAGGATGAATGGGAAGTGCCTTTCCAATACTCAGCAACATGTCCTCCTGCTCAAGACAAATGACAAATATCAGCTCCACCTTTCAAATAATTTAATCTTATCTGGATGATTTTTTGAAAAGGATCTCTGTCATCAGTTAACTGTTATAGAAATCTTCAAGTCAAAGCTTACACTTCAAAAGAAATTTCCAGTCAGTTTCGTATTAGCATCCAATATATAATACAGACAAAACAAACAAACAAGAGAAGTCATTTAAAGTCAAAGAAATAAACCTCAAGGTTTGTTTACATCTTTGAATAATGTAGCTGCAGATTACATTATATCAGCATTACAGTCAGGACAGCAACTCAGTAACTACATATATTCTCACAATGCAGAAAATGTTGCATTATACTGAAATCTGTGCTCTGTAGTTTCAAAGTTGGGATATTTTTCCCCTCTTTCCTGACTTCTTAGCCAGAATAACACTTCTCTGATTGATACTAATTTTCATTTTTTATAAACTAAGTTATCCAGAGGCTGCATGTATGTGAAAGAAATTCCAATTAATTGAATTTCTAAAAAATTTCAAATTGGTGATTTTTAAAGAAATAATGGCATATAATTGAGAGTAGGAATAGGCAAACCTCAGCACAGGGGTACTACATACTATTATATACAAGACAGAGAAACATGCTGGAAATATTACATCTGTTCACTGCCTCAAGAAAGGAAACAGAGCAACTCTGGCTTGAACTTAAATGGTGGCAATATTTATAGCAGAACATCTTTTCGCTCTGTGCTAACAGAGTTCAGCAGAGCCAAGTTTCCACTCTGAAGGATCTGGCAACGGTGCAGCTTGTGCATTATATAACGCCACAAGCACTTATGTAAGTGCTTCTCCTCAGAAATTCTACACAGAAAAATAAGCATCCAAAATTCCATTGTATTGACACGGATAATAAGAGTCAGAGCAACTGAATGACTTGCCCAGGGACATTGCTGTGAGTCCAAGAACAGCCAAAATCCACATCTCTGGATCTTTAGATTACTATTTTAATACTAATCTTCTTACTAGTTTAACACTTGTTCACTACCATTAAAAAGATGATTCATCAAGGGAAAAAAAATAAAGTCAACTGTTTCTAAATTTTTGGTTTTGTTTTTGATGGAAAGTGGGGAAGGGGAACTTTAGGAAAGTCCTAACATGTTCTTAATACTTAGTAGTGATTTCCAACTATATTAGGTCTAAACACTAATCTACTGACTACCTTGAGATGATAAAGTCACAAAGTCAATGATGGGGGGGGGGGGGGGGGGGGAAGAGTAATTAAGCTGCACTCATACAACTGGAAGAAAAATTTATGAATCTGACATAGTTCTGCTCTCCCCTCGTATTATACAAATTGAACCGAGATCTGAGTACACTTCAAAAAAGACTTGCCCTCTAAATGCACTCTGTTTATGTTATTTTTAGATGTACATCTTTGCCCCACAATTGTTAACCTATTTATCTTAATTTAGAGAGAATTAGCAAGTTGCATGAATACACAGAGCAATACTGCAATATAAAAAGGTGACATTCCAAGCCTATTTCAAACAACATTTTGACATAGAACATTTGATAGAAAACTTCCAAGGTTTTAACCGTAAGTACTCAATGTACATAAACCTAACCCTCAGCAACCTGCTGAACATTATTTTCTGTCAAGGGATCCATCTGAGGAACTCCTCAACCTCAGAAAAAAGCATTCCTCAGCTGGATTCAATAAAGCCTATTTGATCTCACTATCAAAGTGGATTCATAAAAAATAACTTCATCTCTCCACAGTTGTACCTATTGTAAAAGGTATTAGATGCTACATGCTTTTAAGTGTTGTAGAAAATAGGGGCTATAACATGGCATAACACTCAAAATGAAAACACTATGATTATTTTAAAAGTTATATCCTTTCAAGTTATTTTGTAGACCTAATAGATTAAGACAAAGAGTTTAAGACGAAGACAGCATTCATGAAAAATATTAACAACTTGATAACTGGCAAGTTCAGTCTTTATCAACTGTTTGAATTTTCATAAAAGTATCATTGCTTTATTTACAGTGCAAATAGGTAGCAAAAACACAAATACTGGTATGATTGTGAAGCTACATAGTTCACCAGTTCATAATTTAGTCTGGAAAAAAATCTGTTCATAAAAATGTGGGGATGAATGCATGCAAGAGCAAAATGAATTTAAGGAATCCTTGCTTCTTCCTACTATCATAGTAGAGCTGTATAACTAAAATAGGTTTAATAGCTATTCACTACAATCTAGCTCTAAACCATTTTGAGACTATAATACAATGATTGACGTATCAAGAATGGATTTATGTTATTTCTTTCTACACTGAAAATATAATTTCTTTTTAGTATATTGATATTTTGCATGGAAGACACAGTATACACATTAACACCATGTGTTAAGGAAAATCAGTCTCCGCAGTCAGCATCGTGTCTCTTGCTGCATAAAAATACATACAACTGCCTTGAGAATCAACAGGTGAGGCATAGATCCTAAATAACATAAAAGACTGAGATGATTTACTAATTGGAGGGCAGAAACTATGAGTTCAGGCATATACCTACACAGAGACACAATCTGGAGCAAGATTAAACTTCAGCAACTCAAATCAGCAATTCAGTGAATTTCCAAGAAATTCAATGTCTTTAAATAAAGCCTTCTCATTAATCAGATTTCTCACTAATTTTGTCCACAATAAGTTGCTTTTCCAGTAAGTCTAACTACAGTTCTCATAAAAGAAGTTATTAAAAATAAATTTAAAATTAAAAAATGATTGGAAAGTTGTCATAATGTCTACTTTAAAAAAAATAGCTCTACTGAGCTTCTAATTACAAGTTACAGTTATATTCTAGTATTTATATTGACATCACTCTATACATTTCCAAAAGAAGGGAGCACATCAAAAAGAAAAAAAAACACATTATTTTTAATTCTTTTTTTATCAAAAAGAAAAAAAAAAACACATTATTTTTAAGTCTTACTAAACTCTTCACTTCTTTTTCTAAATATTGTAAAAACCTCAGAAATAATGCTTTGTAGCATAAAAAAAAAAGTGAACAATATAGAATAAACTCTGAGAGAGTCCTCTTGACAAAGCTAAAAACACTTCCTACTTAAAGATCCTTTTCTTAGTTGTAGCTACATTTGCCGAATCACTGGAGTTGATTTTATGGAAGACTGCAGCAGATTCCTCCCCCTCCCCACCCCCCCACCCTGCCCCGATAGAATAGTTCAGGTGTTTGCTAAACCAAGAACATGAAATGAAAATTGTCTTAAACTGTTGAAGCATTTCATTACATAACAAACGGGAGATACTTTGATGAGAAAGAAAGTTATTTAAACTAGTGATAAAAAACAGCTACCACTGAAAGTTTTAAAATATTTCAATTATACTTAACAATTAAGTATTTTAATTATATAAAATTATGACATGTCAGTAGCTGTATATATTACACTGTGCACAATCCAAAGAAAATATGGACCTTTTAAAGCCTGCAGAATGATATGTACCTAAGTTAAACATTCAAAAATTTTGATATAAAGTTTTAATTCATATATGATGGTGCTGTTAACCTCTGAATGCCCATAGGGACTCTAAACACCTCAATTATGCAATATGGACACTTTTTTTTTTCTCTGTTATCTTTTTTATTCCTTAGTAAATTTTTCAACTTCTCTTCAGTTATTGAAATGAACAAAAATTGGATTGGTCACATATCATACCTTCCAGACCTACAGTGTCTTGGTTTGCAAAATGGTATAAGATACAAGTTTAAATACCTTAAATTATACTTTCCAGAAGTGAAAATGTAGAACAGATTTTGCATAACACTTTTATTAACTGTTTTTTTTTTTTCTGTAGAGGAAGCACTGTACAGTTATTCTTACAGAACTTACCAAATATCTTTCTGAAGAGACACTGACTAAAATAAGATCATCTCCAACACGCACTTTTTCTCCTTCTGATCGTTGCTTAGACGCAGGATGGATCGTCCACCAGCATGCTTCACCTGTATCATTATTGAATAATAGCAGAGAAAGAAATTAGAAAGAAAACGCCAAACACTATTGCCATTGCTTTCCCATTTATCTCAATCCTAAAGTTCTGATCCAGTTTCGAGCTGAGTAAACCATGTCCATGTGTTTTCAATAACTAAAGTCATTCCTGCACAATCCTCTCAAACTCAGCTGCAAATAATAATACATATATGCAGAATGCAGTAAGACCTCTGGAACAGTGACTCCAGAGTTGAGTATGGAGGCAACTCTCACTGTTCTCTATGCAACCTGGTCCAGGCTGCTTTTGCTAAAGAGCTTCCCTGTCACCTTTGCTCCAGGTTCTGGGAAAGGCATCAAAGAATATTCCACCAATAATTAGGACAAAGAAGTGGAGCAGCCCATCAGCAAGGGCAATAAAAATAAGCATCTATAATATTGTTTAAAATAATATTTGAAATATCTCATAAATCCAAATTCAGTTATGTTCTTCCAGTTCTGTTGATTGTTAGTGTTTCTAATTCCCTAGAATATTTATAAGTATTAAAGACACAAATGATGTTCCGATGATAAACCTTGTTCTCAGATATACTTCTTGAATGAAAAGCATGTCTTTCAGAAAACAATCTCTTTGATCTTGGAACTGTTCAGCTGTTGTTCTTACTTCTGTTATTACTCCCAGATAAAGCAAGACTTTGAATAACTAGCAAACATAATTTCTAATTTAACAATTATACCAAAGTGATGGCATTGTAAGAAGCTATATTAGTCTTAAAAATATAAATGAATCCAAGTCATCAGCTATTCTAAAACTGTAATAGAAACTTTATTTAAAATACAAGTTTAAGAAATTTTCAGCCGAAGGCTTCTACAGAAATAACAACTTTAGAATATTCCTTTACTTATATTCAACATTGTAAATTTATATTTAAATATCAGTAGACATGTTTATACATCAGAGATTAAAAAAATACAATAGAAAATACAAAAAGAAATATAAAGATAAGATACTGAAAGTCTAAACCACAGAAATATTTTGTTTCTTTAGTCCTTAAAATAGTCTTAATTTTTACATAATTTATAGGCACTTATAGGTCTTGATTCTGAATTTTAGACTAAAAGTATTCTTCATTACACAGCCTTTTAAACTGGTATTTACCTGTTGTATCCTCTTGCAATCCTACATCAAATGCCAGCTTATCCATTGACGATCGAGATGTAGAGAGGCAGCATAGATACTATCAAAAGAAAAAAGCATGCATTACTAGTTCTGCTCACGTCTGAAAATCCACTGAAATATAAAAAGCCATCAACCTCCTAACACAGGATTAACTATTCTTCAATTATCCCCGCTACTTACTGCCAAGAACATATATGCCTGATATATTGAATGGCACTCAAGGAGACTTGACAAAGATGTATGTTCTAAAATAACCTCTCAGTCTACCCAGGTTATCTTGACATTGAGATGGGAATAGTGAGAGTGGAAATAAAGGAGATGGTTGCATCAATTTTCAGCTCCATGAAGCCTCCCTTGTAGTTAAGGAGTTTGGAACTTGTATAAATTCATCAGAGAATTGAAGACTAAGGCTTCTGTCCAAAATATGTATGAGAAGGAATTTCCTTTTCCAGTCAGTCTCCAACATACGTTCAGGTTGCCAGCTGTGGGATTCAGTCACAGTTTATGCAATATGCAATATCCAAAGGAAAAGACATGAGAAACCACCAACTCAAAACAGACTGACAAACAGAGAACTCTTCACTATGAAGCCAGACTTGGTTTTAGTACTTAACCAGATATGAGCATCTTGGTTTCATATTTCCAAGCATCCACCCTTCACAAAGGTTTCCATATTCCACAGGTTAAGTGCCTCTTTGATGTGAATAATTCTCCAAATACCAGTACATGGCAAATAGTCTGGGCACTTTCAAACATAACTTTCATAGAAAAAAAGGAAATCTCTGCTGCTATCAACTCTTGTTACATACCATGCCGCTGTTGGAATGGCGCAGCAAGATCGCATGCCCATAGAGTAGTGTTCGATGACCGCCACCTTGTGCAGACTGAAAGATAAAGAGAAGTGATATACTAGTATGTTGTAATAAAATGGGTCCTTTTGATAAAGAAAAAAAAAAGAAAACAAATCCTTATCAATCTCTGGACAATCTGTGACAGAGAAGTCAATTTCCTGATAAAACGCTATTCAGGGATTAGTTCAAGAAGGTCATTTTATGAATATGTTCTCTAGTTTTGATTGCCTCTCAATATATTGACCTTTCAAGTCCTTGGGACAGATCTAAGGTAGAATTTGGACAGGTGAATCTTTAAGCGCTCAATTCACTGATGAGGGAACATGGTGTATTTTGTAATGCCATTTAATATAAAATATGTTCCAGAATCTTGAATCCTTCTTCCTTGGGCTGAAAGCAGGCAGGCTCTAGAGAAGAACAGCTTTGATTCACATTACACTACCCTCTACACCTTTATGTATTGTCAAATCTCTCCATATTCACCCATTTTCCCTCAAAAAAATGTATTTCTTTATATAGAAGATATGCAGAGGGAGCTTCTGGAGTATTGTCCCTGTTTTACTAGAAACTATTAATGATACATCAACCACATTGAAGATCATCAAACTCCAGACTGCTTGTCACAGTGCATTTAAATACTATTAGACAGAATATCTGCTAGGTCACATAAGTTCTTCAAAGACATCCAAACTAAGTCAACAGGATCCGGGGGTTCTTAAAATTCAGAAATTGTGCCCATGTAAATGTTCCTCTTGAGAAATGCAGTATAAATCTTGAGTGAAAGAAAACTGAAGTAATAAAATTCACTTCTGTCACAAAGAAACTGCAAATTTTTCTTTCACAATGTTTTCATTACAGTTTCTACTTATCTATAACCAGTTTAACCACGAATGAAAAATAAATCTTGTTACAGCATGAGCAACCTTTCAACTTATGCTGAAGATTTATGAATTCCTTAGACTGAGATGCAGCTGATTGACACTGGTCAGAAGCAGAGACTGTCAGATGAGACATTGTCAAGAACATAAGTCCATATTTCTCTGACAGAACCTCTCATATAACATCACACACTTCAAGCAATATCAATAAATACATATGTTTGAGTCTATAAATGACAGGTCCATAAGCAGCATTACTCTTTCATATAGAACTCCTAATTTATTTTTCTATATACAGCATTTATACCCTTTCTTTTATCACAGTAGACTGACCTTCTCTTTGACTGGAGCATCAGATTCATTACACAATAAATTGGAAACAATCATACTATGTTATCTCTCTGGCAGCTTCATTTCAGTGCTGAAGATCAATTTAAGTGAACGTCTGTGGTGGCAACACACAGTTATTTCCCCTCCTTGTTTACTGGTTGTCCTTCCTTATCTTTTATCCGTTAGCATAATATTTGTTGATTTCTGAGTTACTCAGTCAAGAAAAAAGAGATGACTAGATGGTGAAGTAGCAAGCACTTAATAAAATAATAACTTTAGCACTTTTAAGAAACTGCCAGGAATTTCTGGCTTTTATCTTTATTGAGAAGAGAACATCCTGATGGACACAAGGTATATTTTGACTTTCAACAGACTGCATAGCAGACAAAATGCAGAGAGCATATTCAATAATTTCTCTGGAAGATTGAATGACATGAATTCTTATTAAGAAAGATTAAAATTCATGGTCTTTGTCACAGACATAGTCTTCACAATAAGTCATGAAGATTTAGCTTTGAACTACCACTACTACCACCACTTTTCCCAAAGGCACAAGGAAAGAATGAGACATTTGATAATGTCAGGCCTGTTGTGCCAAAGACAAATGCTGAATGTCTGCTGCTGATCACATTGGGGAAGATGGGAATAAACTGCTGTGAACATACAGCTTTACCAACACTTCAGATTTGCCCAGAAGTTTTATCAACAGCAGGCAAAGGTACCAAATCAACAAAGCCACTAAAATGGACAGAAGTTTGAAATTTCACTCTATCAAAATTATTGTGCTACTAGCCATAAAAGTTTTATCTAATATATAGTTTTAGCTGCTTGTATTACAAAAGATGAGAGGAATACTGAGATTAGAAAAATCACAGCTACGTTAACATGCCCATGTTTTGGCCATATTGGTATGTCAGTCTAGCACCTATTTTGTTAAATGCCCATTTGTAGCCAAACAGGAGAAAGGTTGGCTCAAAAAATCACTTTTGTAAAACATGGGAAAGCGGAGTTTTTTAAATTTTTTTTTTCCCAAGAGCATTCAAGTAATTCTTCTTAGCCATAATTCTTTGGACCATTAAAAAATGCAGTCAAGTTTGCTGTTTCTATTTCTTTAAGAGGAAAAAAAAAGAGATACACAAAATACTTCAAGCATTTTCCCAGTAAAGGTTTCTGAGAGGCAATTATAACCAAGTTACCTGTATGAAGAGAAAGTGAAAGATGAAACAGAAAAATACAGGAAAGGCTGGGAGAAAAAGCTGGTACTGTGAAAGCCTTCAATTTTGGAGCCTAACTTCCACATTATGTATATACCTAGAAGTTAATTTCCTAATTTAAAGGCTCATTTCAATAACTAAAATACTCAGTATTTATCTTTATGACAGAATCATAGAATGGTAGGGGTTGGCAGGGACCTCTGGAGATAATTGAGTCCAAACCCACTCCCAGATCAGGATCACCTAGGGCATGCCACACAGTAACACATCCAGGCAAAGTGTCTAGAGGAGACTTCTCTGGGCAGCCTGTTCCAGTGCTCTGTCACCCTCACAGAAAGGAAGTTTTTCCTCATGTTGAGGTGGAATTTCCTGTGTTCCAGCTTATGATCATTGCCCCTCCCTTGGACTATCACAGGCCACAACTGAAAAGAGACTGGACCCTTCTACTTGACATGCACCCTTCAGATATTGTAAACATTAATAAGATCCCCTCTCACTCTTCTCCAGACTAAACAGCCCCAGGTCTCTCAGCCTCTCCTCATAAAGAGATCTTCAAGTCCCTTAATCAACCTCATAGCCCTCTGCTGGATTCAAGTATTTCCCTGTTCCTCTTGAACTGGGGTGCCCAGAAATAGACACAATACTCCAGATGTGGTCTCAGAAACTGCATAGTAAGTAGCTGTTGGGCCATGATTGTCTACTGAAGGATTCCTTGATTCTCAAAATAATCCATTCCTACTTACAATGTTGCAGAGATCTGTAAATTTTCCACATGTTAAAAAATAAATACACAAATAAATAAATAAATTGAATCTAGGAATTGTGCTTCTATGGCAAAGACATAACATTCCAAGATGAGGTGTGCCACTGAAGTTTCACCAAGTTTTTTGTAATATTCAAATAATAATATTTCAGGAGACACTGCAAGTGCAACTTATTGGAAGTCACAAACCTGACTAATTAAATCTGTAATGCCCACGGATTTTTGCACAAATGCATGAATGGTATTATTAATGCAAGCAAGTTTCTAACAACCGCATTATTTGTCATGAGTCTTATTTGCTTTAGGCTTTTAACTGCCATTTTTCAGAGTAATTTCTAAGTTGGACGATATGTTCCTTGAATATAACCAGGCAGGAGAAAAATACATTTGTGTTCAAAGAAAAATGTATCCATTGAAGTTCTACAAGCTATGCCATTCAGAAGCATCAATTATATGAGTGCAAAACTCTTCTCCTTTTATCCTCCAAGCATTTGGGATTTAGAGTTAGACTTGAAAAGCCTTCAGAGCTTGTAAACACTACAGTCAATACATTGAGATTGAAAGTGTATGGGGCAAATTCACACTGCTTGTGAAAACTTCATATAAACTACCCAACTCTAGTCCAACATTTCTGCATCTGAAATACAAGATTAATTTGGAGACATCTCATTACCCAAAAGCCACTGACAAAGCAAAGGCAATTTAGAATACAACAACAATTACAGCTGAAGAATTTAGCATTCAAAATATATAAACAGCTTTCAAGTTCAATGCATGGTCAGACTAGGCAGTGAAAATAGACTGCTAATATCTGAGCTGCTTCATTTGATGTAGAGGGTGTTACCTTGAAACATAAATAAAGAAGGAAAATAATTTAAAGTCAGGAAATATTTATTTTTCTCGCTTTCTTAGAAGAAAAAGGATTAAAATGCCAATAAGAACTTAAACATCATAACCTACAAACTATCTAGCAAGATGTGTAAATGATGGAAGCAGCATTACATGAAATATTTATAATTAGATTGAACAAAAATGTACATATTTTACTTTGAATAACAATCCTCCAGTAAGATATGTTATACATGACTCACCACTTTATATCTGTACAATTTTGTATATACACAACTGTCGTATGTACCCAGATATGCAATCACCTGACACATTAAAACAGGTATTTCATTTACATTAATTTGCACAGTAGCACTTGCACCACTATGCTTACTTGCATACATTTACTATGCTACACTTGCAGCCATAAATGAGAAGCTGCAGGAAACGAATCATGGTGACATCGAACAAGGGGAGCCATTTGCGCTTCTGGGAACCTCAGTCAAGACAAGAATTTTTATAGACTAGTGAATAGTCTTGTTGCACCCAAGGAAGTTTTGAGTGAAATGGCCATTACCTTTCCTTTCCCTTCAAGAGCACAGCCTTATTTCTACTAGAGACGTTTCTTAGACCAACGTCAGCAAATGCTGACATTTCTTTGTTGACTTTACAGGACTACACAATCTCAAAATGTAAGAGGGAAAAAGCTATGAGCTTCAGGGAGGTATCGGAGAAAGACAAACATGAAAGCATGTACTTAAACAGGATAGTTATTTCAGTGTTTTGTGCATGTACAGACAAAGCTTTTGTAACATTGTCATTATTCAGAAATCTAATGCTTGAGAAAGCCTGACAGCAGTTGCATTTATTCAGACAATTCTAGTCACCTATGAAAGCTATTTAAAAATGCGTCACAAGAACACAGGAATGGAAGTGTACTCTCTAGAAAATCATACAAGATAACAGAGTGAGTTTTTACAAACAATGTAATGGCTTTTCCTGTCTTGTTCCATGATGAACCCGTAACAGCAGAATGGAATTGGCGACACATGCTCTAGGGAGAAACTACAGAATGTTAGGTGTTGGAAGGGACCTCTGAAGGTCAGCGAGTCCAAGCCCCCTGCCGGATCAGGACAAAAGTAGAGCAGATCACAAAAAAATTACAGTACAAGGACTAGATTGTAAGGAAATATAGTTTTGGTGGACTCAAAAAAAAAAAAAAAAACCAAAAATTAAAAAATCAAGTGAAACAATAAGCTAAAAGACACCAGTGGTAAATCCTTTAAAAATGCAATTTGTACCATTTACAGTAATGGTAAATTATGACCTAATTTCAACCCACTGCTTAGCTTGGTATTTCCTCTGTTTCCCCAGACCCAGCCAGAGGAAACACCAGCCCAAATAGTCTAGATGGAACTTAGGAACACTCAGTATTGCTCTGAACAGCTTTATAAAAAAGTACTACACAACTGTTTTCATGGTAATGGAAATTTTTTGCCCATGACAGCATTTTTAACTTGCACAGTAATTTTTAACCTGCAGTACATTCATTTGTAACCTGTACAATTTTTAACCCGTACAATAAAAGAAGCTACCTATTTCTTGGGGTTTTTTTCATGTTTTCCAAGGCAAATACTGCAGGATAATGTTATGTTTCAAATAGGACTTTTAGTGGCTGTTTCATATATACGCTGGAGTAAAATAATGTCATTTAAAGCACAGAGTACTGGCACTTCATTAAAATGAAGAAAGCCTCTGAAACAATGCTTAAGTTAACCCTTTATGGCCAAAACCAACTGGGAAATCCATTTTTACTGAATTTATTCTTGTCACAGACTTAAAAAGCTAACAGCAGCTTAAAACTGCAACATGTAATAATGGTACTGTGATTTCAAAGCACACCAACATGGTATTTAAAATAAAAAATATTGCTTACTTTCATATTTAAATATCATGTTTAAGCATCAATGTTACATTTTTGGATAAAATGCTGGAGACAACAGCATGTCAAACAGAGGACACCTATACTTCCATAAAAACACTTGCAAATAAATGTGAAAGCATTATTTGCTCCATCAGAAGTGTGTTCTAAGTTTCATGAAGCTCTGCAGTTTATTTCTAACATTTATAGTGTTAGAAAACTACAGAAAGGGTGAAAAAAAATAAGTCTAGACCTTTAGTTTAAATGTATAAACTAAAGTAAATAATTAAACACAGAATATCTTACAGTTACCTGCTTTGAATCCTTTTAAAATAAAACCCATCATCATCACAGAAATAAACCAGGCAGGAAACTGCATCCAGCAGTTACGAAAGCCTTAAAGAATTACACATGAACAAAGTACATGTTCCTTCAGTGATGGAACTTTATCTAAGTCCCTCCCCTGGACTCACATTGGAGCTGTCAAATTTCTCATTCAGGAACAGTCATTACATTTTGAAATCAAATAGGAAACGTGGGTCTGATCACAAGTATTGACTTTAGAAAAATCAACTACCCTGCATTCTGAGTAAAACTATATTTAGACCCTGGACTATGCTGTTCCCAGTCAGAAACTAACTTTGTCAAGGTCAGAGATGCAAGGCTGTTGGCATCAATGTCTTTTTCAAGACGCCGATGAAAGTTTTTAAACCAGCAGGCTAATACAAGTATCTAACCTGAGCTGCTTCTTTAGAAAGAAAACTTGAGTGCACAACAAGGAACACGGGCTTTGTTTATGTAGAATTCTTTATGGCTTCCTGCATTTAAGCAAACTTAAGGCTCCTATTTAGTAATCTGCAAAACTGAATGAAAGGAATTCAAAGGATGTAAAATAAATGTAGATCTTGAAAATTTTTCAGTCCTCACTCAGGAGGGGGAAAACACCATGATGGCAGAATTAGTAATGAGGTGAAAGAAACTAGAAAAAGCCTTTCTATTACCTGGGAACAGCCAGCTGAAAAACACAGGAAGACCTTGTGTCTTAACACCAGCATGATCAGTAACAACTTCTGAAAAGCTAAAAGAATTTCTTGATGACAAAACACAAACTCAGATTACTATAGCCTAAGGCAACTAAACAGCCATTGGAGAGAAAAATGTACATTTGGTCAGTAATTCAGTCCACCTAAATTCTGAGCAACTCTTTGATGATACCTATGCTTCTGCTTCTGGTTACACGAGGAGCTTAGGGTATCCATGGCTCTAAGTCAGACATTTCAGTTTTGTGGCATGAATGCTAGGCAAAGAGTCCAGAAAACCCCAGGCAGTGATGAAAACAGCATGTATGGAAACAGTCTGAGTCACTGCAGAACTTGTGAGGTAACCCTGGAACAGAGCTAGAAGGCTTGCAAGACAAGATTAGTCAGGCAAAACTAAACAATTCATGCTTGGAATAGCAATGCTGGGAAATTACACCTCCAGCAGCATCAGAGAACTTGAAAATGCTGAAAGCAGCAAACACTACAAACAAAGCTACAGAGTGGGAACCAAGAAGTTTTACATGTTCCTCTTGATCACAGGAGTAACTATTTTCTTTAAAACTCTTGACACAAAAGACAGAATTTCCTTTCCAAAGTATCGGTATCAAGGACCAGAAGACTTGGATAATTCTACCAAAAAAACAAAAAATGCTAATGAGACCCTACTGCAATTACTGTGCTCTTGAGCTCCCATTTCCAGTGGTTGGCACCAAACTCACAGCAATTAGTTGCTTAGAATTTAAAAAATGCAAAGTAAAGCAATTTAGATGTGGCATTGTGGTAATACTCCTTCACCCTGCTTGTATCAAACAACAGAAACACCAAAGAGTGAGTTTAAACCAGTCTAAAATCTCTGTTTGTCTCACTGCAGCCTATAAGCATATTACAATGAAACAACTAAAAGGAAGTTGAACCTATCTAGACATTATATATGCTATACATATTCTAGTCTTTACACCTTACTTCTAAGTTGATGCACTTTTCATAGAATTCACTATAAAAAAGTAAGCTCTGCAAAAATGCAGGTATGGAGATTAGTATGACTGATGACTCTGCTGGCACCTACTGTTAGATTATGGTGGCCACCATGACCACATAAAAGTATGAACTGGACAATAAAAATCACGAGCATATTGTATTCCATTGCAAACACAGAGATATTTTACTATCTATATTGAAAGATTGGAATCATTGGTAATGACGATAAACATTTGTGTCAGAACAATGCTAAATGATCTAAATTTTGCTAATATTGACCTGTTGGAAGACAGAATAAATGGCCACATTATTAGAAACATTTCAAATATACCTCATGATTAATATTTGCAACATTTATTTGTGTTATTGCTTTCCCAGAAATGAGAAACTTCATATCAATGAAAGCAGATACAGCAGTGACAATAAATTAAAAATAAATAATATTGATCATCTGTTTCCAGCCTTCTATGTAAAACAAACATTTATATTTATATTTATATTTATATTTATATTTATATTTATATTTATATTTAT